>OY720640.1:129335517-129914260 GCA_963169105.1 Ceriagrion tenellum | reverse complement strand
GCCCTCTAGTGAAAGCTGGGACATTCACGGTACCCATGACGTGATATCACGTCATTAGCACCAGCATAATGTCAACCATGACGTGATATCCCGTCATCCCGCACTCAAAGGGTTAATGTGCAACGCTATTCATTTTTGATCTCCGAACCCACTGCCCTTGTCACTGACGTGGCAACTTGAAATCTAATCGAATGAATAAATCAATAAAAAGCCATTTCTCGAGGAAAGTATTTCCTATGGAACAAAAAACGAATACTAACACTGAGGGTTAAAATATAAGACGATGAATGTTGGTGTATTGTTTTTATTGATAATACCGAGATATATGTACTGATACAAGAATGCACACTGCAAAATTATATATAGGATAATATTGATTTATCAGAAAGACAAGAGAGCCTTCATTTCAGGGGCTATTATATTCGTGACGAATGAGGATAAGTTGCCTTATTCAGACTCTTCGGCGTGCATCACCCGTATAGAGCCGATTGAGGACTGTTCTTGTAGACTGTGCCGCCTTAAAAATTGACTGGCGAGGACAACCTGTCGTTGGCGTAGCATCGGTAACTTTTACATGATAAGATAACAACGTTACCTCTTATAATCCTCCGCTGTTACGGGTCCTTAGTCGGCGTACACAAATATAAGCCCACACAGGTTAGTAATATCGCGGGCCCAAAGTGTTTAGGCCGAAGTCAAAGCTCTCGAAAAAGTAAGTTGAGAAAAAACTAAGCTGAGGAAAAAACCATAGTTTTATAATTCCGAAACCTGATTTTGATGTCTATAAGAATTTTATAATTATATAGCACTATTAGTTTTTATGCAGTTACCACAAGAGTTATACTGTTGTAACACCCAAGTGTTGTTTGCAAAGAAACTGTTAAATTGGTTATTTTTACAAAATTATTTTGAAATATTATTCAAAACTATAGCTTAAGCCTCTTCAGTAAGGTTTCTACTGACCATGTTCACGGATTCCATATAGTTTATGTAGAGTTGCTCCAAATGCATTGTATTCTATTAATTCTAATTATCTGAGATTTATACTACTACAGATAAATTGTAACAGCTGTGTGATAAGATGATATTTCATATTGTGTAAGGACACTACTTGTATGTTTAGTTGAATAACCCTTTAATATTTTATTTTGTATATTTTAATGTAACTGCCGCAAAACAGCATATCCAAGGAATGGCAACCCCACCACAGGAACTATCCATCAGGGATGCCTAATTTCACTCTTCTGTTTAATTTATTATTTTTGCATTTGTTGTTGGAGTGGAATAAATTTTATAATTATTAAGTTGACCACTCACCAGCGAAAGCGTATCCTTCAATGCGTGCGATTCTGTTGTGCGCTAGCATGATGCGCGAGACGTTTTGTAGGCCGGCGAAAGCGAACTGGGAGAGCGCCGTCAGCGGGGCGTTCATGATGGTGAGGTCTCGGAGGCGCGGGAGGCCGCGGAATGCAAAAGGCCGGATGACGCTGATGTTGTTTCCGTCGAGGGAGAGGCGTTGGAGGGCGCGCAGACCGGAAAATGCGTCACTCTTGATGAGCGGTATGTCGTTCTTGGCGAGGGACAAGTGCTCAACGGAGGGCGGCAGCGTCTTGAGCGGCACTTCTATCAGGCCACCCGTGTTACACAGCACCTGCGCGCGGCGGAAAAAATAAGTGACGATTAGGATTCAACTTTGAATAAGATGACCAAGGAATGTGGATCAGAGGAAATGTGGAGGATGGAGAAGATGCGTCCTATCGGAGTCGTGGCAGAGTAGCAATCAGGCGTGTAAATTTATAAACGAAATAACCAACTTACTACCAATATACGCATTCATATTCATAACAATCACGCCGTTCCCATCCGGGGTAGGCACAGCCATAAAGTTTCACTCATAAATACATATTTGTACACCTAACTCTGCGTCAACAATTTCCTCCATACTAACCTATCCTTGCAAACCTCTTTTGCTTAATTTACCCCCATACTCTGCTTCATTCACGCCCTCCTGTTTTTAAGACTCCAAATATTCCTCCTGAGAAAATCTCAACCACATTCAGCCACAACTTTCTCGGCCTATCTCTACCTCTCGCATCATTCATTTCACTCTTATATATCTGTTTCGTTATTCGACTCTCATCCATTCTCTCAGCATGGCCAAACCAATGAAGCACACTCTTTACATATGTCTGTTACTGGAGCATCTAACCCACATTCATTTACTACCCACTCATTTCTGACCCTATCCATCCTACTTTTGCTGCAAACACTCCTCAGACCCATGGCGTTTAGATGTACTCTTACATCTATCCTGACGTACCCATGTTTCACTACCATGCAACAAAGTGGGTAGCGGTACACTTTTGTACATGGCGATTTTCACTTCCTTAGACAAGCATTCATTCCTTGATATGCTCCACATGCTTCCCTTCCACCACTTCCCTTCCAGCAGTTGCATCTCTTTATCTCCTCATCTATACGTCCATATTTCGCAAACATCTTACCAAACTATAAAAATTCATCCACTAGTTTAATTACTTCACCATTTGCCCCATCATACAGTTATTCTCCCCATTCTCCTTATCAACAACTACTACTTAAGTCTTGCAAACATTTACCCTCAATTCCATTCTCTCTATTCATTAACTAAACTTGTCTAGGAGCTTCTGTAATCCCTGTTGGCTCTCTGAGGTCAAAGCAGCATCATCCGTACATAGTAGAACTCGCACGTTTACATTTCCAATCAAAACACCGTCGTTTTCGCAACGTTTATCTCTAACACACTTATACATAAAAACATTAAACAGCCATGGTGACATTACGCATCCTTGCTTCACGCCCTGATTTATTACAAACAAATCACTCAGAACCCCGATAACTCTCACACTTGCCCTACTATTATCATACATCGCCATCATAACATTCAATAACTGCCCATTCACTCCACAGTCCTTCAAAACCTTCCACAACTTCTATGTATTTACCCTGTCATATGCCTTCTCTAAATAAGAAAACGCACAATACACTTTCTTTCGGCCACCCATATATTTGTCAATCACTTGCTGAATCGCGAAAAGCTGGTCACTGCATCCTCTGCCAGGCATAAACCCACACTGCTCACTCCATATTCTGTCAGAAGTAACATTCCTCACTCTTTCGATTAAAATTTTGCTGAGCAAATAAACTTATGGCCCTACAATTATTATATTCGCTCTGTCCTCCCTTCCCTTTGTACAATGGAACGGTGATTGCAGTCTTCCAATCCACTGGAACAACAGAAGCCTGTAAGCATAAATTATATAGTTCACTTAACCGACAAATGAGTAAATTACACCCACACTTGAACACATATATTCAATTCAATCCCATCTATGCCTGAAGCCTTCACATTTTTATTAACTCTCACAGCCCTTATGACCTCATTCTCACTGATTTTCTTTTCCATCATCACATTCTCGCGTACTACTTCGCATGGCTCATCCTCAGCATCTGAAACATTATTGTATAATTCACCAAAATACTCCCTCCAGCAGTCCCTTATATTACTCTCATTCCACACGATTTCCCCATTTTTGTTCCTTACTGCATTCATTCCCCTGATTTCACCAATCTTAGCACTTTTTACCCACTTCCAAATCAGGACATTTTTACTTGCTCTCTTTCACAACAATTTTTCGTTCATTCTTTTTCTTTCTCTAAAGCTCACATGCCTTAGTATGCTTATCCTCAGATTTGGCAGCAATCGTGTTCTTGTAGGCCTCTTTCTTTTCCCTGACTGCAATTTTCACATCTTCATTCCACCAAGCATCACCTTTCATTCTTCCTACCACTCCTTTTCCACATACATGTTCAGCACATTCTACAATCACTCCTTTGAAACACTCCCACGCATCATTCACATACTCGTTTCTGATATACTCGTCCCATTCTCTCTGCTTCAAGGATAGAACATCCTCAAGCTTGCAACCTACTGCATTTTTACCTCACTGTCCAGCAACCTCTCCACTTTTACTCTCAACTGTTTACGCGCAGCATTCCTTGACACCCACATTCTGCCCAGATTCACTTTGGAGAGTACCAAATAGTGGTCTGCTCCTAATTCAGCACCCCTCATCACTCTCTCCTGTCCCACACTAACTCCCTCAATCTCTTATCATACACAATGAATCATGCTTTTAAAATCATCCATTTTCCAAGTGTACATATGTATTATCTTATGTTAGAACAATGTATTCGACAAAAACAATCCTTTTTCTAACCTCACACTCACTAAGTTTTCACCATTATCATTCGCTTGAGGGTCACCAAATAGCCCAACCACTCTCTCAGATGCATCTCGCCTCACACCAACCCAGCCATTCATGTCACCTAGTACAATTATTTTCTCACCAGGGTCACATTCATTCAAAACCTCTCCCAGTTGTTCCCAGACTTATCTTTCACACTGTCACTCTCTCCATCCACTGGTCCATAGCACGCCACAATTTCGCAATTTTAAGTTACTCACGCAATTACTAAAAATAGGTGTCCTGAATCATGTTTTAATTTTACTTATATTCGGCTTCCATTCATTGTAGAGGAACGATGTATAATTTATTTGAAAGATTATTCTCTCACTAAGATAGTGATATTATTTTAAATTGATTTTATTGAAGTTTCTATTTTTGGTTAATTTCAAAGTTTAAAAAAATTGTCAATTATCGTTTCTCAAATATTCCATCTCAGAATCGGCCGAAACTTATTTTCACGATCAACATATAATACTGGCATAAGCATACACGAATAGCTCCAACTCATTATATTAAGTAAAGCAAACAATATAATGAAAAAGTGACTGTTCAAATGATATTTATAATGTTAAATAAATTTTTTTTTCGTATTAACAAGAAGACCTAATAATTATCGTAGCAAATCACCAATGAAGTGTTATGAAGTATTAAAAGTTCTTAATGCTCGTGGGTATAAAAATTTCAAATGACTAATAATTATATTAAAAATATTTGTGAACGTTTTACATCTTGGTAACGCTAGGTTAAAAAGTTTATTTTCTTTTAAAATCAGCTCATACCCTACTTGAAAACAAAGACTCCGATGATTAAAAAAGTCATACACGGCTGAGATGAATCGGCTGTTTATTATATGATAAAATAATATCCTGAATGTTTATCTTTATGTGAAAGAGTTAAAATTCCCAGAAAAATTGAAGTTTTCCCCGCGCCGCAAGGAGAAGAAACTTGTGACTGATGAACGCTGAATAGGTTGGCTACTCTAGGTAGCCTTCGGCTGTAAGACGACAATGAAATCCATACAAAACTATAGCAGTGGGCCAAAGAGTGCATTTCAGGGAAAGAATTTGGCTCTGCCAAGAAAGGGGAGACTTATTTCACTTCAGTGGTGATAAGCCATGATTATTATTAGACCTTCAGGTTATTACGGAAAGTAGCATTTATTAAACATTATAAATAACATCTTTGAACACTAACTTGTTCATTATATTGTTTTTTATACTTTATATAATGAGCTGGAGCTTTTCATGTAAGCTTATGCCCGTATTTTGTCTGCTACACGTTAGCCCCAGGGCTAAGCCAGTGGAGGCGGACGTGAGTTAAATGAGAAAGTTTAAAAATATTTTTTACTATCGTGCTTATGAATTACACTGGGATTTTTTAAGAGAAATTATGTTAGGTATGTATTGATTATGAAAATAAGTTTCGGCCGATTCTGAGGTGGAGTATTTGAAAAACGATAATTAACAATTTTCTTAACTTCGAAATCGAACAAAAATAGGAAATTCAATGCAACCAATTTTAAATAGATTCACTATCTTTGAGAGAGATTAATATTAAAAATGAATTGTACATCGTTCCTCTACAATGAATGGAAGCTTCATCCCAACCAACAAGTTTAAGCAAAATCTGAGACCAATAGATATCTGAGATTGAGACAATCGTTTGCTCTTTTCCAATATTTATTAATAAATATACTCAGTATAGAAATGGACTCTAAAAGGACTGTAATGTCTGCAAAACTGGTGATAGTAAGGACTGAGAAATGTGACGAGCACCCAACGTTGAATCTAGTTTCATATGCATTAAAATTACTTGCATAAAAATTAAAGCGACGGATGGAAAGAAAAATTGAAAACAACCTCCCGGAAATAATATTTGGAATTGGGAAAACAGAGGTACTTGGGAGGCCATACGCTTCCTGAAAGTAATGGTAGAGAAATTAATAAATGTGATCGTACCACTGAGTGTGAAATTCGTAGACTTTTAGGAAGCTTTCGACAATCTTGTGTAGTCCAAGATGTTCAGCCTGCGGGACAAACTCAGAATGGATACCGACGACAGAAGAATCATCCTCCAATTAAACAGGAAGCAAGTCGTCACAATGCAAACGAGAGACGGAAGTCAGATAGAAGCTAAAATTAACAAATGAGTACAACAAGGATGCAACCTCTCACCAGCACTGTTCAACATGTATGTGGAAGGCGCCTTAAGAGAAGCGCAAGGAATTGAACTGAACGGAATTAAGATAAACGGAGGAGAAATAAACATGCTCCGCTTTGCAGGAGATATTGCATTAATAGTTGGAAACCGCATGATGATGATGATGAACCGAAAGAAAGCGTTCATGTTGAAAAGACAACTGCTTTGGTCACATAAGATCGGACTAAAAGCTTGTAAACAGTATTTGAAAACATTCGCGGGGGGCGTGGCACTCTAGAATCGGAAGAGTCACTAAACGCAGTGGAACAGTGATGCGTGCAGAGCGCAGTGGATCGGGAAGAATGGAGGGCAGCTGTCAAACAATCTTAGGATTGAACAACCAATGAATTGAGAAATTGACTTTTAATAATAATTTTGATTTTTAGCATTGATTCTATTTCTATTTATTCATTAAGGAAGTTTCATTTGTGACCATGTAACCACCACTAACCTAATATCTCCTGAGCCTCAAATTAAATATCTCTAAGCAATTGCCAAAAATCAACCGCTTCTTATACAATGTTTTGGAGTATTTTGCATGGGGCAATTATAGATCATTAGCATTAGTTTCACTCTCCCTCTTAAAAGTTTACTCGGTGCGTTGATAAGTGGTTAAAACTATGATAATTTAAGCCTAATATTACAATTCGATTATTAAAGAATCTCTACCAGCTCCGATAGCATTTTCGTTCATTATCAAAAGATACGGTCTTATTATTTTATGGAGCTATTTTTTTCAGTGTCTTAATTTATTAATTATGCTCACTTTAGCTTTCGAGTGCTAACATTATCACTAGCATCATTCAAATTTCTCCAAATTAATTATGTCTCCGGGAAATCCACTAATTTCACGGAGCACGAGTAAATTGCGGGAGTATTTTTGTAGGGCTCTTTATTATACGACGTCACATAATGTAATATCGCCTATCTAGTCTTCGGCAAGAATTTGAATTCATTGTCACCTTACTTGGAGGCTTGACATGATCATAATGTACTTAAACGGCTTATATTTTTTAATCGTAGAGGAATATTTAATCGCCAATGCTTCAGTAATATTCTTCCATAATTGAGGGTTTAAGTATCCTTTTTCCATTTTTTCCTCAAAAGTGTCTATAAAATCAAAATAATTCTCAAAGTTTTGCTGAAATTGTATGTCATTTTCTCTTCTAGTGGCAAAAGAATTGAATTTGTGGTCTTATATAAATCCCTGTTGCAATTTACCTCTTGTTCACCACGGGAAATATTCCAGATTGCTAAGGTCATCAGCAAATATTATCATAAGTGCTCTACGTACACATGGCAAGTCCTTGTACTGTCCAGCCTCCTTTCTCCGCTCGATATCTGTCTTCTCTAACTTTTCCCTCCCCAAAGTGTCATCCTTTCCGATATTAAATCTCTTTGAACCCTCCGTGACAGGCGACAGCAGACTGGTTTTAATGAGAGAATGCGCGCTCTGCTTATGAAAGCTGGTGGGCAGATTAAATGCTGGGACTCAGGTGCCTCTGGAACCATCAACAGTCACGTGAGATTCGCCAATGACAGAGAATGGACTCGGCAGGGGATTGGATTGGGGGTGGGGGTAGTTTTGCGGTGGTAGAGAGTGCATAGCGAGGGAAGAGATTCATGGGAAGGTGAGGGGCGGGGAGGGTGGTTGCATCCAACCCCCACCCCCTCCCCACACCCTAAAACCCCCGATTACCCTTGGTCGACTCTGGAACGGGGCTTTCATCCCTGGCCATCGCCGTCCAGATCCCCATCTTCCCACACTGCCACCCTCCCCCCCCTCATCTCATTTCACATACATTGGCGTGCGCTTCCCGCCTGTCCCTCCGTTCAATTGAGAATAATAGGAATTCCATCGCGTTTTCCCAGCGGCGCACTCTCCCCTCTTGGATTGCTGATCCCGACAGTCGACACACATTTCCCATCGAGGGCTTAATCGGAGGGAGTCGCCACTCACCCGCCCCCTCCCCTACTCTCCCGTCTTCCCCCTCCCCCCTTTCCTCTCTTCTCACTCGGCGGATACGTTTCCGATTAAGGACAAACGGCGAGGATTTTCCGAGAATTCGATAATGCGACTCGGTGGGAATTCAAAGTCTTGTATAAAGCTTCCAGGTTCTTTTCTAATACTGAAGTTTAACTCCAGGGGCTTCCACTATCTGTAAAATTAGATACCAGTACCACTGACCGAGCCTTTGATAAGTACTCAAAATTACTAGATAAACAATCGAATGGTTCACTCTCGTTTAAGGATAAACGCTCTCTACGAAGCACATAACCCAAATATGAAACGAATTTTCCAACTCTCGCTCAATTATGTACTCATGAGATAGCTAATTTTTCTCCACCTCAAAACCTAATGAATGAAAATTAAAACCAATCCATTCTCATTAAATCTATTTACGTAAATCATCATCTCCCCGTATTTATCGCTAAATTCTACGATGATCGAAATCAAAACGAATTAATCGCATATATTCTTGGTATACTTAAACGTTCGGGTAAAATATAGGTTAAAGTTATTTTGAATCGAAACGGTTCATTACTCGAATTAAATCCCTTCTGCGTCTTTTCTGAATTTACTTGAAGTAAGCATTGTACTGATACAAAACAGAAATTATCCTAGGCTCTGTTAAAACTTTCGCAAGGCTCTTAGGGAACGGGCCTCTATTATTAACTCCATAAGAAAAGAAATGGAATCGGTGCAGAGGTTTCTATTTTTGCTTCTATAAATAACGAGAATTAGAGATGTAAGCTTGAGTTTTTATTTGTCTGATGGCTAAAAAAATAGAAAATTTGCTTCTTGTGATCGGTTTTGTTCTACATTCCGTTTCCACTGGAAAATTAATTTTTTTGTGCAAAAATCCTCTATTTTTCTCCGATTATATTAAATAACATATTTCCTTTGCAATCTATCAAATGAATTTGAAAGGGATATTTTTTGAGCCTTTTATGGGCTTTTAAAAAAATGATCAATATAAAATTATTTCAGTGAAATTTTTGACGTGGTATTTTTTAATCCATCTTTTCTGTGTTTTCAACTGAATTTACGTAGTATCTGCATTTAAAATGGTTAATATAAGCAAATTTTAGTCAGATTTCATCTTTATCCAAACCTCATGATGTGTGTTTAACGGCTTTTACACAGTATATGCATTTATAGCGCCACGTAGTTCCTATTAAGTAAGGCACATTGGTATGCGTCAAGTTTCGCTTTGGTAAAATTTTGCACACTACCCGACGCCTTTGTACTGCACCTTTTATACCCTAATAAAGTCCTTCACTTTAGAGAAATATTGGGGGTTCCTTTTTGGTTTAAGACCCAAAATCGCTACAATGGTTATGGTACTAAGGAGAACTTTCACCCGTGGCTTTTCCTCTTGCATTAAATGTAATGGTGAAAATGTGCAAATCGTGGAGTGAGATCCGTAAAAGATGATTTGGGAAGTTTGAAACAAGGAATTGTAGAGCTGACCACTGCAACGGTATGCGTAGTAAGTGTAACTAAAAATAGAAAACCATGCGTTACAGATGAAACAATATTAGAGATGCGGGAGAGAAGGAAATGGAAGAGCCTAAACTCAGCAGCGGAAGCTCGGCAGAAAGAAATGCAGGAAACTCAATGACAGGCGTTGAAGAGGAACAGAGAAACAAGAGAAGCATGGCAGAGAGAAGCGATCGAGTTCCTAGAAAATTTTCAAAAATATGGAAGATCAGATGCTCTGAATAGGAAAGTAAAGCGATTAACGGGTGGTAGTGAGGGAAACACTATATAAGCGGTAACAGACAAGACAGGAAAAGCGATCTTAGAGCCAAAAGATATCCAAGAGAGGTTGAAGAAATATGTCGAAGCTGTATGCTAAGGAAATAAACCCCAGTAGGTTGGATATAGAAAAAGAAGACGACATCAAAACAGGTATCTTTGATAGTGAAATCGAAAGAGCATTACGAGACATCAAAAGGAATTAGGCGGTGGGAATCTATGACATTCCTGCAGTGTTTATTTTATAATGAGTATGGGCCGGAACGGAAGAGGGAAGCTTTTTGAACTGATTCGTAGAATTTATGAGGAGGAAGTGTTGTCAGAGCACTTAACGAATACTAATTCCGATACCAAAGAAGAGCAAGGCAAAATCCTTTGAGAACTGTAAGAAAATAAGCTTAATTTCCCACGCGGCCAAAGTAATTCTTATAATTATGAATTGAAGGCTAGAGAGCAAGGCTAGAGAGCAAGGCTAGCGCATTAATGAGCAATGACCAGTTTGGAATTAGGAGAGGAACGGGAATGCGGGACGTTATGAGTGATAGGTAGGTATATCCAGCGGTATCTGCCAAGATATTGTGGAACATCGTCGTGAATTTTAAAGGAATCAACTTTATAACTTTCACTTGGTTTTTTATTTGTACAGAACGTTTCGACGCTCAAAATGTCATCATTTTTTTCCTATGAAATTCAAATGGGAGTGATGAGGACGCTAATAGAAATAAATCCGAAAAATATGCAAGATGAGTTTACTTGCTTATGACTAAGAGAACGCATTTTATAGGGTGAACTGGGAAAAATTATTGAATTGCTTAAGAAATTAGGATTCAATTAGAGGGATAGACATCTCTCCCGGAATCTTTGTGTGAGCTAGAGGGCGCAGGTGAGAGTAGCCGATAGAGAATCGGGATGTGTGGTGAATGGACTAGCTGCGCGGTAGCGGTGCACTTTGTCGCCTTTTTAACATGTATTTAGAAGAAATAATAAGATCTGCATTGGGAGACATGGAGGTAAGATTAAAGGTAGGAGGGGATCTGATTAAGTCAGTGAGATTAGCAGATGGCCAAGCATTGGTTTGTCAGTCAGCCAAGGGGTTACAGTCAATGATAAATGCGTTACCAGTGCGGTGCGAGAGGTATGGGATAAAGATGAACCTCAATAAGACAAAATCAACGGGATTCTCTATAAGCGAAGAGGTGAGGATTAACAAATGGTTGGAAGGACACAAAGTGGAGCAAATCGAGAAGTTAAGTATCTGGGTATAATTTTGGTGGAAAATGGGTTTAGCGGTAGAGACAAGATTTAGAATTGCCATGGCCGAAGATGAATTTTCAAAGAGGAGGGAATTGATGAGGGGGGGAGGGGTCTGAGTAGAGACTGGTGAAAACTCAATTATGCAGCATGGCGCTGTATGGGTCAGAGGCTTGTTAATTGTGTAGGGAGGATGTACGTCATAGAAGGGAGGGAGGATTATAGAAGGGAGAACACGGGAGGCGGGCAAGAGGAAGGAAGCGGATAGGATTCTGGACGAAATAAGAAGAGGGAGAAGCTATGAGGATTTTAAGAGGGATCTAATGGCGAATCAAATATGGAAGGGAAAGGAGAACGATATGCCAGAAATCAGGACGTTAAAATAAGTACTTTCCAAAACCCAACCAATCAACTGGAGGATAACTTAACTTTTTTCGCACTAAAATATGTGCATTATTATAGTGGTCTAAAAAGCATCGATTCACTTAATGCCATATGCAATTTTATTAAGAATTGGACACTTTTTGATAATTTCAAATGGAAATTCTAAATACCCAGTGATTTCATTAGAAGCTCTGAAAGTGTAAAAAAATCTCCTCTGCCATCTGTACAAATCCGCGGAAGGCTTCGCAACCATCCTCTAGAGATGAATCAAACAAAAAATAGTTTTTGAATTGGGTGATAGAAGGCTTTCATATCACTTCCCATTACTTTTCCTTCGTAAATAGTCTTTTTTTTCTAAGTTTGAGGTTTACTTTCATATATGATTGGCGCCAAATTTTCACGCAAACACCCTGCTAAAAAATTCCTTAGAAGCTATTCTGTAAAACGTAAGGAATTCTACAGAAATTGACTCTTTTTCTTCAGAACAAGTTTCTTTTCTAAGGATCCGTACGGAAGATGAGAGCCTGACTCTACAGAACATATGCTCTGAAGAGCTATTTGCTGCAGAGCAAAATAACTCCTTACAAGCTGTTCTGTAGAACTTAAGCAACTTTACGGAAATATGTGAGGTTTCTGTTGACCCAGTTCCTTTTCTAAGGACCTGTACGGAGAGTCGTAAGGAATTCCACAGAACGTCCTAAGGAGTTCTGCAGAACGTCCTAAGGAATTCTGCAGAACGGTTTAGGGAATTCCGTAAAATGGCGTTTCAATACTTTAAGGAATATGTACAAAACTTTTTCAGAAATTATTTAGAAGTACTTTAAGGAAACTATACAGACATTTTTAGCAGGGTGTCTGTCCCAGTACCTCATCTTTCGACGCCAAATGGTGGAAATAGGATTAAAAAAAATTGTGCTAGCATTTAGCAGTGACGCCAAAACTCCATCGGTGTGAAAAAACCCTTTCTGTCGTATTATCATTCAACCCTAATTCAGTATTCGGTGATGGTGCACTCGCCTGTGTGTGCGAGAGGCAGATGCATTCCGGCGGACACGGCGTGACGACAGTCGAGGAAGCGGCGATGTTGACCCCGGAATCGGCGGCGGCGGCAGAGGCGACCAGGAGGAGCGGAGGCAGCAGGAGGACGAAGAAGAGGAGGCCGTGGTGGCCCCCGTAGGCCAGGGGCCACATGGCCCCCGCCCTCCCCGGCGGCGGGGGCCTCGCTCACGTCCCCGGGTCCTGTGCGAACGAGAGACATCGGGAAAATTAGATTTAGGCGTATTTGGTCGAGAGGTTGGGTGCTGTGAAACTTGCTTATCATCAGGATTGTAATTCGCCATGAATAAATCATTTGACTTGATTCGAACCTGGATCTCCCAATTGCCGGTCAGGTGTGTTAAGGCCGCTTTAAACGATACATTTTATTGTACAAATTCCTTCATGAAGGAAATTGTACCGTGTAAAGCGGCAAATTGTATGATTGTCTGAATGACTTAACGGGAAATAGAACCTGCTCTAATTCCATACAGTTTCTTGTACATTCATACAATAAAAATACCGTGTAAAGCGGCCTTTAGCCAGTTAAACCACCAAATTTGTCAATTTGATCGTTTTAATAGCGACAATGTTGGGTTTATCCACCGCGACAGTGGCTATGTAAGCACGACTTCGTCTCATGTGCTACAATGTAGACTTGAGTCCGGAACATCTAGTTTGCATAAACCCCCCTCGAAATTCGCCTTGAAGGAAGATGGCTTATTTTAATGATAAAAGATTGGTGGTGTGAACACAACTGACCTGTGCGAGTGACTTCGTATCACATCATTTGTTAAATGCAATGATTGGATATTTGCTTATCATCATTGGTAGATGTTAGTAGAATGGAATAGATAGTGTTCGATTTATTATGGAGACCATATTTAAATTTTTCTTTAAATTAAAGCAGGATTTATGATTTATCACTAATCACTAACGTAGTATGTGCGTGATAACTGCTTATTTTATTAGTGATATCTGAGGAGCGTACAGTAATAATTTGGCTCAGCATAAGCCAGGCGCAATAGAAAAATCTGCCACGTGTGAAGGTGCGTTCATCCATGCAAGATAGGCTGGAGTTGATAGCAAGAAAGAAAGATTCTAGCGTACCTCAGCCTAATCTGATATCAATACGATGCTGATAAAGCTGGGTACATTTTGCCTTAGGCAAGGGCTAGAAAGACAATCAAACTGTGAATTCTCTCTCAAAACCGTTCGTGGAATTAAAGGTGATAGTGCCCTCCATATAAATGATGTTACTCGGGGATGGTTTGTGCACTTTTCCCTTCAACTCCCTTTTAATCTTAAGATCGATAGTTATAGCGGGCGCTTCGAAATGAATTAGCCTCTGCAACGTCGAGGCGAAGCTGCATTACTTCGCCATTCGAGTACTCATTTCGTAACCTCGGGAAACTTTCCGCGTTCTCCTTGCATTTTTTCACGCAAATCGATGGCCGGGGATTATCGAAGTCGCCGATTTGTTTTATTTTTTCGCCGGACCCGAGAGGGCCGCCGCATTCCGGACTTTGCATTCCTCCGCTCGTGGGAACAACCTACTCGTTATGCGATCCACCGCGGAGCTAGACACTCTCCCGACCTCATCCCACAACCACTCTCCCAATTGCTATATCTTAACTCTTCTCTTCCCCTGAACCCCTCTTCTACCGAGCCGCAGCCAACACCATTCCCTCCATCGAATTCCATCTTTTCCCTACCCGTGGTGGCTATAACGGGGATTTAAAAAAATAATAATATCTCGCGAAGGAATACCTAAAGGAAAAGCCTGCCAAGCCATATCCATCCGGCGTACTTCTTTCCACCCCTTCCCGCACCGCCTTTAAATCCGTTATTCCCGTCATGAGCGGAGGCGGTTGAATGGTACGGGTGGCGGCTGTTCGGGGGGATGAAGGAAGAAGCCGCGAAACAGTCGGAGAATTAGGGGTCTCGTCCCTGCAAATTGATATCCTCCCCCGTCTGCTTAAACCCTTTTTCCCTCACTCTCCCTAACACCAGCTTAACAACCCTTCTCTCACCCTTCTCCTCACAACTCCTTGGCTATTCTTTTTCCCCCCCGCACTCCTCCCTGTAGAGGTCTCCCCATTCCCTCATTATTCCTCTCCCCCCACCCTACCTGTGAATGATTAATTCGCCTCGGCAGATGTCTCGTTGCGGGTGGAAAAAGGAGCGGGCGGGGCTGAGGGAGGCGCAATAGGACATCTTTTGAGAGAGCCAGGGTTCGAGGATGACAGGGCGAGGAGGTGGGGCGAAAGTGAGGGCGTCCTTAAATCCCTTTCTTTCCGGGAAAGGCGGAAGATGTGCACTTCGTCCCCTCCGACCTTCCATTCGAGATGCGGGAAAGATTCCGCGCTTCCGTATCGGCGTTTCAAAACTTTTCGCTCTTTCCTTTTAACTCGCTCCACTCTGAAAGCAGAGTTTTTTTCAGTGATGGCAATGCAGAGATTTACTCGTGGCCTCAGGTGAAGCGCTGTGTTGTTCCCTAATGAATTGCAGGTTATCCAGGGTAGGTCATCTAAGTAATTTTGGACGCTAGATTTATCAATATGAATTTATGTGTGGCCAATATTGATAGATATATTTATTGATAACTTTTACTTAACCACAAATACACACATCAAAAAACACACGACCCGGGTTTCAATACATAAGTATCATCTTCAGGTGTACTTATGTATTGAAACCCGGGTCGTGTGTTTTTTGTGGTTAAGTAAAAGTTATCAATAAATATGTCTATTGAAACATACCACCAAGTGAACAGAGATACTCTTTTATTTGCCAATATTGATGACGCATTTCAATATAATCTCATTTCATTTTGTCACTGAAATTCACCCGTTTATGCTTTAAATATATATCATGAGCCAATCGTTTATATGGAAACAGAAAGCGTTTTTGGCTCTGGCTCAATTTTATTCCGAGTATGTGTTATTGAAAAGTGACACTTTTTGAACTGTGAATGTAGAATCTCGAAACACCTTTCAATAAGAATCATGCTAACCGTTCGTTTCAAAACAGAACTTAAGTGATTATTTTTAAGGACCCTTAATGCAACTACCTGAGGGAGTACTGGTACGACAGAGATGAAAACTGATTTGTTTAAACTTTAACTATACGTTGCCATGTTTGTTGCCTTACGACTTTCGTTTCTTATAATTTTACCCTCTCAACCCATTTTGTATCATTTAAATTAGTATCCAATCCCCTTTGTGGTGAGAGTAATAAGAGCAAAAACTCCCTATTAAGATATGGTTAGGGGCTAAAACCTGTCAGCCAATGAAGTGATAAAAGAAGCCTGTGATCATAATATTTCGGAGCTACGTCTAAACTAAGCTTACAGTGTGAAATGTTTGACAATGTCTTCTCTTAACGATTGCTAACATTGGTAAAGCGCTACTCACATTTTGAGCGTTAGCATCAGCCTTTACTAAACTCAGTAGGATCATCGCGCTAATTCCTCGAGGTTTCTATCGATTGGACTATTTCAGTCTCTTAACTGAAAATAAATACAAAAATATTTGGCATGCTATTCAATATAGAACGTCACCAGGGAGTTAGGAGTAGATCACAGCGTGAATATTGCAATATCAACAAATATCTTAGATGATTGTTAGGAAGAGTGCTTACACTTGGCTATAATCAAAATACATCAAGTTACATACTGAATTTACTTACAGCCATACCAGCTTGTCAACTAACCCAAATATTCAAAATGGTCCTCAACTGACTGATCTGATTTCACAGAGGATTCTCATAGAGGGCCCTATTGATAGAGACATTTCCTTACTTAATACACCATTTTCGGTATACAAGAGGTTTCGTTGAAAATTTGAGCAATTATGATTGCAGCCCACATTTTTTCTTTAAGATTGTTCACCATGGAGCCCTCTCAAATATTTTCCATTTTTTGAAAAATCCGTTTCACTTAAACATCTTGCCCCGTTTCCTGAATGTCGACGACATTCAGTTTACCTATGGTCCATGTCTCGGAGATATCTTCCAGTCCGTCGTTCCTTCAACCGAATTTTTCATTCTTTCCACGAGATGGAGCGGCTATTCCCTCGCCCGATTTCCCTCCTGAGCCAGCCAAGCGGAAGACATCTGCGTGGGTGGATGATATTTGGACTGAGCGTGAAACATTCTTCTCACCTAAGCGGCGTTTGCCAGACAAATTTCAGCCATTTGCCTAAGGTGTTTGGTTCTCATTTATAAGCACATTTTATCTTTGCCATTTTAAACAGTGTTACTCAAAAAGGATTCTGGTAAGTTGAATAAAACTCATGCGAAAATGAGGATGTACATCGTTAAAATATGTACATTTGCGATATTCCGCCTAGGAAAGAATCATTTTCCTTGACGGGGACTTGAGGCTGAATCCCTCAATTTCGCACTGAGAGCTAATATTATTACCGTGGCTCTCCCGGTGCTCTTAAAAATATGTATATCTCACTAAAAATTGAACTATTATCCAGAGGGTAAAAAATGAAATTACTTGGTGAAATCATTTCTTGTTAATCCATGATCCCCTGTATTCACTTCCCTTTAAGCTGATTCTGGAATGGTTCAAAAAATTATTAAGTCGATTTTGTTGTTCGTAATTCATTAGGTTTTTATTCAGTGCATGGTGAAGTATTTGTCATCAACTCAGCTTCTAAAATCAATCGCTAGTCATTTATGTCCGTTAAACATCCATACTCTTATTTATTCATTCATATAATATAATCATCATCCATATTTGTTTTGGAAAAATTATTAATGTGTTTCAAAATTTTGATTTTACTTAGGATACTTTTATCAATAAATCAAAAATTTAAAACGCTGAAAGTAACTATTGATAAAAAGAACAAATTTTAAATTTTAGATATCTGTCCACCAGCCGTACTGTAGCTCCGAAGCAGTGATGGACATGACTAATTTCGTTTTTCTACTGATGCTTGTGATCTTGCATTAAATATTTTTTGCATTATCAGCGTGCTGAATTAAATTTGACAGTAGTTGTTAGCAATTCTATTAATACATGCAATTTTTGGAGTTGGTAGTTACGTTTGTCTATTTTTGATTCTGTGATGTGTTGCGCAAAACGATAAAATTAAATTTGCTCGGGAAATTTTGCTACGAATTAGTAAGTCTGCATTACGGTGCAGTTAATGGGATTATCTCTCTTGCCGCCATAGTCAGCGTCCGCAAAGAATAGTTCTTCAATGGACATCGCGGTTAGTGATTTTCGGGAAGAGCAAATGAGCAGAAAAGATTCATGCTTGTTTCAAATGCGTAGCTGTTATTTAGGCACTTCATTATTCTCAGAATCATCGCACCTAATTGACCTTAGTTTTTCGTTGCAATTTCAACCTAAGTTTTATAATTGTTAAATATATATTGTTTCTCTCATAATTTGTGTGAATAACGTTCTCGACATAAATAAATACAACTAGAATGTTTTAGCCAGAATACATTTGCAAAAAACATTTAACATAAAATTGAAGGGGATATTAACCGGTCAAATTGAAGCTACAGACATAAAATATGATTCCATTACTAGCAACCGCACGAGACACGGATATGTATTTGTGTCATTGTACATTCAAAGAATAGATGTTGAATGAAAAAATCATCCGAATCGTCTTCTTTCACACAATTCCTTTTCATTCTTTACTAATGATTTACAATCCAACATATACGAATTAATCCATTAAGAAGTCAGTTAAACTCTTAATATTTCACTGTTTACTCTCGCTCATTTTCTTTTCTCTCTGAGGCTTAAAGCGGAGATTTTTATGACATGATGAATGACTTCATATCAAGCTTTCATTTTTTTCTACCACCGCGGCGGGAAATGACACAAGTCTCTCCGACGACCCAAAAAAAAGTTGAGATATACTTGGGTTTCATTTTGCTTCCTCACGCCTTACTAATTAGTTGAAGATCCATTTTGAATTGCTAGCTTTAATGAGTAAGCTGAAGTCAGAATTGCCTCTTTTTCCCTGGTTTAATTTATATTCTGGAGTCAGCTTGACATAATTAAACTTAAGGTGGCGGAATTAGTTGGAATATAATCACTGATGAACTGTATGAATATATATTGAAATATAAGTATGCACAGCTGTCGTTAAACCACTGAGAAGCTATATTTTTCTCAATGAGTACCCGGCGTCGTGAATACTTTAGCTTAGGTGGCTTCAGTCGTAAGTACTTGGGAGACATGCTACATACTAAGTTTTCGTTCAAAATCATGCCACAGCCCAATGCTTCATTTAAGTCCTAAATTACCGTAATGAAGTTATTCTTTCCCTTTATTGATGTCTCCAGAGACAGTTTAATACCATGAAAACACTGTAATTCCGTTTATCTGTTCTACAGGTATTTCACCTGGATGCGTCACTCAGGGCCTATGAATCACATGATTATGAAACTAACCATTCGTTTGTCTTTATTTTGATTCATTCATTGTTATTGATTTGTATTCGTCTGGTCATTCATTTGTCTTCTATCAGGTTAAGATGATATCAGGTGAATTAATTCTTAGCCTTGAGAATGGGTGACGAGTCGGAACCCGAAACGTCGGCTGTCTATAAAAATCTTACCCGGTGGCGAGCCCGAGAAATTTACACTAATTAAAATTCTCTCCTTCTCGAGACGAAGTCTACTTTGCCGCTATATCAGTCCTACTCTACTTTATTATCACTCCCGTCTTTGCTCTTTCGTCGTCGCTTTCTTTGTTTTCAAGGGACGACGTCAGTGATAGACTTAATCTTAAGAGGTTTAATGTATTGTGCGTTATCATCGCGAGATTTGTAAAAGCACTGTCCTCGGCCATTTCGTGCGGTAGAGGTCTAGCACGATACTTGCAACGAATGTTTCGTCATTGACATCCTAGTGATTGAACATTGATGGTAACAGCAAGTAGGATTATCCTTCGGTTAACTCTCAGATTAAAAAAAATCAATGATAAAAAAAATGAAAATTTTACCTTAACGAAAACAATTATGGGAGATGATATATTTTAAAATTAAAAACCGAGAGCTCCAAATTATATTAATATTTCCAATTACCTTTCTCAAATTGGGAGCACATTGTTGCGACACATAAACAAATGCAGTTTCTCAGTCCGATTTTTCAATGCATTTAATTCAATATATACCGAAAAATTCAGGAAATCATGAAATAGGTTTGAGTTGACGAGAATTTCTGAGCGAAATTCGTACATTTCAGTTTATATTACGGGAATATCTTAGTTCCGCAACTCCCTGGAAAAATCTTTTTATTTACTAATATTTCTCGATAGGAAGAATTTATATGTCATTACAGCATTTAAAACTCCAAGAAGGAGAAGAGACAAACTTTGTCGACACAACAGCCTTTTGAAATAAAAGATGGATGAAGGAAACATGACTATGGGGAATTACTGAAGGATGCTAGGAGTGGAACACATTGAGCCAATTATGAAGGCCATCGATCAATCGGAACTGTAGTTATAAGAAAGGAGAGATTGCAAGGAGAGTGGAATGGAGAACTGCACCAACTCGATCCTCGATTCTTTTGGAATTTTGGACTGTATACAATTCATTGGATCCGTATGTTGTTCTTATGACCACTTCACTACAAAGATACTCGCATATTTGCTGCTTGTTTCTTTTGTCCCTAAGCATGACGAATTGGAAGTAAAATAGCTAAAATAGCTGATTATTGATATTTATTTCCTCTAGAATTGGAAGGGTGCTATTCCTCTTAAATTCACATGCGAGTAAAATTTCTACTATTTTCTCCCTTTAGGACACGCAACTCTTGTTCTCATGATTTTTAAAGTGTCTGCCATCTGATTCAGTAATCAGCCATCGATTTTCATCGTGCTTCCTTTCCTCAAAGATTGGTGAGATTACTAAAAGTATTAAAACACACAAAAACGGGTGAGTAAACTGATAAGGGCATAAATAGAAGACCTTTAGAGTATTCATTTTTCTCTACTCCTCCTATATACTAGAACGAGCTGCCTTTTCCGTTTCTTTTTACCCAAAATCTACCACAGATAGTCAAGAATAGAGTATTTTTGATGATTTACTCAATCTTTTCCTACGAAATCTTTTCATTTCATGCACTAAGGGTTGAAATTTTTGTCCTTTTCTCACAAGTTAGTATAAGAAATATATGTCTGCGTATGGGAAGGTTGAAAAGATAGCAAGTTATTTTTTTATCATCTCGTCGCTTGCGGTGGTATTGGAGGACCGCTACTTTGTCTTCTTGCACTAGTTCTCCCGTTGCCTGCATTTCTTCCTCGAGCGAAAACGTAGGTTTTATGAGATCCGAAGGGAAACAATTAAAGTCAGTATTCTATTCTGGTGCTGTACTTGTAAGCTTGTCCGCATCTCTCGCAATTTATTCCTTTTCCATTTTTTCTCATCAACCTTTGGTGAGGACCATACCATCACTGCATTTTTATCCTGTAATAGTAGATTTTAAGTTTTCGTCTCCTTTGAAGTTGCTTTCAACAGCTGATTGTTATATCATATCTTTTACATGCGATAGACGGTAAAACCTGAAAATTAACCGTGTAAATCTGTTTCCTTGGTTATAATTTAAATGACTTATTCATTATATTGGGAGGACTAACACCAGGTGGAGGTTTAAAATATAGATTTGTCTCTCTACGACGTAATGCAACTTTGTGGAAGCTATATCAATTCCAGTGTCTTATATACTAGATGCTCAAAAATACTTCAAGCGGTCAATCAGAAACTCTCTGGAGATGTCTAGGTTTGTTGGTAGATTTTTGTGCTCATGTTCATGTCGAATTCCGTGTAGGGAAGGAAAATTGTCAGGAAAAATCCAGTTAAACCCACATTCATTGTGTCATGCTAGTGCTAACCAACCTTAGCCCCGATAGCTTTAGTGTGGGAAAGTCAAACAGTTGGAATTATGGTTTAACGTAGTGTTTTGGCTCCCCGCGCAACGACTTTTTTCTCTACAGCTTTTGTTATGTGGTGACTGTCGAATGTGTTTTGTGATTTATGTGAATGTGGCGTGGCGTTTAGGCAATACTTGAGGGGAAATAGTTTTTAGTAACGCTCAACTCCTTACATGACGCCAAAAAGCATTTGAGAATTTTGGGAAATAACCTGTTTCTTCCAATCTCATGCAGTTGTCAAGTTTCGGAATGGTTCCTCAACTCTAGCTATGAATGAAAACTTTTAGATCAGTTGTACACCACTTTTATTCCAGGCAAAGATCAAAGCCTAACACCAGATTTTTTCGGATATCTATGGATAGGACCGTTGATATACAGTAAGAAGGTACAGACAGAGAGGTGGAAGGGTGTGACTGCTGTCATTTATGTTTCCCCTACCTGAGACTCATTGTACACATTTTACAGTCCCAACAAAGCATACTTTCAAAACCGTTTGTTGCTTTATTTTACCTTCGTATTACCTATCTTTGGTTTTCTCAGCGCTTTTACGGCATTTTGATTGAGGTTGATCCTATTAGGGTTATTTGTTACTAAATATTGGAGCTCTTTACTTTTGTCATTAACGTGGAGTCATTTCAATCTTATTGAGGCATCTAAGTCCTTTGATTGGCCTTTATACATGAAGACGTTTAAAAGAATAAATTCACGAAAACTCATCCTGACCAAAGGAGTCATGGCATGAACATTTGTTTTGCATTGAACAACACATGAACAATTTAGTGAACTTGATGACTCGGAGTGAATGCATAGTCCATTTGAAAGGGAATAAGTAAATTTTTTTCATTTGTTTATATTTTGAGATTTTACTCTTCTTTGCGAGAAGTTAGCTTTTGCTCGGAGAAGTTCGAAGAAGAAAGAAAAGAGAGAAGCAAATCTTAAATGCAGGAAAGTGTATTATGGACATGAAATTTTGTATAATTCCACTAAACTGAATCATAGGAAATTTGAGTAAGCTGTTTTTCGAAATGCGTGCAAGTCACGGAAAATTTGATCGATAGGAATATGCCCGAACAGGAGATTCGAACGGTTACATAACAATGGTTTCTATTCTATAGATCTTTATGATTTTCCACATTGAAGTATTATTGTCCAAGAATCATAATTAACGGAACATACTAATTTTGCGAATGTTAAAATACCTTAATTTGTAACTGATCTGTATCTTTATTTAAAATAAATCAAATTCCGTCGTACATGAAGGGTTGGGTTTTTTAGTTTAGCACGTCTTTTGGATTGAGACATAGAATAGAGGTTGTTGGAAGACAATCAAACAAGCAGGTAGGCGGTGGTATTTTGTTGGTTTAGAGTATCCCTTATGATAATACAGACGATGTTATAGGAAATTCCTGTCTTCAGGTCTTCAACAAAGGCACGAGACGTAGAAAATTTTATTCAGAGGAATATTACCAATTATGATTTTATAAAATTTCAATAAGGAAATCTGTTTTATGGTGTTTCATATTTTCCATACATACCCATAACTTTTCAATATTCACAAATTAGGAAGCTTGAAAATTTTGCGCATCATAACATAAATTTTTTTGGAAATGATAGTTACATTTATGTAATTTTAGTCGAATTCCGTCATGCTTGCCGTTGATGGGTTACTCTAGTGAAGGAATGGTACGTGATTGAAAAAATCGCAAGGGTCATAAGTTAATCGAACTGAGCCACTTTCATTCTGCTTACGCCCCCTTTAATTCCTCAGTGTCTCTCTCCCTCTCTCTCTCTCCCTCTCTCTCTCTCGTGTAACCGTCTCCTCCACTTCTCCACGTTTCGCAAGCCCTTGTTGTTTTCCAGGCTTCTTCGAAAAATCAGCGATTCATCCCTTTTTTCATGCATCCTCGCTCAGACTTTACACTTCGGTCTCGAGGGACAAGGAGGGGAGGGGGATGAGTGGGAGGGGGGGGGGTTGGAGGAGAAATATAAGGCGGAGGGGAGGAAACCGCAAGGGGAGGTTGGTCGACGAGGGGATGAGTGCTTCCCTCCCACCGCCCCCCCCCCATTGGTCCCGTGTTATGGGGTGGGAGAATGAGGGAGAGAAGACCATGTTATGGAAACACTGTCGTCGCTCCCGATCGTGAATAAACGTTCCTCTTCCACCCTCCCCGCCCCCCCGTTGGAGGTCTCCTCCGCCCCCGTTGCCTTTGCCCCCGCTGCCTTCGCCCCCACCCTCATTCTCCCATCGACGACGACTGCACTGCGTTTTTTTTCTTTCTAATTTTCCGTTCTCTTTTTCAGCGTTTTTGAAGGAAGGCGGGGGTATTGTGGGGGTCGGTAGAGCGATATGAGCTCCATCATTCGGATCTCAACCGAACTCTCGGTGGACGGGCATTCTGCTTCGGTCCCATCCCCTCTCTTGTTTCCCTTCCATCCCTCCTCCCACCATCCCCCTCTCTTCCCCCTGCCAATTCTGTCTCTTTTGCAGTACTGTTGTCCTCCCACCAACTAAAGATAACGCGTTTGAAGTGGGATGCACTCGAAGATTTTAATCGTGACAAGACGCTCCCTTACTATATTTAAATTAACCAGCGATCAGGAATTTGGTTCGGCAGTGAATATTGGACTTAATATTATTATTATTTCCTCTAAGGAATATTCCTTAAAAATATTAACTTGTCCTTGGTATTTTTGGCATTAGTAATTTTAGCTTTCACTTCAATGAATATATGAATATCAGTCATCTAGACATTTTTTTATGTTGATAATTACGTTGCGTTTGTATAATCATAACTAAAACATATACGGTAATGTATTTTCTGCGATCGTATTTTTTATGTCATCATTTAGAATAAAAATGTATTTCGTTGACTGTATTCGTTTTTTATGAAATAGTTTAAAAATTGTTATTTCATCTATCTTTAATTAAAATATCAGTCTTCCTTTTCATCATTTGCTCAGCCCCATATGTTTTGATCGCCAGCTATGCGTCAGTTTTTCTCGGCTTTAATAAGCTACTATAATCTATAGAATTTTCCTTACCCAGTTTTTCATTTTATATAGCAGCTTTTGCTAAAATTTATATTTGATGCATGCGATACCGTTGCTGGATTATCACTTTTTAGATGATGCTCCTTATACTCAAATATTTCTTATGGATTTTCTGAGATAATCTTGGTCAAATTACTTTATGTATATGAATCAAGAGAGTAATATTTCTCTCATTATACTATCCCTAGTAAAGAAACACATTTAATAGACCTAAATTGCATAGGATATTCAGCCTTAGTTGACCTTAGAGTCTTGCCAAGTTTAGATGGTCTTCTTTGAGACGGAAAACTTTTAGCCTAATCATCATAAGTCGGACATATAATTGCCTAGATAATTTTAAATTGCACTGTCACTTTTTTTATCATCGTTTAATAAATGTGTTTTTAAATTTTGTAGCTCCAAATTTCATCTAGTAACTTAAATCAAGTGAGGAAACGTAGACATTGATCAAAGTTACCTTCGTCGAATTATTATTTCCGTTTTTCAAACCGTTGATCAGTAAATTTATGTTATTATTACTTTTTGATAAAATCTAATTACATTTACGTTTATTTCTTATCTTTAGTCATTTATACAATATGATTAGCAAACATTAGTGTATTGATGTAGTGTTTGTTGACGAAGTGTGCAGTTTACCATTAATACTCTCCGCAAATAACAAATCCAAGCACAATGATACTTGGAATAATATATGAATGTGACTGTAGGTAATCACTCGTAAGTATATTTCGTTGATGTAATAAATCTTATTCATCGGCCGTATTGCAATGTTCATCATTAATTAAGGAATTGATTGCATTGGAGGAAATGATGATTCTAAAAAAATTGATCCAGATTAGAGAGTATTTTTACCGATAAAATTCTCATTTAACTGGTCACATTCTCCTCTAAACGTCTTAGGTTCCGTCTTAATTTACTAGTGGCTTGTCCTCAATGCATTTGGAACTCTGATAGGCTTTGCTCGTGAATATATTCAATCCAAGACGTCAACGATTCATCCATTTGATCACTTTTAAATATCGAGTGGTACTCACTGACCTAGCTTGTAGATTTCAGTATCAGTACTTATGCTAGCAATCAATTTTACTAGGATATCCCAACTTGAAAGCAGATACTTCGTTGTATAAAAATTTAGGATTCATGATTTGGATTAAGTTGTATCCTTTATTGCAATTATAACTGCAAAATATTAAACTATGAAGGGTGATAATGCGGTAGCCCACTGCAATGGTAATTTGGAAATGCAATGATGAATCAAAATGCAAATTACTATTATTACTCAGAGCCGGCTAGTTTAGGTGACACATTCAGAGGACTGATAATTGAGCTTATCTTGAGTCTTTTCCGAGAGCATTCATCTTGATATCTCCTTCCCAAATATGCTCCACCTAGGTTTTTCAATGTAAAAAATGTGTGAATATGATAATATGTGATGCATAGGAATAATAAATAGGCTATGTATATTGAAGTAAATATAGCTATTGCGACCCTCATTACCGCTCCCTTTCCTGTCTACTAGATCCATAAGCTCAGGAATATTATTTTACGAATACATAAATATGAATGTTACTTTGTGTAATATGGAATGGCGTAAGTGCTATGGAGCAAATTTCCACTTTTGATTATGTCCGCTTCTCTTCCATTCCTCTTGATATATTAGCACTAGTAGCAATATTTCACGAATGAGAGGCTATCGCGACTGTTCGCCGGTCTTTCTAGAGGACGTCGGTAATGCCGACACAATGCCTCCCCCCCTCTTCCGATGCACTCCACCCCCCCTGAGAAACACAACTCGCCACACGTAGCCGCCGCGAACGTGCATATTAGCGCCTGTGTGCCGTGCGCGCGCCCTCTGCTCGTTTGTCTGTGTGTGTGGCGCAGATGGCGGCACGGTGTTCGACTGCTGGTGCGCATTATCGCGTCTCTTTTTTTTCCTGCCCTTCCCTCTCCTCCCTTACACTCCCTCCTCGCCCTTTCGATGCTCAACTATCGCGCGGAGGAGGGGGTTGGAACCCGGAAAAGGTCTGATCCCAGGAATAATGATTCCGGCGACGGGTTTTCTGTGGACTGAGGAGAGGAGGGAACGGGGATGGGTGATGGGGAGGGCAAGTGTGGGGAGGAGGGGATGGACCGGAGGGGAGAGGGGGTTTCTGGGTGGTTTTTTCGGGGCGGGCGGGGGTAGCAAAGCAGTGCTGGAAGCTTGGAGAGTTACGTGCTCCGGATTGCGGGGCGAAGGGGGATGGGGGTGGGGGTTTGGGGGAGGTTTAGAAATCTCCCAACCCCCTTCCCCACACATCTCTCCTATTTCCCCCTCCCCTCCCATCTTCCTCACCCCTGCCGCACAACCCCCAACCCCTGGTCTCCACAACCACCCCTTCCTCTTCATCGTCCCGGTCCGCGCGACAATCAATCTCGTCACCATGGGAACGAAGGAAACCGAAGGGTATGTGACTGGAGGTCGAGGGGGGGAGAGGAGAGGGGGAGGGAGGGAGAGTTAAGAGCGGTGGGGGAGGTTGGTTTTGTTGGGTGTTGGTGGAGTATCCTATCCCACCCTTATTTCCCCCCTTTCCCCTCAAGAACCACCCCGTCATCCCACCCGCCCGCCCCGCCCACTCGACCCCCGTCGTGTACGGTCCACGGTGGACAAAAGGCTGGATGAGAAGAAGGGGTGCGGGATGGAAATAGAGGCGGTGCCCCAGGGTTCTGTGTATGTGTCTGTGCCCCCGCGATTCCACCCTCCCACCCCCTCCTCCTTTTCCCGTTCACCCCCTCCCCATCTCCCCACGCACGCAACCCTCCACACGTATTCCTCCCCTTCATCCCCCCGTGTTCATTCCCACCCCCATTCACCCCTCGCGGAAGAAGTGCCCCAGATGCACGCCGAAGGGAAAGAGTGAGGCTGTGGAAGGATGTATTTAGGGGTGGCTTGGGAGAAAAGGCTGGAGGATTGGGGGGGTTGTCGGGGGTGGGATTGTTGCGGTCGTGTCCGACGTGGAGGTGGGGGTGCTCTGGTGGGTGGGGGTGGCGTAGTGTGCAGAGGGATCCCCTCTGGCGCTTGCTAATAGGTCATATTTTGAATGTGTTTTCCTCCCCTTTCCTCCCGCCCGCACCCGCCCGCCTCCTTCCTCGGAGACTCCCTCGCATTGTGTCGGGCGGAAGGAGCGTCGGTGGACTATTATTATTCCTGGACGTCCCACGAACCGAGAATGGACGAGGATGGAAGCGGAAGTTTGTGCCGGGACGTTTGGACGTAATTAGGAAAATATTATTCCGGTCGTTCCGATTATAGAATTTTTTTCGGCCGATCTTCTGTGATGGATATCCGGGTGTTTCGGGCCAAATTTTTTGACGGCTATTTGCATTGCACAATACTAAACGTTCTCCATTTTTTCGCCAAAAATAGTACAAAATTTATGTATTCTTCAGTTTATTACAGCAATAATGATTCTAAAAGATTATTAGATGAACAATTTTTGAAATATTTTTACATTCCCTTTGAACAACCGATAAGGGCCTCAAGTATACAAGCAATAGAAAAAACTCATGAATATAGTACAAACTTACCAAAGGGAGGATATTATCGCGCCACAGCTTGAGTAAAGATTTCCACTCGCCTCAACCTTGGCCATGTCAAAGAAATTAAAAAAAAATTTATTTTTCTAACCCTCTTCTTTCTTGTCTGAATAAGAAGTGGTAACCTAGTACTCTTTTTCCGTCAGTATAAGTTCAATTTATCAATTTAAAGCTATTTTTTATCCAAGGGATGTAATTTCGTCATATTTGGTTGTAGTAGCTGCCTCATTTAAAACTTTGTTATGTCGATCGTGGGTTAAATATGATCCACTATCTCCAGATGTGCGTTAAGGTTGAAGTATTCCATTTAAGTATCTCGCAAGTCTAGGGCCAATAAAGTGAAAGTCTCTCGGAAGAAATATTCCCGTTAGTTTACAAAAAGAAGCTCTGAAGATGCTATTTGGAGGAACTATGTGGTGGGAGTCATAAAAGAAGACATTTCCTTTATAGGTAATTTAAAATTTTCGCTAATACTTCGTCTTCATAGCTAAGAGTTCTAATTTTAAATGATACCATAAAACTTTTTTTTTACGGTCAAAATGAAGAGAACAGTTATAATTACGGATTAATGAATAATTATAGCCAGCAGAAACACTAAAAAATTATTTTCATGTTTATGCCAAAATTCCGACTGGAATACCGGCGAAAGAGTCGTCCATAAAAATGGTCCAACGCGGGGAGAACCAGAAAAATACCGACAAAATTGCTTATTAAGTTGCTCATTTAGTTGCTCATTTAGTTGAAGGTATTCTATTCATACTGTACCATCAAAGACGTATTTAGATTGAATTGATTGTACACATATCATGCCATATTTATTTTGCCTTTGAGGTGAAATCGAACGATTTAGGATGAAAATTACTACTATCGTATTAAAAATGGAATTTATTATCTACTTTCAGTTTTTTGGATAAATTCTCATTCCACTCGTTGCGACTCGGTGCTTGACAATTTTCTCTTTCTGGAGCAGATTATTACTTAAATTTCTCTCAACGAAAAAAATATGTCAACTTGTTTCTATGTTTTTATTTCGGCTCTTTTGACTCTATATAAGTTGATATGCTACATCATTGTGATTTCTCTTCCTGTTTGGCTCGAATTATTAGAGGTGACCTGCGAAATACACTAGGAAAATAGGAATGCATGTGGAAATGAACAATATTATTACAATTTTCTCGTCTTTTCTTGCATATGATTTATACATTTCATTAATATTCACCTCAGAACCAAAATGGGTGCATTTTATCCCACGCTTTTGTGATAGATATCCAAATCAAAGGACCGGATGAGGTCCTCCAAATTCATTCCGTCTTTTCTGTCTCGAAAAACTTTCATTACACCTCTTTTCTCCTATACCAGCGAAGAACTGATCGTATATTGGGGATTCTCTCTGTCACCGAACTGCAATATTGTCTTCCATAAGACCCATAATCTCAATTATTTCAAATTTCTCAACTATATTCCTTTTCCTGCTCTGATATTCCAGGTTTCTTTATCTTCTAAAAAGTTCCTATTACTGCAGCTCTTTTATATCCATGTGTTATTCATATCCTATCCCCGACTGCATGAACTTCAATGCTTTAGATGCAGTAACTACAACGTGAATCCCTAACTTCGGGGGCCATAAATTATTTTTCGTAAATGTTTCTCGGGATTGACACCAGGTAAGATTGTTGAAATTAATCTGTTATTAGTTTTTACCGTAAATAGAAGGCATTTAAGACTTGAGTACCTCTGTTTTACGAAAAATATAATCTTTCACTCAAAAACCCCGTAATATTGTATTCATGATTGTATTCAATTCAGTGTTTCCTTTCAAAATCTGAAATTAAGAGTTACTTCTCGATGTGGAACTAAGTTATGAATTATTAAGGATTAACTAGTTAATACAATGAAAATTCAAGGAATAGTATAGATAAAGCTGCCATTAGATCATATTTTTAAACACATTTTGCATGCTGTAAGTTAGACATTTTTCTCGGTTTACATTATTGCTACTTGTAACCTCGCTTATTTCCTTAAACGCAATTCAACTGCCTTTAAATATAAATCATATTCTGCAGTGGGATTTTATAATAGGTTTACTGGCATTTATTTTCCTTTTTTCCTCTCTTACACCCAGTTTTCATGACATTTGCTTGTTAAAAAAATATAACTGCGTAAGAAACCTTTTCAACAGGCGGTAATTTGTCCGATAATTTTTTTATCAAAATTTCTCAAACGAACGATTTTTAATTGATTTTCTCAAACATGAAAGAGATCGCTCCCGTTATAAATAAATGGTGATGCAGATGTTGTATGGTCGATGCATTAGGAAGCAATATTGGTTCAATAACATCATTTTATAATGCTGCTTCAAGATTGCAGGTGATTAAAGATTTCACTCGCATCGGCATAGTCTTTAACAGCAAAAATTCATTGGTCTCCACGAGAATCGCCAAAAGCTGCTCTCCCTTTAATCCTGAGGAGATATCCTCCATTTCCTTGTTTTATTTCAGAAACTGCCTTCAAGTATTTCCTGGAGCGGATAATCCGGGGCGATTCCCATTTTTCAGCGGTGGGAATCCGTTGTCGATTCCCCGGATAAAATGAAAAATGCCGGATTTATATCATATCGGGCTATCGAGGGAAATATTTTATGCCGGCAGAAACTGGCGCAGCACAAAGATACTGCGTCGCGGAGGGAGAGAGAGGGGTACAAGAGGAGGCTGAATTATGTTCCCCCCTATCCCACATACACTCACACAGGTAGATACACCCACATACACACATACGAAGAGGCGGACTCCTTCGCTTGCCCGATCTGTTTCGCAAGAGAGGGGAGAGGGAGAGAAAGAGCGATCGCATTGGGCGGATAGAATTGGGATAAGGCACCCTCCTTCACCCGGGTGTCTTCCTACTCGATCATTCAGCGCCGCCCGCGCGAACCGTGACACCACGAACAGAATTCTCATTTCCCTTGGATACCCTTGCCCTAGCCCAACTTAGCAATGTTCAGGATACGCTTCCTGTATTTAGGACCTAAAGCGTGTGATTGTCAAACGTCAAAGTTTTGAACATTCGCTGTGTACTTATAGGGGTATAAAATATATTTTTCTTACAAATATAACTGAATTGTTTGTATTTTATGCAACCGGTGTACTAATGCATGGGTAATTAAATTGATGGTAACCTTTCTACAGATTTTTTCTTCGAGGTTACCTAAAGCTCCCGACATTCGTCAATTTCCTTTTTCCAATGTATCATCTTTTGTTAGCAATAAAACTAAATGTTACTGTTATAACTTGACCCATGCGAGATAAAAAGGTGGCATTTGCAAACCATACCATTTTTGTAAAACCTTTACCATATTTTTGAGAAATCATTGACGATTACATACAATATAAGTTCATTGGGTGCAAAATGCATAGTAGTGTTGTAGCATTAAAAATAAAATCGAAAAAATATCGAATATACCAGCGGAGCGGAGAATACGCTTTGAGACGTCATTTACCTGAATCCAAGGTGGATTCAGACAGAACTCACGCTGAAGGCGGATTCACGCGGACATTTGGCGCGAATTCAGACTTTACAGCAAGCAGTATCATGAAATATGAGCAAATGATATCACAAACCGTTTGAAGGGCGGACTTCTTGAAAGCTTTCCTCAAGCAGGTATAAATAACAGATATGACAATCAGCTCGAGTTATATCACATTTTTTTCGAGGTGTGGATGTTACCTACGTAGTTTCCGATGATATCAAGAAAAATCACGAAAACACGCCATTGATATTACCCCAAGGAATGATAACAAAATCCTTTCCTTGACGCGTTACTGTTTAGGTTATACTTACGATATTGTTAACAGAAATTGCCTAGGTTTTGCATGACTAAATTGAAAACAAAATTAAGTTCAATTTTCGTTTCGTGAAATACCGTCATCTCAAAGTGTTTTGTAAAAGGTATAGTTATATATAGATATCCTAAAACTTGTTAGCAACGGTAAAACGAGTGCAAGAATGAAAAAGAAAAAGGTCTAGGAGGGAGTGACGAGGCGTAAATAAATTATTTTTCACGTCACATTCTTTTTGTTCAATTCATAAAATGCGCAGTTGTACTAGAAAATGTATTTAATATTTAAAGGAAATATTTTTGAAGGTGTTCCTAAACTATAAATTTGTGTATTTTTTATACAAGGCAGTAATTCGTTGATACATAATTTAGGAGTCCTTTCCATTAGAACAAGAAGAAATTGACTGCCTTAACTCTACTGAGATACTGTAACTGTTTCTCAAATATGAAGTTGCATTAAGTATCAATTTTTTATATTTTTTCAGAACATAAACAACTTTTTTTGAACGCAAAAAATCAACCAATTCCAATTTTTTTAAATTTTATTATAGATGTATAGTTTTCTCTTGAGGTATGATATTTTTTGTTTCCAATTTCTACGAAAACTCCGGCACATTTATAGTTGTTTTTATCGTATGTAATGTAGCAGGAAGTTACATTTAATAGGTTTAATTATAAACTAGCTAAAGACAACGTTCTTCACTGGGTTTATTTTTAGTACATCTGTGCGGTTTTCTATATAGGAAACAGGCGGCAAAGTAGTCATCAAAAGCATCGACAAAGCCAACTAACCAAACCAGTACTTCGAAAGTGTATTCACTAAGGATGGCACAATACACAATTTAGACATTCCTGACTTTAACGAGCCGATGACTAACAAATGAAATTGAGCGTTTGACTATAACGAATAACTAAACTACTGCATTCGATTAAAAGTAACAAGTCCCTAGGTCCAGGAGGAATACCTGCATGCGTGCTCAAGGAGTTAGCGTCACAGATTGCACCATTCTTAGAAATTATACTTAGCCAATTATCCGAAGGCAAGGTGCCCCAAGACTCAAAATAGCCAACATCACACCAGTAATGTAAAATGGGAAGCAGACATGATCCAGGAAAAAACCGGCCAATATTTTTAATATCACTTTTGTACAAGTTATTCAAATCCATTTTTCCTCGTAATATTATGATATTCCTGGATAATCGTAAATTCTTACATGGGAGTCATGGCTTTTGGAAGGGTAGATGCTGCGACAGAGCTTGCACTCTTTCTTCATTACATTCTAAAATCAGGTGAATCAAAAAATCAAGTCTACGCGATATTTCTTGATTTCTAGATTCCTCAATAATAACCCCCTCAGTGATAAAAATTGGAATCATGTGAAGTAAATGAATACATAGCAAATTGCATACGAGAATTTCTCAGTAATTGTCAACAAAGAGTACTTATTGATGTTATTAGCTCCTGATTTCATTAGAATCACATCCGTTGCTCCACACAGAGGCATGATCGGCCCTCTCTTATTCATGAATTATATAAATGACATAAGTTCTTGAGTTAGCAGCAAACTAAGATTATTTTCAGACAATACAGTCATCTTATGAGAACTTGGTGAAGATTTGGACTCAGAAGTTGTATTACCAGACCTTAACAGATTTCATTCTTGTTGCCAGGAGTGAGGGCTACAACTAAATCTTAGTAAATGCACAGCAGTACACCTCTTGCTGATTGTTATCACACCAATGCCATGTCTATATTGTGGGTTGACTTAACATAAAGTCCTCAAAAGAAGTCAAATAACTTGTAATTGCCTTTACTTTAGATATATTGTGGAAAACACACATACAAAACATATGCGGCATAGCATTAATGAAAGTAGGATTTATCAAGTCTATAATAGGAAGGTCCTCGGATAAAACAGTAAAATTGGGGTGCTACTTTGCTCTGGTTTGGCCATATCATGAATACGCCGCGATCATTTGGGACCCTGAGCAGATTGATTTGGCCAGCAAAATAAATAAAATATATTGGAAAGCTGCACGCTTCATTATAAACTGCTATAAGCGAACATACAGTGTTTCCCAGTGCTATCAGAGGGATTAAATATGGAGCTACTCGAGACTCGGAGGCTGCGTGCTGGAGTTAGTTTGCTTGCAAAATTCAGAACGCGTGTTTCAAGGCTTCACAGAGAATATTATTTGACGCCACACTACATATCTAGGTCCGATAGATGAGATAAAGTAAGATAGATGCATTGCCGTACAGATAGGTATAAAAATGTTTTCTTCCCGAGCACAATGAATGACTATCATAAAACCAGTGCACCACTAAAAACACTCCTATAATGTATTTTACCTCCAAAAACCTATGATTTTACACCTTTACACGGCTGGTATCCTATCATCCCCTGCCACACATCCATGCAGCGGCTTAAAGGGTAGTATATAGATGTAGATAATTCCTACCAATAATGCAATCTAAAACGAAACCTAGAAGGAGTTAATATGATGCACAGGAATGATTCCATTTAAGTTATATTTTCATCTTTCAAACATTTATATTTGAACATTTTAAATCAATCACTTATTATCTATCGTTTATTTCTCTGGTAAATAACTATTCTCAGCGTTTACGCAATTGTGCTCATTTCAAATGCTCTTGCCTGATTAAGCAATGAGAATTTGTTTATAAGTCACTGCTGCAATAATAACCGAAACTTGATCTTCAATTCTTCAGTAGTATAGTTGCAATCCGAATTCACTCTACCAGCAGAATTGGACTGAAAACAGAAATCGGAGTTTTAAATATTACTCTTGGCCACGTTCACTCAAATAAGTACAACTTAAAAATACTGGAAGCACTTTTTGGCGAGCCCTGCGCTAACAGGAAATCTTTCAAAATCTCCAAAACACATGCTGAAATGAGAAGTCTGGACATGACAAGGAACGACTTTTCCTTGGTATTGACAAACAGGTACAGGCGAGAATGCCATTTTAGGCATTAGTCCATTATGCAAACATAATGCGCGTGGGACAAACGCAATGTCGGACTGTAAAATGGTTGTCAAGATTGCAGACGCTGCTGTCCTTCGACGCCATCCTAAAGTAAGTGAGGGTGACTCATCAATTCATTAGTGGAAACGCGTAACCAACCTTTACATCAGCGAAGAGGAATAGCTAACCAAATAGGTAAAACACTTATTTTGCGCAATTAACTTTCTGCCAGCGGAATCATTTACAATATCCTGTTTGAAGAAATCAAGAGTACCACATGCATATCATATCTCATATTTTCCCATTTGTTTGGTAATTTAAAGCAATGTTACTAGTGTCGTGGGTGTTTCGATGATGACGCAGCTACTCTTTGAAAATAAGGGAAATTATTGAAATTGACGTAGTTAAAAATAAAACATCTGGTACTCCTTGAGGTACCCTTTATTATTGAAAACTTAGCTAACCTTTAATACCTAATTTGGTATTTAAACTATCATCGATATAATGGATTTAATTCATAAACTGATACCACTGAAGGTCAATCGACCGTACTCAGCATTAACATGCTCGTACATCTGATATATAGAATGACTACATCACTAAACATTTATAGGCCGAGATTCTAACCAGCTGTTAGCTAATAGCAGCTTGCTACATCGCGCAATGAATGGCTGTCCCGGTCGGACAGCGAAGACTCAAGTGCCCTCAAAATTTAGCCAAATTCATGTTATGTAGGTTAAGCCTTGTGTGTATGCAAATGTTGCATCAGTAGTGATGACATGTAGTCAACCCTGTAGGATACGGTGTGTCATACCGTCATCCGTTTGATCTATGACTGTTTTCTCCACCAAAATGTAAAGAGCGTCACTGTGGGACATGATTTCTGACTTTAATTTGTCTAAAATGCAGTTAATCTTCCAAATTGCATCTCAATGGTATCAATTGACATGTTATTCTGTGCTGGCCCTGCGTGCCTGCGATAGACACTTATAGGCAGACGAAACCTTCGACTTGCTTCGACGAAGAATGGTTGAGAATTCCTGTTTCATGAGCTCTTTTTTCGGAAAATCAATTCATTATGTATCAAATAATAGGTTAGATAAAATATCAATTGGGGTGGAAAATGGCGCTGTTAATTATTTTCTCTTATATTTCTCGATTTAGGAAGTTATCTCCTCATTCTTTGGGAGAGAGTCACTCAGACAGATGATGCATGTGAAGATAATAAATTTATGAAACTGATTTAAATGTAGATAAAGTACTTCCAACTCATATCCGTTAAAATAACTATAACATTGTTGAAAATATTTTATCTATCAAGTTGAAATTCTACCCTGACTATATTTATAAAATAATCAGCGTTATTCTCATTCTTATATTATAGTTTAGTGTGTGACCGGGATATTTATATAATGATACACTTAGAAATAGTTAAATTTAGAAGGCCGAATTAAAAATGGCAAATTCCACTGTACTTGAATAGTCAATCATAATTTCCAAAAATTACCCTCAGCAGATATTTGCCTTCGGTAATTTTTCTTGTAATTTTTAAAATGTAATTTTAAGGGTATAAACTGCCTTAAAGTAATGTATAGAAAAAAATCATTTCTTTGCTCTTTAACATGTTAACCATGCATTTTGACGCATAGAATGAGGCGTATACAATGTGAGAGCAAAATCATTTCATGTTATTGCCCGACGGTCTGGCTGCAAATGCCGTATTTGCCAGACGGTGAACGTAATTATGCGAGTAGCCGGCTCCACCGCTTCGCGGGGGTGTCGTCCCGCGACCGACCCGGCACTCCTCGGCGCAACCGCGTGGGACATGAAATACACACACCCTATCATACGGCCTCCCATACCCACCCGGCCAACCCACGTTCCCACACCCCATACTCCAGGACACTTTTGATGTGCCGGACTAGCTTTCATGTCTCTGCATGTCGCGCAGATGCCAATTTGCGGAGCGCGCGACCCGCGGAATACACGCACCACAGAAACCGATTAATTACTATTTGCGCGCGAAGCGATCCGAAAGCCAGAAAAGGCATTAGGTCTCTCGCATAACTCTCACCACGCACACTCTGTTGTTTATTTAGGGCGAGGAGACAGACAGAGACTGAGATCGCTATTGCCACTAAACTCGGGCGAGGTTTTATGTAAAGGGAAGAGTTTGGAGCAAATAATTTTTCAGGCATGATTGAGACTTAGAATGACCCTTGCACTATCTAATCATTGTCAAAGTATTGAAACATCACCTTATTATTGCAAACATTTATTCTACATACTTATTTACAATCAACGGATATATCATAGTATTATTTAAAAGCCACAATGTCAGACTTAAATCTGTGATTAGAAGAAATCACTAAATATTGTGAAAATCCTGTTAGTTGAAAGTCACAATTTTTAGGTTTATTAGCCAAATATGTTGAATGCAGAGAAACGCCAATTCATCTGACACCTAAGGAAACCTCATAATATCATCAGGTGAAAATTGTCTAATGTTCAAATGCAGCACTAACAATGAGATTCACTTTTCCAAAATGGATAGAGAAGAATATATGGAAATAAAATCAATGAATCACTGCCAAAGGAAAGGAAAGGAGAACTTTCAAAGTCCTCCTCCCTTAGCGTTTAAGTACAAAAGAGTACCCGAGATGCTAAAAAAAATTAATCAGCATCCTAACGCCTTGATTTGAGTATTAATTGAATTCCTATTCTGGGAGACAAACGACTTCTAAGGTAACTGTTGCCATTGGTGGATGGGCTGGACAGTAATGGAAACGTAAACGAAAATGGGGGTTATTAGGACTTTGGAGAGAATCACCTCACATCGTTATCAGCTTAATCTTGACTTACTCCTAATTAGCCAAGTGGTCCTCAGGTTTAACCACACTTTCTTAGGTTAATTTGGTAAATATGGCACACAAAACGCAATCGCGCCTATTGTGTATGTATGTGAATTTTTTGGCAAAAAATTCTTTGGAAAATAGACTGATAGAAATGATAAAAACTGTATCGGCCTTAGCATGATGACATGTATAGAGTGATGCCAAAAAGGCCTGAATTAAACGTCCCACGCAACGAAAGAAGTGGCAAATATACAACTAATGGTGTGTTTCAGAGCAACACAGAGAATATATCAAGACACCTCACTACATTTCGAGGTCTGACAGAAGCGATATAATAAGAGAGATACTCTGCCGAACAGATAGGTACAAAAACTCATTCTTTCCGCGCACAATAAGTGACCACAATAAAAACTAAGCTTCAATAAATACACTCCCATAGTACATGTCATCATTTCACGTCCAAAAATTTATATATTTACACGACTGGTGACCTACCACCCCCTGCCACACGCCCATACGGCGGCTCGCGGGGTAGAAAGTAGATGTAGATGTACTGAGACTCAAAGTCGGATACTCTGGCTAGGAAGATAGAAACCATGTAGTCTCTAATTAAGCGGCATACCCGGTATGGGAGATGGAGAGGCTGACGCATAAGTATACACGAGAGTGGAGGGTGGTCACACAGTGTGGTTGGAGGGGATTTAATTCTTCCCCAACCTTCCTCGACCTCTCCAAGTATTCCCCTCCCCTTCGTTGACGTTGCCTCCACCAATAGCGTCTGCGCATTTTTCCACGAGGGCTCAGAGGTGTGTGCGGTTGCTGGATGGGAGGGAGGGGGTGGAAAAAAACACGGATCGTTTCGGCTTAACGTCATTTTTGTGCGCGTCGGAGCGCAGAAGGGATCTCGCATTGATGAAGACGAATGGCGGAAAATGGCGAATTTTCATCGGTCCAGAGAGCGGTGGTGGTTGGTTGGGAGGAGTGGGGAGGGCCTTGCGTGTCGGAGAGGGAGGCAGGACTGGAGTGCGAAGGGCGATTCTTAATAGTCTTTCCATCGAAACCGCCCTTGACGTCGTGATTTTGTTAATTTTGTTTTCGTCGCCCACCCAGCAAACGATCGCTCCTTACTCCCCATGACTCCGCCAGGCAGCGCTGAGCTTCATCGCAATTCATGAATATTCTTCATCGAGTCCCAATCCGCCAAAAATCATTCGAGGTTTTAAGTGCATTCCTCAGTTAATTCTCCATTTGATGGGCGCCTCAAACGTCCCGGATTATCCCAGGCTGGATATCCCCTGCCTAATCTCTGATCGTGTGACATCTTGGTCTCAGTTTATTTAAGGGATTAATGATTACGATGCAGCCTTTACCTCTATCAATGGCATATAATTATTTTGATTGATGTAATTATGTCTCTTGGTTTTTCTTGATCTGCGAAAGGAACTTAAAGAGATTGAATGGTGAAGAGGGATAACGATTATCGCTTTAGTTTTTTGTTTGGCAACATTACAAATTATGGGTTGATAAAATCTAGATTTTATCCATAGTGAGCTTAGTTTGAGTTTCTCATTTCTGAATTCTCTTTTCCCTACGATTCTGTTTGATACATTTTGATGGTTTTTGAGACATTTTATACCCATGACTTGTAATTCAGTAGTTTTCTGATTTTATGGTGGCAAATATGCAGTTATTATCTTCCAAGTTCTCTATCTTCAGTTTCGTTGAAGGAGAAATTGACTTCTCAGAGTGACTCGCTCACAAGTCATTAATGAAGAAATTCGATGAAGATTTTTAGAGGAAATATTATTGATGTAAAACTCTGACGAACCGAGGAAACACTATAAGTGGCAGTTTTTTCAAAAATGAATGTGAATAATCACTTGGGTAGATCGGAAATTGAATGCTATGAGACGAATTATAAGTAATATTAAAATACCTTCCAAAGAATGCAACGGTTAATTTTAGCTAGCAGGGGAGCAGACGGTACTGCTCCTTCAAATCAACCTTCGGCTCGTTGATTCCTGATGACCAGTCACTAGCTTTGCTGCTTGTATGAGAGCGTCCTGTAATATAAACATATATGTGCATATGCTATGCACCACATGTATGACAGGTTAATGCATGAGGGCCACAAATTATCAGAAGCAAAAGTCGACAAGGATGTGTCGCCGAAATCCCTCGTCCGAAGATCGTCCACGAGGCCAAGATCTCTGCTGAGCCCCCAGGAACACTTAAGCTTAGCGGAGAGGGTCTTGGAGGGTGAGCGAGGGATGCAAATCCCTTGCGAAATTCCTACACCGACCGCTTACTCTCCTCCTCACCCCGTATGCCAGCAGCCTCTGTCCCTTCTGCGCTCTCTCCCACGGATGCACTATCACCAATCACGCCTCCGGGGTGAGGTGGGCTCCCCCGGAAAGGAAGCAAATTTTCCACTCTCCAGATTCAGATAATTTCGCGATTGAGGGGTCCCCGGCTGGGATATGAGAGGGAGATAGGCTCAATTTTGTAATCCTTCGTGATCATATGGAGGGGAAATCGAGAGATATTTGTCATAGTTGGCGGGGTTTTAGAATGGTAGCGTCATTTAACGCTGGCACGGTTTCACTACTTGATCTTTCTTGCAAATTTACCTCGTGACTCTCACGCCATACTCGAGATAAAACCTTACAGAGGCGTCTCAAATGAGTGCGTGAAATCTTATGGCGACAAGTTTGAGTACCTTAAAGTTCGAGTGGATCAAATATTGAATTCCTGGTAGGCTTGTGGAAAATTTGTCACGATCTATTCTCATTACGTCACTCTCATGCTGCCATGTAGCCAACTCTTTGCAAGTGGGCGAATGTCCTCAAGGCGACTCTGACCCAGCTTTGCGAGTCAAAGCAAATACTAATCGACCCATTTTTATTAATTTGATGCAATGAAGCATGCTTTCGCTGATGAAATGGGTTACCCATTGAAAATCAAAATCTAGATGAAGAATATGTTGATTATCCCACAAATACATATTTTCAAATGACATTTTTCCAGTCATAAGAGCCAATTTTAGTGCCATTTGTATGGAACTATCGTATTTTACTATAATTACGGCAATAATTTGCTTTAAACTTTAAGAAATCATTGGTGTCATATATTTTATTTTAAAGCACTGCATGACTAAAATCAACAAGTCAAGACAAGTGGCCATCAAGTGGTCTGATAGAGTAAGGAATGAAGAGGTGTTGGAGAGAATAAAAGAAGGAAGAAAGCTCTTAAAGACCATTGAAGATAGGAAGAGGAGCTGGATGGGACATGTACTGAGAAAGAAATGTTTGTTACGAGATTTAGTGGAAGGAATGGTGGATGGAAACCGCAAAAGAGGAAGAAAGAAAAGAAAGATGATTGATGACCTATAGGATGGAGGGAGTTACAGAGAGTTGAAGAGGAGAGCAGAGGACAGAGAGAGATGGAGGCATCAAGGACCTGCGAAAGCAGACGACTAATGATAATGACTAAAATTAGCACATAGGTCACAAGTTTCCGTGGCATAAGTAGCCCATTATTACATTGTGCTGACGACATCTTTATTATTAGACGAGACTATACTTCGTGCTCGATTAATTGTTAGATATTGATTACCATACGTGTCATATTCAGTCGAGTCAAACTCGATTAATCGGCATTTATTGATTACCATAAGCATAACTCATTATTATCACAGCTAAGCGCATAGTGCATTTTGCATTTATTCATCTAAATATATATTAAATCCTAACGAACTTGATTTATAGTCAGTGACTAGAACTGATTCTACTAACTTCTTATCCTTTGGCTCGTTTCTTGAGTTCAGACTACACAGTTTTACTATTAATTTTAGAATAATTATATATTAACTTGTAATAACCACCATGAATTGTAGCAATATAACTATATAACACTGGAGACTAACTTAAAATTTTCATCTGTTGTATCTTATACGCATAATCCAATGATTGAATTTATTAAAACTGGAATTTTTTGTTTCGGCGATATTACTCGTAGAATTTCATTAGCTTTAAATTGAGTTTTGACGGTTGAATTCAATGGTGGAGTGGAATTGAGTATTGATGGCAAATTGATAGGCCTAATTCTCTCATCTATAGAGTAGTGCTCATAAAGCTCTCAAAAACTTGAAAATGAAAAGTAAACAACGGTAACTATGATGAGCTGATTTAAATGTTTTATTTACTATACTCACGCATTACATTGCTTTACCGCAGAGGACGGTAAATTTAAGTAATACGACTTCTAAAGTATTATACTATACTCGTGACTTAGTGGCTCTCATTACACGGCATGAAATCGCTCTCGCTTCACTCGGGTGCTAACTTCACACTGTGTAATAATGAGCCATTGAAGCTACCAGTATCACAATTTCCTAGGACTTTTGCTTTTCGTAAGAAGTTTTAATCAAAAGTATATATATGTTTTCTCGTTCATATTGACGTTTCTCTGCTGTTACCCTAGCTTTCTTCATAAGAGCTCATATGAAAAAGCTCCACTTTAAAGATCAAAATACAGAAAAACTAGCCTGAAATCCCTCTTCGTTTTCCATCTTTGTCTATTTTTTGTATTATCCCGTATACTGCACAACTGGTCAATATAAATCAGTTGAATAACAACAGACAAACACAAAAATCTGTATGGAGAAAATTCTACCGAGGACTCAAACCCGCGACCGTTGGTTTAGCAGGTGAGGACTTAATCTCGTCGCCACCAGGGCCGGCGAATGACCTTCAAATATGCTCTATGTAAGTAAGCAGAATTTCTGGAATAAGCTAGCTTGATGCCAGAGTCACCTTGAATGCTGAAGTTCTGGACTTTAAAAAGTTAGCTGCAGTTGTTTTTCACGTTTAATTCGACTTTTTTTCCAAAGGTTTTTTCTAGCAACATTTACGATTTTTAAAACTCGATCGTGTTCCGGGGGAGGGAAATAAATGGGGGCTACTATTGCAATATTGTATTGGCGTCACCCGGCGTATGTTTTTGTTTTCATAGCGGCCTTTTCCTCTCCCGGCATTCTCATTTGACCACCGCGGCATGCGTGCGCTGGTGCATTCTCGCGAGCACGCACTCTCGGGCGGACATTTGACTGGGAAGCACGCTTGGGACGACCGGAACGCTGTTATTGAGTCTCGAGTGGTCGTGCGGTCGGATGGGTATCGGATCGGAGGTCTTGGCTGGCGTTCACGCCCGTCGTTGTGTTGCATCGATCTCTCACTCCACACATAGAGAGAGCACCGCCACCGCAAGCCAATGGGTGGCGGGGGTGCGGGGAGGGAAATCCCCGGAGGCGTGAAGCGATATCCGCACTTTGTGGCTTCGGGGAAATAGTGGTGGCGTCGGCAGCGATTTGTGTTTTCCCTGCTTTTAGTCACAGCTCAAGGGGACAAATCACACCGGACGACCGATTCAACGGACCTCGTTTTATTTACCCACGATATAAAGCCTAGGCTAACGGTGTGATACGAAATTTTGAAAGGAAATTAGTCTAATGACGATGTGGAAGGGTGTGATTAGCAAACGTCTGAAGTTGAAGACACCAAGAAGAAAAGAATTTTTAGAACCTTTGAGCAAATAATGAGTTTAATGTGATCCATAGTTTTTAAGCGTCAGGTATTTAATGCATCAATCAGGAAAGTAAATATTCATTACTTCATTGTTGCATAATAAATAAACCAAAACTCTCCAAAGAACGAAGGCCAAGAACAAATAGATGCCAAGAAGTTTAATTGTTGATCTGGAAAGCCAGGAAGAAGTGATGTTCATTAGAGATTTATACAATCACATATATACGCCTAATATATTACTTTGATGGCTATTTTCAATGCCGTACTATTATGTTCCAGAGTTACAAAGTTAAACCATGTTTAAAAAGCGGTATCCAAATTGCTCTGGACGATTAGGGTCTTGTTTTGGCAGAGGTTATACCACAAGCTAATATTCAACGATTTCATAATAAAGTATGTTGCTGGACGCATGGATGAGTGGAAAAAAAATTCCATTAGGAAAAGATGAGTAACAAATTAGTAAACAACACTCAGTTTGAATGCACCTGTCTTATTTCAATTCTCGCTGCCGCTTGACCAGAACCTCAATGAGTGTCATCATTTTTCCCACCTTTTTCCGCCCTCGTTGCTTTCCATCCCCCACCGCAAAATGAATACCGTTTGGAGGAAGACAACAAATGATCTGAATCACCTTATCGTTATCCTGACCTCCATTTATCCTTCCCATCATAAACATCCTTTTCCTTTTCTTCAAAAATGTAATACCGGGATATGAATAGTGTAAAATGACTCAGATATACGGATAAGAATGGGGGATGAACCCATACTGTTTAATGATACTTTGAGACCAATATTAACCCATTTAGACGATATTCTTTATGATTAAACTGGTATATTTATCATTTTTTACAAAATTACTACTTTTTTGTCATCTACACCCATATAATCATCTATTAGTTACTCGATATCTTTATTCTCATCTATTTTTCAACTACAGTTTGTCGCGATGTAATCACAGAAATGGCTTCATAGAAAATGTTGTCTCTCTATAGATATATACAATCTATATCCATCATTCTTAGAAACTTCATCATTGTTTTACTAAGACCCATGCTCATTTAAAGGTGTGATATTGCACAATCAGTGGGAATTATATTTTATAGCGCACTCTGCAGATGTGTATCAGATTATGTTCTCACCCTGGAGCAAAACGGGGTAAAGCAAATGAAAAGTCTCTTCTGCGGATGTGCCTTGCTATCTGAATACGAATACTTATTTCTGCTTGACCAGGTGTTAACCAAATATCTGAAATTCCGACAGATCGTGTTCGACCCGGAGGCCATTCCATCTCACATTCTACCCCCTTACGACTTACCAATGCCCCCGAAATACCTTTCCGTTAAACTCCACTTGCCCTCAGCATTTTTCACTTGGGCTCATCTCTTGACTGCCTGGTAAACTTTCACCTAAACGCACCCAGTTACTGCTCCAGCAAGTTTCTTCACATAATTTTGCTATTCATATCGAGAACTTGAATATTAGTAGCTTCAATAGTAGGGATTACCTGAAAAATTTGGAGAGAATATCATTCTATCGAATAATATTTTACGGCATCATTTCGATTTACATCAATATGTCTCTCCCGATATCCTCGTACTAGGCTTTTTGGCGAAAACATGTCTACTCTTTAGTTTATTATTTCTTAATTAAAATTGAAAAAAATGGAACACTGAAATGAACGGGAGCGTTTTATCATCGCTGCTAACTAAAGATCGTTTCCCATCAAATGGGAATTATTGCGAAAGACCATTATTTGCTGCTTAAAGAGCCTTGAATAAAGCCTAAGAACTGTCTTGAACGTGAAATCGCCGATCAACTTGAATCATGGGAGCACACAGAAATGGGAGATCAGACTGTACTGTCACTAAGGCGTATGGCGTCTCATGCGGTAACCAAACATGTCAATTCCTACAATGACGCTCTGTGACAAGTTGTTGATAACTAGAAAATCGAGAATTCACCGAGGGTGTATATTTGTGTAATGAATATAAGCTCTATTTTTAGTTACTATTTCATATCGAAAAGGCAAGTGGGGCTAGAAAATTTACTTCAATTTGTACCAAAAAGATGGTTTTTGCTTTGAGAACCATGTATTATCCGGTCATTGTCATGCTGCCTGCGTGTAACATCAAGCAAGTTCCAAGAATAACGCTGATAATGTAATTTCTTGTTAAAGAAATTGAATTTTAATGGTAAGTTGAAGGGCATCACCGATTTGAAGTATTGCATTAATGAGACTAACAATGAGAAACGTTAAAATGGAAACTTATGTAGGAATGGCAAAACATTTAGTGAACAGAAGAGGAGAATTAAACGTCCAGGAAAGTGTACGAAAGTTGCATTCTCTTGGCATGAAGCCATGTGCTGCACAACCTATAGCATATTTACGCTATAAATGTACAGTATGGTAAATTCCTTAAACTTTGAGGAGAATATGGTAATTTTGGTCCAACACTATTATTAAACGTTGACTAGATCGAGTGATATACCGTGAGATCGCTGCTGCTCGCAAGTACTACTTAATAGTGGCACTGCTAATTTCACTCATAGCATGCATGTGCAAATTGATAGAGTACTTATTAAAGTCTCATAATATAATAATGACAATTATTCGGAAAGAGCAAATAAATGCCAAGAGTAATGGAGGAACACCAAGGATGGAATAAATGAGGCTTACAATGAGAGACGTTGAAATTGAAACTTACGTAGAAATGGCAAAACATTTAGTAAACAGGACAGGCAAGCTTCGGTAAACCAATCTCAGTGTTCATTAATGCTAATGATTATGAATCATTATCACCAACAATACACACCTGTCGCTTAAATAGCAGAATAATGATAAAATATGCTTTGTAGGGCTCCATTTCATTTCGTGAGGATATAATCTATTAAAAATTATGCAGCTAGCTTCTTAGCACCTAGTACGATGAGAGATAAACTACTTTGGCTGCCGTTATTTAACAGTTAAATGGGCTTATCAAAGTCATAGATGACGCATCTACCTATGTTCTATAGTAAGCTTTTTACTGTGAACACCATCTTTACAATAATTTGCATATCTTCACCATTGCGTATGGTTAGTTCCAGTCTGAATATTTCACAAGGTATTTTCATTCAAATTGGTGCTTCTGATTTAGAAATAGCTGTTGGCGCATTGGCATGCCTAAACCTCGTGAAATGCGTAAAAATAACAGGGCAGGAAAATAATTGTAAAATATGTTATAAGTATACCAAAGTTACTTTGTTATCTAAGATTATATTTACTTTACGCATTTACGCATAAACTTTATATTTATCCGCATATCCTTTAAAATGTTTAGCATGCCTAAAATTTTAAATAATTCTATAATTTTTAATTAAACAAAAAATCAAACGATTTCCATTTGAATACTTTTATTATATTTTAATTAAAATTGAGCAAACATCAGTGTAGCCGTGTTTTCTGATCATCGTTGCAACCCGCCGCGTAAAACTATTAAAACTTGGGAAGAGGCCGTGCAGCTGTTTCTTGGCGGCGTAAAATGTCATGCGCGAGACGTCGAAGCATGGGCACCCGCCGCCATCCGCCCCTTTAATACCGCAGGATTCCAGATAATGCCATTCGGAACCCCTCCTCCGCACTCCTAGGAGAGTGCGGCCAGGGTCCTCCTCGCTCAGCAACCCTTGCTCCTCCTCCCCGACTCATCGCCCCATCCCACCGTGCCTTCCCTACCCCCAATACTGACCGCCACCTTCTTCGCCGCCTACCCATGACTCTCTCCTTTGGAACGAGGCGAACGGGTACGGGGGGGAGGAGGTTAATCCCTCCCCCCCCGCCCTCCCTCTCCCACGCCGATGATCCCCATGGCCTCCCCAAACACGGCTTTCGGACTCAACTAACCGTCGGCGGGCAAACTGACCCCCCTCCCCCCACTTCTCACACGCAACCACCACCACCACCAACCCTGCCCCTTATACCCTCGCCCCATCCCCCCCACCTTTGCCCTGCCAGCGACCCTTTTCCATTCTGTCGCCCTAAAGGTCGTTAAGTTGGGGACCTCGGGAGTCCATCCCCCTTTCGTCCATTATCAGTGTATCAGGAACAAAGGCTTCCGGTGGGTCAAAAGACCGCCTTCCTTTCCCCTCCTTCCTCTCCTTTGGTCCTTGCCCTCCGTGGGTGATCACCTTCGCCGTGGTGCTCGCCTCAACAACCCCCTTTCCTCTCGACCCCTTCCCCACAATGCTCCCCGGCGCCGCATTGAAGGCGACACTTTCTCCTTCCGTCGTCCACCCCTCTCCCGAATCCTTAACCCTCGCCCCAGCACCGTCCACGACAATCTATGGCAGACGTCGAGCGCACGATCATTCGGTTACGCGTTGGTCGGTCATCTCATTTTTTTCGTTTGATGATTTTGGTTGGCAATTATTGCATTTGTATATCCAAGCGCGAGTTTTTTCCGACCTTCCCACAGGCATCAAGCAATAAACGATGCCTCGGAATCGCCATAGGAGCTTTCCTCGTCCAGTAATGTCTCTAGTTGATGCATCTAGCATGTTTGGTGATCTTCACCCCCTGCCACACACCCTTGTGGTGGCTCGCAGGGTATTACGTAGATGTAGATGTAGTTCGTAAAATTTCTGCGAAGGCTTACGCGGTGTTTATTTGACACGAAAGTTTCCGGGTTGTTCCTGTATTTGTCAATTTTAGTGGATAACCGTATCGCCGGCCAGTTAAGTTACTGACAAGAATTCCGGCGAAATTGTTGTCCAAAAAAGTCATCATTTGCGCGAAGAACCCTGAAAATGATCGAGACCAAAGTTCATGCATGGAATTCGAAGGTCTTCAGCCAGACGGTGCCTACAAAAGAGCCGGTGAAAACATTTGCTTAAATACAGAAATATAATTAATGTCAATTGAGTCCATCAGTTCAAAATGCTATCTCTGAAAAACTAAGACATATGAATACTGTTTTCTATTTGGTATCGGTTTCACCAAAATTTATTTCAAACACGGAATTTCATTAAGGTAGTTTTAGCGAGATTTTTTCGTAGTCATAATGGAGAACATTTTCGAACTTATATTTATTGTCAGCAGCTGTGAGAAGCATGAAGTACATGCTGTAGCCTTGATTGAGCAGATTTATCTGACAGAAATTGTCAGTAATTAATACAGTCAAAATATGTCTGTCAGACTGAAATTGTCTGTCAGACTGAAATTGTCTGTAATTATACAGTCCAAATAAATATAAATACTAAATACAGCTTAAGTCTTGACTTTCGTTCATTTTTTAACATTGTTTGGTAAAGATGACTTCTCCCCGGTTTTTATGCGATTCTGTAAAAACTACTGTTCTGAGCTGTAGTCTACATTTACTAATAAAAAGAAGTGATATTAAGTACCAAATACTCTGTTAAATTTTGGAAAAGTTCAAGGTATCATAAATTCCTCATTTTTTTAAAGCGATGTCCCTCTGTAGTGTATTTTAGAAGCATGTACAATTAAAAATAATATATACTTTAGAAAATATCTCGAAAATTGGTAAGTGACTGACGTTTAATTCATAGCGTGTGATATTATATTTTCAAATGAGGCTAACCATTTAATTCAATGAAAAATGATATTTCACTAAAGTTACCTTAAAGATTGGTAATCGTATTCCTAGTAGTCTCTCTCTTCAGAGAGCCTCCTGCTGTATTCTCTTTTATTGAGGTTAATCTTTCACCAACGTTGCCGACAGCATCATCAGGAACAAGGGCTTCAATTAAAATTTCGGAGGAAATGTCTAATTTTTCTCTTCCCTGGACACCTGCGTCACGGCAGATCATTACCCATCTTCAAGTCCCTGTCCGCTCATATGTCCTTGAACCAAACCTGCTTTCGGCGCCACTCTTGTTGTTGTTCGTCGTCAAATTTTAATCCTCGCAAAACAAGGTGTTTTGTTTGACATTTACCTCGAGATATGCGCAAAAGACTCTTGCTGGTGGCGCTGACTTCAATGCCATCGTCTTTCTTCAAGCCACGTGGTTTGAATTGCCCCACGGATCGATCGAGGGAAATATAAGCTCTCTCTAGCTATCACTTGCATATTTTCGTTAGAAAACGGTTTTTTATCAGGAAAAACGTGCTGTGATACGGCAAAAGTATGTGTGATCGTAAAAACTATTGGTTTGTAATGTTTTGAGTCTGCTTTCATTTTGCTGTCAAGCGACAAAGTGTTCTTTCTATCTGAAAAACTCTTCCTTCTAACTTCACATGCCCTAGTCGACAACATTTGTTTGTTACTAAGGAAGTACATTATAAAAAATTTTATTGAGAATTATCTTTCGAGGCATATGACTTGAGTGATAAATGTAGCCGGTGACAGCACGCCGCATGGACACATGGACACTTCAGTCACCGAAGTTCGGGATCGGGTCAAATCGGGAGGAATGGCCTTACTATTTCACCAAGTGCTATGAAGATGTATATCATTACCGTTACACCAACGATGGACATTCCATCAAGACCGTACACCACATTTCATGTAATCATATAGGGCAAATCTTTCGATGATTTTTAAAACGCGTTCATATTGGCGATTTTCAGGGCATGACCTCGAACGGTGGTCTCATTGTAGTGCGAGACGACAGCTAGCTTTTAAAATTTTCAGTACACGTTTCACTCATTTCAATTTTCCTTGACCCACCACAGAGATTTTTAAGTCCACACATTTTTCTTATGCTGGGAATGTTTAGGCTCCTTGATGGAATTTATTTTCTAACATCATCATCATTGGTCGTGCTAAGATTGGTTGACTGCAACCCTTCACCCTTCCCTATCTGATCCCTTACTTCCTGGTAGCTCTTCCTATCTCGTATTTTCCTCTTTATTTGGTCCATAAATTATTCCTGGGTCTTCTTCTTGGGACTTTTCTCTCTATTTTACCTTCAGTAACGTTCTTCACAACCCATTGTGCCTCAGGGATTATCCAAACCATTTGTTTTTTTCTGTATGGTGTTCCATATGGTCCTTTCCTCCTCTTCTCTTCTGTAACCATCGTTTATAATTGTTTCCGCACATTTAATATTCAGCATCCTCTTCCAGCACCAGATTTTGAAGGTTTCTAGTCTCTTCTGGCCAGCTTTTCCAATGGTCCATGCTTTCGATCCATAGAGTGCTACGCTCTCCACGAATGTTTTCACATACTCTCTCCTGGTCTGCTCTCCTATCTTTTTTTAACACAGCAGTTGTCTTTTTCCCATAAACGCCTTCTTAGCTTGGGCTATTCTCCGCTTGATTTCCGTTATACTTCTTTCGTCCCACGTGATGGTACTTCCGAGATCTGTGAAGGAGTCTTGCTCTAATTTCTCTCCTTTCAGTGTGACTTCTGCATTCAGCTTCTCTATTCCGCATTTTAGGATTTTATTCTTCGTCTTATTTATTTTCATGTTGTATTCTTAGTGAACCTGGTTCATTGCATTTAGTGCTTTAGTGTAGCTTTAACTTAATCCTAGACCACCCTTAAGTTACATCTCTTTTAATTATTTGATTGCAAGTACCTCTACACCTCTTTTATAAACGTATTAAACTTATCACGCGACCTGTCGCATAGGTATTTTGCGAAACCTTGGGAGATTATCACGATTTCCAACTAGGACTGCGATATCATCTGCAAAGCGAAGTATGATTATTTCTTCTCCATTTATATTTATTCCGCTCAGTCCGATTTCTTGCTCTCTCAAAGATCCCTTCAAGTGCAAGTTGAACCGTACTGCAGATACGTTTGTCTTACTCTGTTAATTTTTTCTATCTGAATTCCGTCTCTCATTCGCATTGTGACGACTTGCTCTTCTGTCGTCGTAATTCTGTCTGATAATTCTTCTGTCGTCGTAATCCTTTCCTAGTTTTTCCAGCAGCCTGAACATATAGTTCCACTTAACATTGTCTAAGGTCTTCTCAAGGTCCACGAATGCGACATATAATGGCTAGTTCATATATATTGTTTTTCTGACATTAATCTCAGGCAGAGTATGGCCTCTCTGGTACCTCTCTTCTTCCGAATTCCAAATTGGTTTACCGAGTGGTTATCTTCAATTTTCCTTTCCATCCTTCGGCTGATTATTCGTATTTTTGTTGCATGTGGCACTAGACTCAAGGTTCGGTGTTCCTCACATCTTTCAGTCCTTGTCTTATTTTGTATCGCAATCATTAAACTCCGTTGAAAGTCCTCTGTAAGTGCTCCGATTTGGTAACTATATGTGATAATGCTGCGCAGATTATCCTTGGATATACCTCCGACCGCTTTGATGATTTCTCCGTTGATGTTTTCCACTTCAGGTGCTTTGTTTTTCTTGAGGTCTTTTATAGCTAAATCAATTCACCCCTCGCTATATGTGAGTTCCAGTCTTCCTCTTCAACCTGCTCTCGTTTTTCATTGTTTTCTTCCGGCGCCGTCGGCCCTAGGTAGAATTATTCGATTTATTGCTTCAGATTTTTCTAAGGATTTGCAATAATTTTCTGTACAAATGAGCAAAGTATCGTGATAATGGATGATATTTAGTGGCTGGAAAGTTCTTTATCCCATCGACTTGCAGTAAACACTTTTGGCCATTTTGGTCGATTCCTGTTCACCAAAACTCTACGGCCAACCTTTTTTCCTGATTATCACTTGTTGCCGTCGATAAGACTCCATCTTTTGTGCTTTTAAGTATTGTTAATTCCTACAGGTGAAATCTGACATGTTTAGGTTATCTTATGAGCTAAATTCATTGGTGGCATGTTTTTGATCTTGGCTAGCTTTTATTCAATCCTAGACTACCCTCCAGCTACATATTTTTAAATTATCAGATTGCAACTACCTCTACACCTCTTTTATAAAGCGTATTAAAATTTTCACGCAACCCGCCGCATAGGATAGGGTATTGAGAAACTTTGCTATGCTCATTCATCTGATTGAAGTGTCCTCTTTAATAATCCGTTTATTTTTACTAGAGCCTTACAGTTGCGAGACTGTGGTAACGGCTTCTTATTCTGAAGACCTCGGTTTGAATCCTTCCATTAATGGAGAAAATTTAGAAGAATCTCACTCCTTATTTTTGCATGGAGATTGCAGTATTTAAACTTTCAAATGTGAGAGTTGAACTGTCCATCACTCAGTGCTTTCCATTGAGGACATATTCCAATGCCGGCGCCTTTATTTTCTCCGGCATTCCCTATTGGCCATTATAACCTTCTGAAATGTCCTCAAAAGCGCCCACGACCTCACTCGCAGATTGCGTTTCAAAATGACCAGTCAAGAGAGCTCATAAACACTTCTTTCGGTAGTTCATTTTTGACAATCACGATCCCATTGCAAATAAAATGTCATCAGGTCATCAGGTTTTAATGATATTCATTTGCTTTGAAACCATTTTCATCAAAAATAACAAAGTAGAAATAGCTGTGTTAAGAGCTAATCTACCTATAACTATTAAATATTCCCACATTGTCACGTCTAAGACAGTCAACTACCACCAGTTAATCTTTACTCCCTCTCTTTCTCTCTCGTTTCTGAACCCAGTCACTCTTCATCCTCCATTATCTCTCTCTCTCTACTTACAACCTCGATAGTCTCGCGTTTAAGACGTTCCCACCTTCCGCCCCTTGTTCACCACCTTCACAGTGTCCCACCCCTTTCTGTCCTGAACAATTTATAGCAGACGTGCATTCCTCTTTTAGATGACAGTATTAGCTCTTATGGATATTCTTTTCCTATTTAAATCCCATATGTCTCCCCATATGTAAGTATTATTTCCTAAAGTAGCTTTCCCTAATATCGCGCGATGCTTTAAATATTTGCATACATGGCCCAGAGGTGAGTACGCTGAGCGATTGGCAACAGCGTCCCCCCTCCACCCCCAGAGGTCCATGATAATAGCTTAAAGTGGAACGCTCGTGGAACTAGCCGGTTTTACACACTTCACGACGCATTTCCATTTACGTCACCTAGCGTTTATCATCTTATATTCTTCCAACTAACTGGTAGGTTTTTGACTAGGTCTGGCTTAATTTTTGGCTGCATCATGTATTAAATTTCCAGAAAAACCTACCAATTATACTTCTATCAAATATTTCCTTATAATTCATACATTTCTTATTATTTCGCCCAGATTCTCTGTTTTTGCCCTTCTCGACAAGGCCTACTCAACAGCCTTTAAATTTCTCTTCAACATACAGTGAGTTCTCAATACGTCCTTAATTCACTTTGACTGCTTCTTTCAAATCCCGTGTCTCCGCGATGAGTTTTCTTTCTTCCCTTGCAATCTCTATTACAATGCGTTTTTTATCTTACTTGCTTCTCGAATCATTCCTCTTACACTTAATATTTCCTCCACAATCAGCATCTCAATACTGCGATTCACAATTACCCCTTGCAGTTTAACTCAAGTCAAGGCGTTTTGAAATTTCCTAGACATTTTCATAAACTTTCGGTAAAAGTCAGCATATGCGCGTTTACAAGGTTGTGCGTAACAAGATCTTAGCGTTGCTTATAAAAATTTAAAGGAGAAATTACTTTTAAGCTTGGTTCAAAATTTCATATATTTGGGATGATGAACCTTGTTGCAAGAGAAGAGAGCAGTTTGTGGGTCGGAAGCTTTTAACGCCTCAGAAGTTTAATGTAAGTGATTTCAATATGATAGGCAGAGAAAGCGGAATTGTAAGCAACACAAATGAAAGGCAGGAGTGGATAGTGATTGGATATATTGATAGGGGGTGGAACATTTAAGATCATGGCCTACTACGATGAAAACACCACAGTATACTTGATCACTAAATTCAAGCTCTTTTCTTTGAATAAGAGGTGTTCTTCCAATCCCTTCAGAGTAATATCACCTCTGTCTATAAGTTGCGCAGAGTAAGAGTAAAGTCAACATAGTCATCAAAGAACTTTGAACTGTAACTCTACCGTCAAATGAGAAAGAGGGGCGAATCTACGTCAGTGATGGAAGATAACCATATGTTTTAATGTCAATAATAATAATATCGTGAAGCCAATGGGGTGAAACGAGAAGATCAAATTTTTATTGACCCTCCTCCAAAACAAGAGCGCTAATAAAAGGAAGTTGATACCTCAATATGTGTTGCAACATTGGAAGGCCGAGAACTTTGCTTATTTAATTGCTGCAGGAGCAGGCAAACAATAAGATTTAAGCCGCCAAAAGATATAATTTTTCGTCTGAAATTTTTACTCTTTCTTAAATATAAAAAGACTGCAAAATAATTTTTCTAACGGTTTTTTTGTTTTAATCGTGTAATGACAATACAAAACATTAGACTCTACCCATTCTTATTTCCTTCAATCGTGATGTTATTAAAATACCAAAGTTACACTAGACTTAGAGCAATCGACTAAGATGCTTTAGTAAAGATGAAGGTATATGGAGTCTGGAGTATATGGAGTCCATTAAAATGATATTCAGATATATCTAAATGCATTTTTATTTCTTGTTATAAAATATATGGTATCTTTTGGAGTCAGTTAAAGCAGAAATGTATTTAATTTTTATAATAGGCTAAAAGGAATATATTTCATTTCAAGCTCGATTAATTTAATGCCTTTGTAAATTAATATGGAATTAAAATATCATTTGCCTGGCAGTTAACGAGTGAACCAAGTTATCGCTGAGATATCGGGCTGTCCATTTCACCGTTGTGCCAATTTAATGGACCGGCAAGCGGGCTTAAAATTTTTCATGCCATATATATATGTTTTGGCCCTCGAAATAATTTATGAGGTTAACGTCGTTCCACGAAAAAAAATCATTGCATACCTAATGACCCCTCGAGTGCTCCACCGGCCGCGTGGTGCTAGCGGGAGGGAGCGGTTAGTCTCCCGCCTTTAATCATTCCATCTGCCGTCATCGTGCCGCGGTGAGTCAATTTATAACCGAAGAGGAGGAAATAAGTTATGTCGGACTGGCGCCGGACAATTTACCCCTCAATGATTTGACAGCACGGAAGGTCAGCGGTGGGTCAGGTAGTCTCCTTTGGGAGGCAATTATTTCAACGTCCGTATGTTAAACAAAATTTAATCCACGAGTGCTTGACATTTTAAAAATATTTTTTTTTAATCCTCAAGCCCAACTTCATGCTTGACCATTGGCCCTTGTCTATCGACAGGAAAATAAAGGAGTTTATTAAAATGTTATTGTGGCACTTTCGGAAAGTGATTGTCAAAATTATGAAATTCTCAGCTAGGTTGCTGAAACATCTGGACGGTATGGTACTTAAACTTAACCCTTTGAGTGCTGAATGACGTAATATCACGTCATGATTGTGTTTACGCTGGTGCTGATGACGTTATATCACGTCATGGGTAACGTGAGTGATCCAGCTCTCACTGGAGGGCCTAGTGAAAGTTTTCTTTAAATTTTTAAATCTCTCACCGTACCCTTGACGTGATATCACGTCATGCCGCACTCAAAGGGTTAATGTCTTCGAGCTTTAACATTAGGGGCGTATTTGGCCAAAAAGATTCAAGTTCTCCAGCTATTATTTATGATTCTCTAGTAGTAACATTTATTTACCTTAATTCATGTAAATTTCACGTAAACGACGAGCCACTAGTGTAATCATGATGTTTTATCATTTAAATTTCCAATGTAATAAACTGTGATGGAAATCTGCTTCGATATCTGGAATTCAAAAGTGAAAATATTTACTCATTGTCATCAGATAATTAGCAAAAATACCAATTTTTGCCGACACCTCTTCTCCAAATCAATATCGTATAAAAAATAATAGAAACCGATTATCAGAAAAAGCTTAAAATTCTGTGAGTAAAAAGTTCACTTGCTCTCGTAAATTTTATTTTATGGCCTCCGGAACTGTACTTTCACGCCGTACATCGATTTTGGAATTGGCGTGAGTGATTATTTGTTTTACGATCATTTTGCGGAGCAATCAGACCATGAATTTTTGTTGGATTTTTTACTTTCCGATAAATGCTGTCTTTCTTTTTATGTAATGCTAGAGGCGTAACATTTTTCAAGTTTCACCGATTAACCGTTAATTCATTATACGCATGGTCATAAAATAAACCTGCAGGAAATATTGGTAATTTTCCTATCTTCCAATTAGTTGATGAAATACGACACGGATTTTACTAATAGCAATAAGTATTGCAATTGGGACAGAACCTTCCTTTATTTTTCTAAAGAGTTAAAGAATATTTGAGTGCATCATACAATTTTTTAGTTACTTGCACTAGTCGATTACCTTCAGAAAAATCTGATAAAAACTTTTGTTTTGGTGATGACCAACTTTAATACAATCCTGCGTCTTATGGCTATGATTTGAAATTATGATGTGATCTACGTAGGAACTTAACCTCTTCTGTTCTCCTAATACATGTATGTATCACTAGATAATAAATTATTTGTAACTTAGATATCCGAAGTGGTGATGTCATTAAAAGAATTGAAGTGGAGTATTGCTTTGTTTTCTTAAGAAATGGGCGTCTGATACCAAAGTTTCATCCATTACGGCAATCCCCACTTGCAAGCCGGTTCAAAGGAAATAAGTCTCCTGTTGTTGTATGTATCGCTCTCAGTGTTCGTGTGTTATTTATTGAATTTCCATACTGTAACTTTCCCAATAATTTAGAAAACAGAAACCCCACAAATACAATAAGCAGACATTAAAATAGAGGAATTTTCAGTAGTGGTAGTTAATTGTCGTAGTTTAAGAAGCAAGATACCTGAATTCCATCACCTTATAGAGAGTACTAATTCTGACATAATAAATAAAACAATGTTAAAAAACATACTATTAACGCCCATATATACCCCCATTATATACAAAAAACAATGTTTAAAAACATACCATTAACCCTCTTGTACTACGGCAGATTAGATCGCGCCAATAAAATTAGAGAGCTAGATTGTAGAACCGATAGGTATAAAATGTCATTTTTTCCGCGTACCATTCGAGACCATAACAGCTGTGATCGTCGTCATGAATTGTTCGAGTAGTGACAATAGGCAGACAGTAAATCTTTCCCATTATATTCTCTACTCTCTTATTTGAGGTATTGAATCTGTAGTAGTAGTCTTTGTATCCCTTGCATGATGGAACGATTGAAGATAGAATGTCTCTTGGGTATTAGATTTTTAATTGGCGCTTTGCATGTGTGGTACGTAGGTTTCAATGTAATTTCGGTGTTCTACCGTATCATTCATGCATGCCTGGTGTGGAAGCACCCCCTGCCACACACCCTTTGGGTGGCTTGCAGGGTATAACGTAGATGTAGATGTATTGGCCATATCTGTGCTTCGGTTGCTCTCTGCCATTTGTACCTTTTGTCTTGCACCTTTTCTAGGCTTTCACGTAGTTTATCAATATTTCTGTTTCTATTCCTTGCGTACATTTCCAAGTTGAAATATAAAAATCACCCTGGGACAGCTTTTTAATTTAACAGTTGACGGCTGCCAAGTCGCTAACAACCGAATCGTCGTAATGAATTAAGATTTCGAACCTCATGTCAGTAGTCCGTATAGCTAATTCTCTCTGGTCATTGCAGCTCTGAGAATTGCCTGGACGTTCAACTGGAACTGCGTTCATGACATAACGTACACTCAATGAAAAATGGTGTACCTTTGAAATGTCGATTTTTGAGTCGATGATTAGATAGTTAAACTTCATTTGTTTAATCTCGCCAACAATAATCTGCAATGCCTCATTAGCCAAGGCTTGAATGATATCATTTTGTACAGACGGGCTTAATTAAGCTTCATTGTTTTGAGCTCTCAAGATGATTATCCATTGTTGTATCGTATTTCGCAAAAACTCTCACCAACTCTAAAAAATTTCCCTCGTTACTCTCGACGTTTTGTCGTAAACCGAATTCTCGATGGCCACATAAAGGTAGACCTTGCTTCGAGAGATACATAATAATATCAATTAATCGTTTCAGTATTTCTTTGTTTTTTTTAAATCATTTCATTTTGGGCTCGATTAAGATTTAACTCGATTGTACAATGTTTTTTGAATCTGTACCTTGTCATTAAAAATATGTTTTCTGATTGGCGATGGCCTTGGGTTTCTTCATGCCATTTTATTTTCTCTGCCCCTTTCTTAAAATTCGAGACACCCATGTTTGGATCTGACCAATTATCATTTTTCCTGACTTGTTTATCTTCAAACAGCCAACATGAGAAACATAACATAATGTTACCCCTGGGCGAATAAACCAACCAGTATCTATTGACTTCTACACCCGATGGAAGTTCCTTTTATACCATTCCTTGTAGTTTCGCCTATGACTACCATTGTAGTCAAAAGAATCGAAAGTGTCACTAAGCCCAGGTTGACACGGACCTATTTCTAACGAAGTTCGAACTTTAGACGGGCCAATCGAAATGTTACGAAACAGAAATGGGCCATGGGTAATCAACATTGATATTTTCAATCGAATTATTACTGTCAGACAAGAGTCCACTTTCATCTCCGTCTGGTAAATCGTATCTCTTCTCTTCGGAGAGCCCAAGGTTTTTGCAAACGCCTCTCGAAGTCCTTCCCCCACTGGTGTTGCAGTCATTATCACCGATTGAGATTGCAAAGTTATTCCTGCAAAGGCCTGACCCTGACGCCGTCGGCGAAACTGGATGCTATGAGTGTGTCGTGTCATTCATATAGTAATAGAAATAGCCCAATAATAATAATAATAAGTGGTAATGTGCTGAGTTTAAAGCTATACAATTTGCAGAATTGTCTCCGTACGCAGACACTGTACAGACAGTCCGTAGCGATGCGGCCTCAAGAAGTGTATTTAAATTTCAACAAAAACTGATCATGTATGTACATTGTGCATGAAACTGATACTTACGGTTTGTTGACACAGTAGTTTACGTTTGAATCGGGAGACGAAGTTGTTGTTGCAGATGATACCAATGAAGACTCAACTAGTTGCTAATTATCAGGTACGGAATTTTGTGATGATCTAGCGGTCGAATTGACATCAGGTAATGCTGATGTTAAATTTGCACACGCCTTAGCAATGTTTCGTTTATCTAAATCTGCTTTAGCTTTGCGCCCTTGAGCGCCACTTTTTTACCTTGTCCAGACATTACATAAATATAACACTGAAAAAGTCAAATGTGCACACACCACGCGAGACGCAAACTCTCGACTAAACTCTGACAGTCATCACGGTCAACCCTGTTATTGTGGCGGGCCGGCGTGAGAAGAGAGGGTGTAAAGGGCCGGTACCTACTCTACATCACGCACACGGTAGCCAGACTGAGTGACTCAATGTTGAAATTTCTAACTTATCAATGCACAAAGCCAGTTGAAACTAGACGTGGGCGCCTGCCACGCCGCCGAACTCATGACCGGCGCGCAATCGGCGCATTTGCGATCATTGCTAGTCAATCTGCCGTGACGCGTGGCAGTTGTTAGTGTTTGCTTACTTTGTTGGTATATCTAGCAGCCAGATGGCTGGGACGCTTTCCTCTCATCCCTTTCTTCCTCTGCATGATGTAGCTACGACTGAGGACTTTAGGACGAATGAGATCTTTAGAATGGAAACATTCACAGACTTAGGGGCGCTAGAACACAGAGGGCGGGGGGGCATGCGCCCCCCATGCCCACCCACTGGATACGCTACTGCCAACGTCTACTGCTTATCATGTTCAAAGACTCCAACGGCAACTCTCAAATTGTCATAAGTAACATAGTAATCTCGGGGTTTGGCGGGAAATTACATGAGCATTCATTTTATGCTTGAGAAGTTGTTCAAAATAATTTCTCATAAGTAGTTGAAAGGTGATAAGAAATCTCTCCTCAGAACCAAAATTCAATGTATTAATTAAATTTGTCCCCTAGTCTGGTTAACCTTTGAATACTTGCTCGGTATTTATAACTAGACTGTTGACGCGGCGACATCAAAAACCTAAGATGCTGAAAATAATTCATTCATGAATAACTTGGTTGGGACGGCGAATGTCCATATGGAAGGATACAAATTTCTAGTATTTACTGTAAAATATTTTACATCACCATACAGCACAGTACCGTGATCCTTCATGTCTATATGAAGCACACTAGGGGTTTCTACACTTCAAGGAAAGTATAGAATTTTCCAAATTTCAAACTTTCACTTAATTTTCCAATTAATCTCCTTCAATCAAACACAAGGGTGGAAATTATCGCGATTATGTCAATATTACTTAACACCTAAAAAACTAGATGTTATTTTTCTCTTCCTGAAATCAAACTCTTAGTGAGAAATAGATTTAATATGTGATACACCAAAAGGTATAGCCCAAGTGATAGGATGTTCAGGGTGGAGTATTTATGAAAACAGCCAGCAGAGTTAATAGTTTATAAGAGGCCTTATATTAATTCACAATTTTAGCTTAAGGGTCAATCCATACCAAGTGGTCCAAGTTGGTAGCTCGACCATTTTAGAAAAAAATCATTTTTTGTGGGCAGATAGCCTTATGTGTCGACAGCTCAAAACAAGTTATATTTAATTTTTAGTTTCCATGGCAACCAAATGGCGGCCATTTTTCAATCTCGATGCAGAGCATTTTTAGCATTTGCAAGCTTTGACATTAACTTCTGTTACTCAGCTACCATCAGTTATAGGAAAATGAAATAAATTTTTATGCAATACGCATACATGGAACTACAACTCTGTGTATGTCATAACGTACAATTGTTATTTCTTCGTGATTATTTTGACAGCCAAACTTTAAAGTAAAAAACGTAAGGTTTCGTATATTTCGGAATTTTTTTGGGGAAGAAGAAATTTTCTTCGACCCTTAAAAACTACTCATAATATACGGTGACATTAGATCTCTATATTAAAATAATTTGAAGTCAGAAGCTTGCATATTTTTATTTTTACAGAGCCGGAAAATTGTAACTTTTTAAAATTTTGCAATATTCCAAGTTCAATATCTCTGGTGGGCAGTTGTTTAAAAATTTGAAAATTACAGAAAATAAAGATCTGTACATAATTTAACTATGATATAAAACTTGACTTGGAGACTTTTCTAGTTACGCAGATATAGGTTTGTGTAAAAGGCAAAAATTCAGCATTTGCGAAATGATGTAAATGCATTTATCATGCCCATTATTACACATCTCAAGGCTTGAAATAATACTATTTTAAAATTTAGATGATTGAAAAAAAGAAATTTGATATAATAATATGGTGTATAGAAAAATAGTCTATAGTCAATCTCTCCAGAAAATTGTTGACACTTGAGTACCAATTGTATGGTACTTAAAAGTAATTCACCAAATATATCGAAGAAAATTGAAAGAAATATTAGGTCAGTTATTGATACTATAATAGTATTCATCACCTGACTTGTTTAACAACATTGTAATTTATCGGTACATTGAAATGAATATTAAAATATAACACTAACAATATCAAAGGAAACTAAGCACCATACAATTGGTACCCAAGTGTCAACAACTGTCTATAACTGACTTTGCAAACATGATTAATTAGTGCCATTAACAGTTTCCCTCAACATTTCGTCAGTACCTCCAATCTAATTGATCAGTAAGCACATCTACCAATTTGGTAGTTAATTAGCTTTCTTCAATATTTTCGCACTCTTCACTAGGATGCCGTCGGTAATTATGCTGCTCATCTTCATGGAAGGCGTATTTTACACACGCGTATGCTGGATCAATTTTCAAGGCAAATGAATCCTTGTTTGTCACCCATTTGTTTGGCATTATGAAATTATCAATGAATCCTAGAAAATACATATTTGAATTTAACGGGCCTTGTGTTGAGATAACTAATAGTTGTGTTATCAGGCGGTATTTTGATATTCTGATCATTTTTCAATCACTGCTTGTACAGATGAAATGGTACTAAGTTTCTCGCCCGATTGAATTTACATCAAGGGATGAAATTTGCCAGTAAAAGTCATTTGACTTGACCGGGATTAGAACCAATTTTTTCTATGGTGTACATATACCCATGCGAATGACTTCGCACCATATAATTTGAACATGTTATGATTAAAAAATTGTCAAGTTATTCATTATAAAAACGACAATGTTGAGTTCATTCACCGCGATAGTGGCTTAGTAAGCACGACCATTGTCTCCTATGCCACACGCCTAGTTCACATAAACCTCCGTCGGAATTCGCCTTGGAGGATGGTGGCATGGTGGTTTAGTTGGCTTAACACACGTTACCGGCAATTGAGATATCCGGGTTCGAATCCAGGTCAAGTCTAATTATCTTCTCATAGCAAATGTCATCCCTTGGTGTAGTCTCATCATTCGCAAACAACTCTCCTAGCTAACTAAAATTTGTGCAAACTGACGGCAATCTTGATGGTCTAATTAATCCTTAATAATTTTAAAAAACTGTTGCCACACGGCCGTGAGCCAAAGTGAAAATACTTTCACATTGATGAGGTGGAGGCGGATAAAGGGGTATTGCTTAAAATCAAACTATTCATTGTCGGGGTTTGTTAATCACTCACTTCTCATAGGTCAATGGCTAATTTTGAATCGTTCTTTTACGAATTATCCATCTTTAAGGATGAAGGCCGTGGTAGAAGGGAAAATGGAGTGTAAGAGGGAAAGGGATAGAAAGAGTGCAGTCTTTCGGACGATATGTAAAGAGGTAGGACAAAGAAGCCGAGACAAAAAGACAGGGGCATGGGACAGAAAAGTCTGGAAGAATTTCGTTTCCTCTCATCCCAACCTACCCCAACCGGCAAATTATCTTGACAATAATGACGCGTTGGCAGTCCATCAGCCACGTGTATTATCCTCGAAGAGCATCGCTATTTTTCCTCCACCCACTTGGGTCGATCCTGATCACTACCGTTGCCTCATTCTTCCGGAAACCTGACCCTGATCCCTGAATTCCCTTTCCTCTCGTCCCTTTAATCCGTCCACCCCCTCCTCCGCCAACCCTCCCTCTCGCACTGCCTCCCTTTTCTATCGCATTACTCCTACCCGGGAGCACGTGACTTGCGAACAATCCGCCACCCCCACACAAAGACAGATGCCCCCTGCCCACCCCCTCCTTCCTCATCCCCCCCTCCCCCTCCTCCGAACTCGCGCGCCTCCCTTCGGGGAAGCAACTCACTCACACGGACGCAATACTCGACTCACTCCTTAGTCTTCCAACGAGGCAATCGAACGGAATCCCAGCTCCCTCGACGATGACCAGACTCTAGACTCTGTGCCTCCATTGCCTCCCTCCACTGCCACCTCCCCCTACGTCTCCTACCCCCACTCTGACCTCTCCTTTCCCTTCCCTCACCCTCCCTACCTCCCCCCCTCAACTCACATTGTCCCGTCACTGTCCCCAACAACCCTTCCCCTCGACCCTAACTCAATTTCCCTCTCTCTCGGTCTTTTGTCTCCGGAGATCACTCATCTATCTCTCCGCTAAATGGTATTGCTGTTAATGAGTAGATTACCGCGGCGTCGATCAATTGGCGTCCGTTGGCTTCCGGGTTTTTGCCGCGTTCTTAGACTTACCTAAGCAGCAGTTTCCCTGGTATTCCAGATGGCATCTTCATGATGAGGGGGCAGCCTCAGCGTTCATTGGCACAGTCTTTCAGCCCAAAGTCTCTAAACCGCTGCGGCTCAAGTTTTCTAGACACCTCCAAATTCTAACAGAGAAGACGGTTTTATTTACGCAGCAGATGGAAAACAGTACTAAGAACAAAACAGCCAATCACAAAGCAGCTATATGATCGGCCAAAACATAAGTTGGCCAAAAGTCACCGTCTCTTACCTTTTCTACCTCACTAATACTGGAAAGCATTACTGGTTCCTCTACGCTACCGTCGCCAAATCTCCCTGCATTCACACCCGTGTACGCTGAAGAGGTGGACCACCACTTCAGTCCACCTGGACGGTGACTTTTGGCCAACTTATGTTTTGACCGATCATGTAACTGCTTTGTGATCGGCTGTTTTATTCTTAGTACTGTTTTCCATCTGCCGCCTTAAAAAACCGTCTTCTCTGTAAGAATTTAGCGGTGTCTAGAAAATTCTATGGCTTACTTCAGCAACCTAGGGTGATGATGGTCCCTATTGGTTTTTCATTCCGCTCCTTTGAAGTCAGTTTCCTATCCCGGCTTGTATCACGCGTGATCCGTGGTAACCGACTGCTGTAGTTGCTTCTTCCTGCTCTGCAGTGTGCCTCTGCAGAGAACCTGCAGGCGAGTTGAAACAACAAACCACGAAGCAGCAGAAACAAGCTTGAAATGGGCGATCGAAAACCATTATCCCTCAATTTGGACCCATGACGCTGATTGGAACGAAGGCGAAACTATTTCCCAGGAGAGCCAACGAGCGCGGTGGAAACACGGAGACTATGCAGATGCAAAATGTATTGTTCTAATTTGCGCTCAAAATGCGCATTAGTTCGGATCGACCTTATTCAACAGTATTTTTTATGCCTTAGTAGCTTTGTCCTCTGCCTATGCCTTGAATCCCAACATCTCACCGTTATTGTCGTTTTCGTACACAATGTGTCGTGTACCGTCGTCTACTCCGCAAATAGATCACTCTTCAACCAAAACTCTGATACATATTATTGTTTGTGATACCTCTATAGATATTGCTTATTCCTCATTCAAGATAACCATATATGTAATTTGTACGCCTTGCTACCAATCACCGTGAAGTTGAGTTCACTAGTTTACTGAAATACTTATCGATACTTACGCTTTCCTAAATTCGCCCTTTCGAGATTCCTGCTCCTATCACCCTTTCCTTTCACCAAAACTCATTTTCTCTCTCCATAACCCATTGCCTGCATCAACTTTCGCTCCGATTCTTCTCAGCTTGCCTCCTACCCATCTTCCTGCGATTTCTCACCTCTTCTTCACATAGTTCCCAAACCCTTTAGCTCACGGCCTAGGTGTATAACAAATGTATATCTTCACATACCAGCGTTTATGATGCATTAATGTTTTTCTCTCTATTTTGTGCTTCAATTCTCCACAGTTTTGATAAGCTTGATTTCAAACATATTTTTTTCCTTTCTCCATTACCCATGAGAACTGCCGCTCAACCATCAGTGTGGCTATTTTGGGAATATCACGAATTTATGGATGAAGACTCATACCCTTCCCACTCTTCTCCTTTTTAGGGGAGGGAAGGGGGGCGTCAAGGGTAGGCGGCCGGTTGAGGGAGGACGAGATATTTGTTTGCTTGCATCCAATATGACTCCGAGATGAATTCTAAAGATAGAGATTTAACGTGTATTGACTCTGTTCGAAGACACAGAGTGGTAGTAACGCTATCGGTTGGAGATACGTCCTGGAAAGGAACCTGTACACTGCGGAAGAAATCAGCAAGCAGTCAGGCTATTTTCAATTTGTTACCAACATTGCAGGGTGTATTCGGAACACGCGCTGTGAACATTCGTTTTCTCTTACGCTTCCAGTCGGGACATTGCCTCCCAATGAGCCTCTGCCCTCCAACTTCCCCCTTTCATTCGCCTTCACTTCTGCCCCGGCCCCATTCCGTTGCATTCCTAACTGTGAAATGCAAATCTTACTACCTCATCATTACCTTACTAAATACCTTACGATGCATTATTACTGGTTCCTATGGTATGATGAGGAAAAATGTTTAAATGAATACAATTTGGATGATTTTCTAATGCTGGCATGCACATCTATATCAATATCCTAGTGAAGTTAAAAATTAACAGTTTTTCTGCTATACAATATGTATTGTAGACTATGTGCACATTTATTTAATCTACAAGGCGAAGAAACATTACAGTTGCATAATGGAACGTTATATTATGAACTAAATTGTTTTATTTGTAACCTGTATCGTATTATTTATACCGATCTACATAATTACTTGCTCAAATCTCTGATGATAGCTCATGAGAATACGCAGTTATTTTGTTATCGTCAATAATGTTTTATAAATGTTACAACCCCATTCTTGTTTAAATGGCCCTCAAATACGCTTACTATTTTCATATGTTTTTTTTAACATTCTACCTCCTTGTCAACATCGGTTTTAATCCGTCTTTCTTGTAGCCCAGCGAGTTACAAGCCTACCTCATCCTTTCATCGGTCTCTCGTTGCCTGGTCAATTCCTTTCTCTCAGCCTTTCCGATTCGGGTCAGGCCTGCGTGTGTTAATGGTGGTGCACTCGTACGGGAGGGAAGGGTTGAATGAGAGCAACGGTGAGAGCAGGGCTGAAGGAAGATTAGTGGAATCCCCAAGGAGTGGTGCTTTTGGTAAAAAAGGTTTCTGATGGAGTACGGAGAGAAAAATTCACTTTATGGCGGCTCGGGAACCCAAAAAAATGAAAGAAGTTGGAAATCTTGTTCTGATAGAGGTGTCATTTGAAGTTGTCTTTCCTTTACTTGATGAAAGTGGCAAACCAGAATTGTCAGAACAGAACTATTCTAAACACTGGTCTTGTCCTGGTTTATCCGTCCTTGATTACTTGACAAATTTGAAACTTTCACCACTAATTTCATAGGTTATATCACCTAATTCCCTGCCCTCTTGAAAAATTCACTGCCCCCTGCATTCCTAAAATCGACGTATCTCATCAACCCTCCCTATATCTCACCCCAAAAGAACCCTATAATAAGACTGTCTGTTAAATAAAGGACAAGACAAGAATGATTTTACTAATGCTTGAAAGACAAGAAACAGCAGAAAAAGGTGGAAATACTTAATGCGTATTTTTATTAGCATTAAAAATTTTCAGGTACGGAATAAAACCAATGAATATTCTTCAGTCTTTCTTTTGTATCCTGATAAGGATGAATCTCTTGATGTTCTTAATAAGAGAGGCTACCCTACTGAAACTATTCTTTATGTTCTAGTTTTAAGTTTGGTCTTTCATTATTTTTGTCAACATAAGTTTTGTGCTATCATTACTAGGTTGATTGACCATTCTCTATGAAACTAAACATTTGATGAGCATCATAGCTAAAGTAGTTTCGGAGTAAATATCCTCTCTAATTTGGTACCGCAAAATTAAACTCCATTTTCGTCCACTTGATTAAAGTTTTATTTCTCATTCAATTTGAAATTGCCCTCTCGACAAATTGTGCCTGTGATATCGTTTTTGGGAAATAATAATTGGTATCGTACTAACGAGTAATTATTGACCTGATGGTAGTGTAAATGGATGATAGACATAGTTTTGAATCAGTTCATTCGTATAGTCGGTCCTAAAGCGCACCCGTCAATTATTAATCATGGTTTGCTTTAATATCATGCTAAGATGTTTCAGTGAAACATTTTAACTTGATAAATAATTAGCAAAATGATTAGCTAAGAATTTTGTCCAATAACACATCATGTGTAAGGGAAGTAGAATTAGTATTTTTGTAGTTTTGATCTATTCTTGAATTAGCGAGCGGAAATATTTGGCTTTATAATGAAAAAGCTAAATTTAAAATTCAATTGCCTTCCAAGTGGAAATTTTTACCCTTCTTCAAGCTTTCTGCGACTTTTCGTCTGGTTCCGTTTTGCAATGCTGTTTTTTTTTTGGCTGCCACATCTGCTCCTCGTTCATGAAAATGAGTTGGCCCCAGAATCTCCCCACCAGTGCTTTTTCTCAGGAATCCATTTTTGGCCCGCCATCTCTTAAAAGGATCCAGCTGAATTTGGACTGCTTGCATTCCCTCATTAAAGCACTCAGCAGTGTGCCGGCAATTCCTGGGCGAAGATTTCCGGCGCAGTCTAAAATTGGTAGCCGAACCCTTCGGTGGTGCGAGTAGCAAAATATTCCAGGGCATATTTTTGGTCCGATTGACGATGGGATCATTATTCATGCTACTTCTGAAAACATCGAGTCCAACTTTTATTTATGCTGTTACACTCATCTCGCTAAAATATCTGTTATTTTGCATTGGGGCCAACTATTAGATTGTTATTAACGGTTACGAGAGTAAATTTGTTATCAAAGGGTGTTAGTGGGTTAATGTTATAAACAATTGGCCTGTTTATGTACTCTCGTACTTTATTTCAACGTTTTCTTTTCAGCATATCTTCGAATTTGTGGTCAACATAAGAAATATATTTGCTCATCGACGAGCCAGTTAATTCAAACATGCGTGACTTTTTTACTTCGGCTAGCACTTTCCTTTCGGAGATAAACATTTGATTTAGGGATACGTATTTCTTAAAATGGAGAACCATATCTAGTTTTTTTTAATTTCACGTTTTTTTCTTTATTGAGGTTTTGATTGAGAAACAGATTTCTTTTATTCAAGACGCTGTATTATTAGATTTTTTCTCATAACTGCAAGAATTCATTAACTAACTGATATTTTTTTATAAATTTAAGACTATGTGGCGCTTAATTTTCAAACTTTAACAGATTTTTTTCACTAATGCAATTTTTGTAACCATAAACTTGAAGTGTAGGTAAAAGAATCCTCTGCATTTAAAAAGTTTACTCAAGCTTTTTGTGGCCTAATTGAGCAAGTAAACAATGTTATGATATCATTGAACAAGCGGCAATTAAATATTAAATTAAATCAAACTACTTAATAATTCATTTTCTCTATTGTGATCAATAATTAGTCTTGCCATAACTTTAAATGAAGATTTATAGAATTTATAATCAAGCGATCAAAAATATTGATTTAACTTCCATCGACACCTTGATTACCCTGTTCATTTAAGTATATCCTTAATTGTCATTAGGATTCAAATGAATATCATGAATTGTAAACTCAGGGTACGTCCAGTCACATTACATTACAAATGTAAGTGATAAAATCCAGAAAATTATCGGTAACGAAGGCACTATATCTACCTTTATTGCAAAATACTTTGCGCGAAGCTCACACAATCTGAAATGTTTCAGTGTATCCAATCGAAAAAGGATTACGAGTTATGCAAAGGGTACTATCTCATAAAAATTCTTTCACTTTAGAGCCGGAGTTGAAAAATGAGACCGAAATCCTTATAGAATGCAATCAATTTAAAGCATAATTCTTTGATCGATTGAAGATTTTACCACGTGAAATCTCTGGATATGTAAAACGGCTTCGATAAAACATGAGGAAAGTATTTAGTTAAAGAAGTATGAGCTGTTCCCCTTACTTCAATTACTACTTACTCTACTTTGGAACCTATTTAGGAATTCGCCGAACCAAAAACACATTAGTCAGTTGTCCCAATCTTGCCTTGAGTTTGAATGCAGTCTGAATGCAGAAAGCAGAATCAGAATGGTCATGGTGTTTAGGTATGCGGGACATTTTAGCCGTAAAACCTTAACCATAGTACATTTGAAAGAAAATTCACTGTTGCAACCGTTAATACCATTATATTCTTAATTTTTCTCATCGGCCATTGTTAAACCACAAACTGTCCGGCAAAGGACTTAAATCTAATATTTTTCGGCAATCCGCATATATTCCCGCTGATTTTCACCCTCTCGGTTGGTGTTTCACGAACACCCGAGCCCTGTCCTTTCCCCCAGTGTCTGAAAGCAATACGGTTTCCATCGGATGGGCAAGCGAAAAGCGAAGAGATCGATGCTTTATGAAAGTATTTCTGATCGCAGGATTCGTTCCACTGAAAAGGGTTAATAGGCGTGTGTGGTTTGATAAAAAAAAGGAAAGAGAGGATACATTCGGGCAGGTATCTCGCGACGGGTTAAAAGGTTTTTAGCCCTCCCATTTATATAGCGGAGCGCGTCCTGAGTGGCGGGCGAGGCGAGATTTGGGGAGGGAGAGTGAGGAGGGAGGAGGAGGGTGTGTCGGGGGAGTGGGAGAGAAGGGGGAGGAATGGGACGGAGCCACAACTGACGGCACCGCGATGCAAATCCGTTTATGATAATGGACACGACGGTGTCGGCCCTCCCATCCACCCACCCCTAATTCTCCCTCATCCCTACTTTCAAAACCCTATTTCCCCCCCCTGCGCTCATTAACCCACCCCATTCCCCACGTCCTCCCTACCTACCCCACCTACAACTCCCGTCTCCTCTCCCAGCCCTACACCCCCCTCATTCTCCTCTATTCTCCATTAACCACCGCTCTCTCCTCCCTGACGGCCCACAGACTCCCCTCCGCCTCCAATCCGTGGTGTGGCGCCAAAAGTGGCGCCCTGGGGAGGACGACGGACCGGGGGAGGATGATGTTGATATGGGCTCTCTCGGATCCCATCCAAGCCCTCCCTTCCCCATATCCCCCAACACTCTCCCTCCCTCCATCGCGCTGGTTCGGGGCAGGATTCGAGCATTTCGGCGACGGGGACCGTTGGCTGTTGAAGGTGAGAGCGAATAACGGCGAGTGAGTGGGTCCACCAAATGGAGGGGAGGTGGGAGGGAGGCCGATTGTGAGGAGAGAGGAGGAGGAGGCCCAACAGCACGTGTTTACAGAGGGCTCGCTGCCGATTGCCTTCTTCGCACTTACTATCGAGGAAAAAAGTATAGACAGTCGAGTTTAGATGTTAATAAAAAGTTTACCTGTTACCTTTAGTTAAAGTAAACTACACCAACATTTAGCTTATTTTATTCTGCGTTTAATAATGTGACACAATCATTTTTATTGTTTCTCTGTAAACTTTTATCGTAGGTTGAACAAAAAAGGAGCCGGTTTTGTTGCTATTTCCACCCGAGCGCCAACTTAGAAAACCTAACACTCCCAAACTATTAATTGAATCGTAACGAAACTTTAACGCCTTTTACAAGAACGTATTGCTAATGGGTGTATCAATTTTAAACTCGATACAATTATTTGTTTATACGATGTTGTACATTTTGTGAAACAACTTTTTCTCAGTGCTGGGAAGTCGTAGCGGTACGGCATTTGGTATAAGGCAGTGTGAGCGAGATATCATTTCACACAGAGTTCAATGAATATTGGTTTTGTCATAGAGCCAGTATATCATCATCATTAGTTGTCTGCTTTCGCAGGGCCTTGGTGCCTCCATCTCTCTCTCTGTCCTCTGCTCTCCTCTTCAACTCTCTGTAAATATAGAGTGACAAAGCAATGCTAAAAATTGGACAAAACTTTTTGAGAGCATTGGGAAGAATATCTAAGGTGCCACCACCTTAGGGAAGGAAGAATTTTGGCTAACGGAGAAAGCCACTTGGAGGCGCTGGTGGTTCTCGGTGATTTTGCATCAACATACAGAGGTGGATTTACCATGGCTGCTGTGTGCTTTTTATTGAGTGTCAATTGTTTTGTTGTTGCTATGAAACATCGGTAAACAGTTGAACTCGTGTTTGGTAATCACGTGTCTTATCACATTGACCTGAATTCGATTCATTATAGACGATGCTCATTGAAGGCACATTAAAATACATGTTTTATTTGGTCTCTACGACTTGTTAAGATTTGTTTTCGTTGCTATGGGTCAATTAGTATACATCAGACACCGAAATCATCATAAGAACATCATGTAAGTTATGTGATCCTAAATGAAGTGGCCGTGTGCCAAAGCTCATTTGTTATGGCTTATCGTGCAACTTCGGTACACCTGTTCCATCTATCGGCCAAAGTATACAGTGTGTCCCATTTCCGTTAGAGCTGTCGCTATAAAAAATTAATGACGTGTATTATGTTCAAAAAATCAATGTATTTATTCACAATAGTCTCCCTCTGAGTCAATGCACAGCTGAAATCGATTTAAAAGTGTTTCGAAACAGTCACTATAGTCCTTTTTTGGAATTGCAATTAGCACAGCGGTAATATTTCCTTGGGTGTCCTCAATGGCGTCGTAACGGTGTCCTTTCATTGCCCACTTCGATTTTAGGAACAACCATAAGTCTTCATGGGGTCTAATCTGGCGAATACGACGGGTGATCCAGGACTGTCATCCCTTTTCTGTCCAAAAACTCGCATACGATCTTTGCTTTGTGGGCTGGAGCGTTGTCGTGGAGGAGCGATCAGGAACCTGCATCTCGGTATTCGGGTCGAATCCGACTAATTATCGCCCACAAACGATGGAGTACGCCGAGATAATACTCAGAATTAACGGTTTGCCCTTCTGGGACAAACTTCTTGTGAATGTTTCCTTTGGAATCGAAGAAAACTGTTAGCATTGTCTTCATACGACTCTTCTGCATGCGCACTTTCTTTGGTTTCGGCTTCTTTGGGCTCAACCACGCTGCATTCTGCTGCTTTGTAAGAGGTTTATACTGGAAACTTGCAGAAACACATATATCTGATGCAATGATTTCAGCGATTTTTCGAACATTTTCGTCCGCGCGACTTGTTCGCGGCTTTGATGCTTATGGCGCGGCCTTAATGTCCTCCCTGCCGTCACTAAAAAGAGAATACAACAGAAAAACATTTGAACAACTTAAGCAATCACCACTATAAACGCTTTTTATCATATCGAATGTTTCACTGGCTGATTTGAGTAACTTAACACAAGACTTGATGTTGCTTCGCCGCTCAACCGCCATTTTCCGACAAGTGTCAGACACGTACTATTACGTTCGCGGCCAGAACGCATTGTTGCTACAATACTAGCGCTTTGAACTACAATACCGTTGTTGCTGAAACTTTAAGGATTGTAACGCCACAACTCGCCACGAGATAGCATTACATTGTGGAATTTTACACAAGCAGTCCTAACGGAACTGGGACACACTGTATATTATTTAAAAACTCATATCCGAATCTCCCTATCTCTTTCCCACTCTATATGTACTTTCTTTATGGTTTTATTTTAGACATGTATATGTCTCATCTTTATAAGCAAACCAAAATATCAGTCTCTTGCTGCACTACTTCTCGAGATATATGCCATCAAATAACTGCGGGTGTGAAATGACACGGGTGTGCACTCCAGAGAGACTTTATTTGAAAAGCAAGGAGGTTCTTTCGCCTATATCTCGCCAGAAATATGGCGGAAGCAAGCTGCCTTAGCAGTCTACCTTTTATGTTTTCTCAACTTTTTTGCAAACTAAATCAATTATTCACAGTGGAAAATTTTTTGAGTCACAATATAGCATTTTGATTGAAACCTATTCCGCCGTTTGACATTATTACTGGAAACATCAGTTATGTAAAATAATATTTTGTATCATTAATACAAGTATATTTAAATTATCTCCCTGCAGCTTTTGAAATAAAATTAAATTTAAATATGATTTCTACGGTGAATGGGAAAACATTTCGCTCAAACTAGCCTAAGGAGTTTTTGTTCGTGCCATGATGATTCCCTTTGCTACTGAAGCAAGTGAAATACGTAATTTAATTGTAAAAGCAAAATTCTAAGTTGTAAGTTTACTGCATCTTCCACAGTACATTACTGTACAAACCGTTGTAGGTGAGTCTGACAGGAGGTTTTTAGCGACCAAGATAGGACGGAATCAGATGAGGGACCAGCTGGGAGTGTAACAGAGTGACACTATGGGTAGGGGTGAAAATGGAACTCTTTCTACTATTAGTTTGACAGTGTTTTTAGAGATTTTTTTAGCTTCCAAACAGTTCTGGAGGCATAGTTGGGGGTGTAGCGAACCCTAAAACTCACCTGGTCCGAATGTTTAAGTTTTTCCATCTTGCATGCCTCTATTAACCCATTCATTCCAGTAGCTGAGTGACACCATCTGTTCGTTTGTAACGTTTTTATAGTGAATAATGCGGGTTTTTTTCACTGTGCTTTATTTTCATGCCAAGTCTTTCTGTTCAGCGTGCTGTGGTTAATCATCGATGTTGCTTGGTCTGGATCAGCTAATACGAAATATGTGTTTTTGATTCTCCAAAACTGGCGGCTGAATAAACAGGTTATGGTATATATCGACTTATCTGCTGAGTAATAGCTATTTTAGCTTTAGCTAGGTTGAGAGTAAAAAGAGGAGAGGGAAGTTATCATCCAAAAGACATTAACCCTTGACGGTTTACGCTGACCACAAATTAACCATCGACGGTGGTGTGGGAGTGGGAGGGAGGGGGTAAGATTAGGCGAAGACTAACCTTCCTTACCCTTCTTTCTCACCACCCCCGGTAGGTAATCCATTATCCATTCTTAAAACTCACTCACACCAGTCGGAGACCTCAGAGGACACCCTTGGACGCCACACTTTACCCCTTTACGCAGCGAAAGTACGATACGACAGGAAATCTGGCTGCTGTGAAGGACCCGTCACAAAGTTCCGACTCAAACCCTCTGGATTCCCCATGCATTTTAATTCAATTTCTCGTCCCTTTCCATTACACGCCCTCTTTCCTTGCCTTTTTTAAAAAGTTGACGGACGAACACTATTTTCAGCATCATTCTATTAAGTATCCCAAGATAAATGCATTTCTCACAGTTATGCGTCCACTGATCCACTTCCTAGATTCAGTATCCTTGCAATATCTTCAATATAGAACCTTTGGCAATCTATGACAACATTTATAGCTAGATAACGGCGAATTCGAGGACCTTAGGTCCACGCAACTTCAACACCCCAACAGAGTCACACTATTTCCAGGCTCCGCGCTAAATCGAATCTACTTTCGGCGTCGCTAATATTTCTTCAAATTTTTATAGAATAGCCTTAAAATATTTTTAATGGATACCCTGATAAATTAAGTTGGTGCAAATATTTCTCAAATCAAAAATAATTACAACTTATTGTAAAAGTTTGCCTGAAAAAAGCGTCCGCCTTTTTATGACACAGTAGCTCATAAATATTGACTGCAGTCTCTGAAACTTACTAAAAACACAGTTAACTAATCATGTTTACTGATGGTGATGGCTTTATATCTTAATAATTCTTTCATTATTCTACCATCTGTGTAACTTTAAAGAGTCTCGAAGAAAAGTGAAAATAGTCATTTTCTTGGAAATTTGGTCATGTTTGAGCCTCAGTATCTAAGTAATGGCTGAAATTCAAGGCAAATGGCTTACCAAACTATAATTATCAATTTTTTTAGTATATGTGCCAGTTTCCAAGTCTTTACCTCTAAAAATAGCACTTCTGGATTGTTGTCTGTCTTTTTTCGATTTACACCCTCTGTTTATAGTCTCAAATACTCGAAATACTGTACACTCGAAATGAGGTCTAACTGGTGTAGAGTGGCATCTCTCTTTCGATTTTTCATCCAAGGGCCTTCTTATTTGTTTTCCTCACGTTAGATCTGAATCTGTGGTGATTCCCAAATAGTGGACTTCATCTGATATGTTATTATTTACACCCCTTCTTTGTAAATGTGACGAATTAACTGATTCATTCATGCTCGACCTTGATTGCCGCTGAATTTATGTCATGCCTATTCTTAATGAATATCAGTCCCGACTCAGGAATTACAAAAAAAGTCGTTACTTTCTCTAATAGAGCATAGCATGCCTCCAAACCGAGTCGACTACTGCAGCCAAGTTTCATTACTTGTCGCGAGTAATGGCAACTGTGACACTTTTGGGCGCTTTAATGTGTTATTCATTTATGATTACGAATTCTACAGAATTTAAGATGATTTTCTTATCACCTGGTAAATAATTGCTTCATTAATCCTAAAAAATCACATATTGACATAATACGCTTACCGATGAATTTCAGCCCGATTTCTGCGAATGATAAACAAGCATAGCAAAAACTTCGTTTTTTAGTGAAATTCTGATTAAACTCGCACTGGCACTGTGACTCTAATTTAAAGAAGTTCACCCGTACAGGCAGAGGGATACAGTGGTCGGAAATAGAAAAAAAGCCGTACGAAAGTCCAACATTGCATTTTTTTGAGGTAAAGACTCGGCACATGAAACTTGGCTGATTGATATCCAGGTCATGGGAAAAAGCATAGATTCGCTATTATGCCTAGAAAGGCTAGAGAAACCATTAGCATTGGATCTCAGGTCCCGATCAGTAACCAAGAGCTTTCTCTTCCGAAGCACCTCTAATTCAAGAGACATTATTGTTAAAGTGACCAATCGTCAGAGGTCATGGGTTTGCAGGTCCCTAACTGCATGCACAACTTCATTCAACTGATCGGCCTAATTCTCCACTATTCCATCCACAACCAGAATTTCCCCTCTCCCCATCATGGCCTTCAACATCCCTTCGCCCATCATTGCCTATTCCTACTTACAGATATGCCACCTTATAATCCTCCTAAGATCCTCTAAACGCCTACCAAGCCGTTCGTCTTCCTTTTTATCCGTAGAAAAATCTTTATTCTCCTCCTCGCCCAAACATTAAACGTCAAAAAGTCTTTTCTTTAGAGCCCAGCTACTAATCCAAACAACGCTTCATCCATAATGGACTTTCTGCCAATGTATAGTCAATGAAGACATTTTAACTCCCCATGATGGAACCCTTTGCACCTCCGGAACATAGCTACAATGGGCATAAAAGGTTTTACCGAACCTTTCTTTTACGAAAAATCTGCAAAAAATTACTTAAAAGTAACTCGGGCACAAAAAACACAAAATTTATTCCGTTTAAACTATAGCAGCTTGACTTTGCCTTCAATTCTTTCTCATAGCCTCATGGATTTCATTCTTTCAACTGTTATTTTTTCCCAAAACCCAAGGTAAGAAAATTTATAGTTATAAAATGAACTGAAACTGAAAACAATGAAAGAAAAAACGAAAACAGGTATTTGGCATTTATAAATGAATGTACAGAGCTAATCATCTAAAAAACAGTTATGTAATATAAATTTTCATTGAAACTTCTAGGGTTGGAAGAAATAACGTTCGAGAGGACACTTGAAAAAATACAGATGCGATTTGTGAAATGGCTGTGTTCTCTGGATAATGGTCCTGTCTATACAGCACCCGTATACCCCAATTTATGTCAATTTTTTACGCTCACTCCACTTGGAGTAAGAAGGAGGGTTTCAGATGCAATATTTCTGCGTAAAAATTATGATGGGTGATGTGGATTCCAGCCATCTACTTGGCTTAATCAACCTGAATGCGCCTCCAAGGAGGACTAAGCACACTCCACTCTTCAGATGCCACTTTAGTCGGGTGGATGTCTGTAAATATAAACCGCTAACTAGGATGATGCGCACGGCTAATGAATTTTTGAATAATTATAAAAATGCTGATTTTATTTCTGACCCTTTAGTGTCCCTAAAAAAGAAAATGTTCGTATTTTTTAATAGAATCTAAACAGTTGTTTTTCTTTTTCCTGATTGATTGATGTACGCATTTATTTATTTTATTGTATTTTTATTATAACACATGTAATTGGGGTTACCTGTGTGTGTTAAATAAATTATTATTATTATTATAAGAAATGCTAATTCAGGTTCTGTCGCCGATTCAGAGTCTGCCAAATTTTACTGCCAAATAGTCTGGCTCAAAATTGATCAGTGTGTGATTCAATTTAATAACTGAGGCAGAAGATAAAGAGAGAGAGAGAATGTAAAGCGGTGATTGAGACATGGGTATAAGGTGTTTTCAAAGAATTATGAAGGCAACTGGATGGATTGAATTGAAATTGAAGAAGTTCTACAAATAATAGGTGTGATAAGGTGATGCCGCGGTAAGGAAAGATTTTTAATGAAAATTGTGAGAAGAGGAAGATACAGATTATTCGTGCCCATGCTGAGATTCAACGGCCTAATTAAAAACTCGAAGGAGAAGTTAAAGGAAAAATAATATTGAGGAATAACAGGACGTAAAGAGTGGACATGTTGTGAGGGATGTCAAAAGAAAAACTGATGTAAAAATAGATATTTTCCCTGAGAGTAGAGTGGAGAGCTGCACCAAGCTAAAATTTTGGATCTATAACTGCTAGTGATGGCGATTTGAGAATTATTGCCTTGAGTGTCAATGATGATTTGTTCACCTGATATTGCAGTTAGCATTACATTTAATGATTAACGGAAATAAGAAATAGAAAAGCGTGTTTGTCCATCGTAATCCGTCAAAATTAGCGTTAACTAAAATATTTAAGCATTAAAATCTTCACTCTGTATCATTTTAATTCTGTGTCTATAGTGATCGTTCGCAGTAGTAAACATGTATTCTCATTGCATTGATTTTTCTCCATCATCTTGATCTAATTGAAATCTGCTTTCCCTGAAGTTATCCGATGTTTCAAGTCTAACGTCTTTCTTAGCGATCACCTCGACAACAGTTTAGAGCGAAAATATTTAGGAGCCATCAGCCAAGAGGTTGCTACCCGAGCTCCCATGCGTGGCTTATCGCGTAAGAGACTTTTCTGAAGTACATTTTTCTGCTTGAGAGATGAATTACAGTTTTTTAAAGAGAAAGATGAACATTTTACTTCCATAGTCACATTTATTAGCAGATATCATTCTGAATATGCGTTTTAAGTGAGTCAACAAAGATAAATACGGGCTATATGAAAATAAAATTCTATGTCAACTTATATCGGCAATGAATAGGAAAAATATCCCAAGAGCATGATAATGTCCGAATATAAATTTATTATCAAAGTAAAAGTAAAAAGCGCTCAAAATTATTCTCAATGGTTTCCTTTGCCTACCTCAGTGTAACATAGTCAACCCATAGCATCAAATTCAGACCCAATCATTGAAGGAAACAACAATATTTTCGAACATGCTATGAAGTTAACGTTAATAAAAAGATATATCTCTGTAAACTCTTTTAAGTGATGCGAAGTTCATTCAGCCCTCATTGGAGATTTTATTAATTGAAATGACGATGAAAAATAGCGTAATGCTTTGAAAATGGCATTTTTCAATTAGTAATGTTACCTCAGACCAGCGTGAACGTTGTATAACTTGCAGATAATGTTGTAGAATAGTTTATGCTAAAGGTCTTCTAATCATGAATTTTTACCATAAATTCTATGAATTAAATTTCATATTTTTAATTATAGAGGAGAATTACTATTCCCTCTATTGATGGTACACTGGACCCAGAATTCAGTGTACTATGTAGTAGTAAATACATCTGGAACTTGCCTTTATTATTTTTACCAAGAGAGTTGCCGGTGCTCAGAGAGCTCAGACACTCAAATGTACATCCTGTCTGTTTGGCAATCAAGCAAGCTGCCTTCCGAAGTTCTATCAGGTATTCTCCTCCACCCTTGATCACTTATTATCATGGTCTCTATAGCTTATGTGCAATAGATCGCCGAAGCCTTAGTGAGAATCTTTTTGCCTTGCGAGGAGGTTAATATGATGCAGGCTTCGTCGTGAGGCCGCATAGGTTATTAGCTCCCCACTTCGTCTAGACGCGGCAGCCCGGCATTAATGTCCGAAGGGTGCGGAAAGGAACAAGCCGGTGGGGTCGGGCGTCGTGAGCGCCGTGGCGCTGCGTTCCCGCATCGGCTTTTGAGGTGAAGGAGGCTGATTGAAGGGCCGACAAGTTATGCGTGGCCGATCGAGTGCGACTCCTCCCTCTCTGCTGCCTCTCTGCGATTCGATGGAGAGAGGTAGTTGCTGCTCTGCTGGCGAAGCATAATGTGCGTGCCTGCGCCTACGCCTCCCGTCCTCCTCCCCTCCCTCCCTCCCTCCGCCTAACCACCTCCCTCCCCGCCCCACTTGCCTCGTTAAGGGATCGACCCTCCTCCGAATGGCTAATGGGCTCTCCAAGATTACAGACGAAGTGACGCTATGTCGACGCGTAAATCGTTTCCCTCCTATCATTTTGCACACGCGTCTAAGCAAAACTAGGTGTATTCCGTTGTCTCGGGCGTGACTTCGCGGAATTTCCTTAACATTATAAATGAAAAGTATAACTTAGTAATTGCACATAGATTTATTAACAGGACGACCTAGGTTTCGACGAACCTGATGATGACGAGCTTCGTCGAAACCTAGGTTGTCCTGTTAATAAATCTATGTGCAATTACTAAGTTATACTTTTCATTTACAAAATTAAGTGCACTGATAATATGTGCTCAAGCCATTTTGTGGATGTCAATCTTGGATTGCTATATCCCTTCTTACATACAATAACCGTTTCTTTCCTATCATCTACCTACACATCTACTGAGATGTTTAATCAGAATCAATCCATGCTTAAGATATATATTGATTGAAAACCTATGATCATAATATTTCGTCTATCTGATTTTTCCTCTCATAGTTAGAGTTTATTCTGAGGGTTGGAGAACACATTATATGCATACCAATCACGCCGTTCCTTTCTAGGGTAGAAACAGTCACAGAGTGTTACTCACAAACACACATATGTACACCTAACTCTGCTTCAATAAACTAACCTAATATTTCCCAATTTTATTATTCATCTTTGGTAGCTACAATGTTGTTGCCATAAATGGGAAATCCACCTACACAAATGCATAAATATGAAAAAAAAACCATTTACATTTTAAATGGGGGTTTGCTGCTTCTCAATTGCTTTCTGATTTATTTCAATGACATTCCTTCACATGAATTAGTAAAATCAAAACTTATTTCCTCTTCTAAGTCTAATATAAAAACTCTCGGTAAATTTTGATAACGCAACAAATATTTTGCAGAGTGTGTAGGTAATGAGTGGTAACTAATAGGCTTGAAATACTCCTCCAAATTTAGAACATTTTAATTGTCATAAAAATGAACCTTTGTGAATCTGAAAGTTGTAGCTGGAATAAAGTTGATGGCCGCCATTTGCAAAGTCACCCATCCTTTTGCGAGAAATTGATAAAATCGTCATGTGAGAGTACTAGCAGAGGAAGTAAACTGATTTTTAATCTAATTAAAGTTTATAATGATGAGATTACGATACATTTACTAGACATCTTCGTATTGAATTGTGAGAAAATGAAATAAATGAAGATGGCAACAGTAACTTGAGGTATTTATTTTCTGTAGTGGCTGCATTCCTGCAGAAAATACTTTAATGAACTTCAAATTGGACTAAAAAAGCTATATAATTCAGGTAATTCAGCAAAATATAACCTGAGAGTACCTTTTTATAGCGTGCTTTCGTGAAAGTACTATAAAGGATAGACAAAAACGCATTACTTGACGAGAATTGGAAACTTACAGATGCCCATTCACAACGGCACCGAGCCAAAAACATTTTTTCGCTTGGGGTTGAAAGAGCTGTGAAAGATCAGAGATGGTTGGTAATATTATCGGTGTAGAAGGAATCGGTGATGGGAAGGCCACCTCTCCAGGGAGGACAGGGCGTAGATTGCCTCTCTCGTCCTTCCTCTTGAGTACACGAGCTCCCAAATGAAGAACTAATTAGGTGGCGTCCCACCGGGCGGAGGGGCGGGAGGGTCAACCGGAACATCTGCGACAGCTTGTGCCTAATAATCGCCACCTCAGGGGCCCAGTGGTGACATCCATCCGGAGGAGGAGAAAAATTAATCGCGGACGCAGGCGTGAGGGCGTCCACCCTCAGTGGAGCCACCTGGGGAGTGAAGAGGACTTTTTCTTCCACGTTTTACTTATTGCGGCGGGAATCCTCGCGTCACCCTCCTCTCTACCATCGAGAACACCCTCTCCGCCCCCATTCATCCCTCGGCATATCCATTCGTCAAGCGTCCACCTCTCACACCTCTCTGCTAATCAAGCAATTCTTTTCTTCTTCCCCTACAACAACGTGCCCACAAATTAACTCTATCTTCAACAGATGGCTCCACTTCTGCTCGCGCCTATCAACCCTCTACGTCCACTTGAGCGAGTGACCGTCGTGTCGCCTTGGTGGTCACATCCAATGAGTGAAGCCAACGAGGCTCCGGGAACATACAGTCGCTACATATGAAATCCGGGTATTTCATGCTAAATAAGTTTTCATCTGAGAGAGAAGGCTGAAAACTTTAGCTTTAAATATCTCAAATTTTACATGCATCCCACATTAAAATATCACTTCTTGAGAGAATCTAGTTTCCCTTTATTCATAATATTGGAAATTTGGTCCCGCACATATTAATATTTTACAAAAGCAACAATAATTAATGTTGTCATCTATACCAAGATAGGTAATAATATTAATTCAGGAAACGATTTGATGACCACACAACCAGCTTTCACCATTTTGATTTTGTCATCAGCTACCAAAAGAAAAGTCATATTTGGTACATTTTTCTGGGATATAAAACTTCATTCATTGGTCGTGCAATGTATTGTACGTGACTACAGTACCTTTCCATATTTATGCAAAATCAATTGCATCCTGATAGCTCTTCCTATATACTTTCCTATCTATTTGGTCCATGTACTTATTCCTGGATCTTCCTCTATGGACTTTTCCCTCCATTTTCCCTTCAATTATGTTCATAACATACCCATTGTTTCTCAGGGTTCTCCAATCCACCTGGTTCTTTTTTCTGTGTGGTGTACCGTATGGTCCTTTCCTCTTCTACTCTTCTGTACACTTCATAATTGCTTATTTTGTCTGTCCATTTTATCTTCAGCAACCTCCTCCAGCTCCAGATTTTGAAGGCTTCGAGTCTGTTCTGGTCAGCTTTTCCAATGGTCCATGCTTCCGATCTATGGAATGCTACGCTCCACATGAATGATTTCACATGCTGTTTACTAGTTCGTAGCCCTAATAACTTTGATCACAGCAGTTGTCTTTTTACCATGAATGCCTTCTTAGGTTGGGCTATTCTTTACTTGATGTCAGTTTTACATCTGTCGTCCCACGTATGGTACCTCCAAGATAGGTGAGGGAATTATCGAGTTCTAATTTCTCTCCCGTGGGTGTGGCTTATGCACTCACGTTTTCTCTTCCGCATGCTAGGATTTTAGTCTTCGTCTTATTAATTTTCATTTTGTATTATTGGAGAACTTGGTCAATTGCGGTTTGCGACCTTTGAAGATCAATGCGATTTCCAGCTATGATGGCGAAACGGAGCATATTTATTTCTTCTCCGTTTATCATATATATATGAAACTTATCATGTAAAAATCATACTTATTAGTTTTTCCAAACTTTGGATTATTATGCGTGAAAAACCTTGTATAGCAAATAAATTCATTTTAATTAAAAGTCTGGTGTGTAGTCCAATAATAATTAGTGCTGTTCTTTGTATCAAAAATATGACAAAGAATATCAGCCATATATTTTGCCATTTACCTTGAGGAGATTGAAACTGAAGGATACGTGACAATTTACAGTGATGGACCAAATTATATCCGTTGATTGTCACGAAAGATGCAATCAGAGAGTTTCACTATGAGATGGAGGGCTCCATGTCATGAATTGACAAACATTTTATCCAGAATACGTAACGAGCAACTTGTTTCATTTTCTACTCGTGTATACTCCCACAATTTGAACAAGAGGATTTGGATGGAGAGGAAAAGTCCCCATTCTTGGTAGATGAGGGACTGACGATCTTTTAAAATGAAGAATTACAAGTGGTTATGTGCTTTCGTTCCTTTTTTGCTTCCAATTTCGCGGGGGACATTTTACAGGGGCTGTTGGTGGATTTATTTTGACTATTGTATCTGTTATTTTGTCATTAACTTATTTTCCAATTTAGTTTGGACTTAAAACTAGCTAATTTAACAACTTATTCACCGCGTAAATCTCTGGAAGGGAGCCTTTAGTTAGAGACAGTAAATGGAAAAAATAATAGTGGATTGATTAATTCATCCAAATTGTATATTCTAGTTCTCAACATATGTTAACCTATTTCATTAAATTAATAATTAGGTTAACAACATGGATGTAGGCAGGAGGAGGTGGTGGATGGACTCCGCCCCCCTTGACGAGACATTTCATACCGAATCTTCTTTGCGGAGCCAGATAGGATGATTCCCTGCCCTCCCCCACTTCCCTTACAGAAATCTGCAGCTACGGATGAGTATCCTGCCCTCCCCTCCCCCATAACATAAACCCTGGCTATTCCCATGGTCATCAATATAATGTTGCATTGCATCAATAGAAATTGATGTAATACTATTATTTTACCTTGCCATCGAAATTTTGCGCTCTATTCCCTTGTATTCTGTCTCACTTTTTAAATTGTTGCTGGCCAAATAATTTCATTCCGCATATTTTAAATTTGACTCTTCCTCTAAAGCTTTTCTCTCTCGTTCCGCCACATATTCCTCATCATCTCCTCACTCGGCAAGGGTCCTTCTTCCATCCCTTAAGGAAAACCACGCGTGAGTTGGACGGACGCTCCAACTCGGTGGCCGCGAAGGGACAAAAGGAATAAAAGGACAAGGGCTCTCTTCCCTCTCGAGATGTGCCCTTTTCACGGTAGGGTGGCCTTGAAATCCGACGGCGTAGGAGAAGGAAAAAGGGGAGGGAGAAGGATAATGCGGGAATCGGTGAACTATTGTAGGGAATTAGAAATATTGCGTTTTCACCAATGCACACATACAATTGGTATTTGGCTAGAAATGGACTCTTCATATGCTCTTAATGAAAAGGTTTATATTTTAGCTCCGGCTTTGTTATTTCAAGTATTGTAATTTCAAAATGGAAAAATGTTATAAAATTAACATGGAAACCCAAAACAGGGGTAATTTTCTTCCATTAAATTTTAAGTTAGTCTTTTATGTGGGCAAGATATTCAGAATGTGAACATTTAGATTCTCATTTAGTTCTCTAGCCATTATATGAATAGAAAGAGATTTTAACATATTTAGTCCAGTTATACAAGTTAAATGTAACACTCTGAGGGAAAATAATAGATTAATATAGCGTCACATATACGTTAATGACATGAACATGTATTAGAAATTTATTATATTTCCTTCGAAAAAACCTATTTTTGCATAAAGATAGAACATATTTTCACTAACCATCTAATGATATTTCAAGTAGATGGAATCAAAGTACTTTTGATACTGACTTTAATTATAATGGTTGACCAGAACCTGAATGTATATTTAAGGTAATATAAGCCTTGTTTAAAGCCAACTTTAGGGAATATAAATATATGAAGGTTTTGTTGAAAGGAAATGACGACCGTCGTAATTTGCATGGCCAACTCCCTTTATTTTCTCTTACTCTCTTTAATGTTGCAAAAACATGCATGGATTCCGAAATCATACCAATCTGATGCCGCATAGAAATCTTTAATTTGTTCGAGTACAGTCGAGCTTGCGGTAAAAACTTTGATTTTTAATTAACACAAGAGATAGCTTCGACTCGCTCAAAGAATAAAACCCGGCATGCTAAGTTCTTTCACTCCCGGTATTTTTATTTTTTTCTTACTGCGCTCTCTGATATTCGGTTTTGCTTAATTAAGGTAGTCTGAGCGAGATAGTTCCCTAGTCATAATAGAGACCATATTCGAATTATACGTTTTTATTTCACCAGCTGTAGGACACATGAATTAAATATTGCATTATTAATGGTGCAATAATATAGTTTTATATCACAGAAATGGTAAGTAATTAAATTAAAATATCTGAATAAGTCTTTAAATTGACTCTTTTTTTTACGGTGTGTTTGAAACTCAGTGAAAACGGAAGGTGTATTGTGATACCCCAGAATCTATTGCGGTGACTATAAGATTAATTTTGAACAATAGTTGAGGAAACATACCAGCTACACACTGTTAGTTTTTTTACGCCATCTTAGTGTTATAAATTCCTCATTTTGTAAATAATGTCTCTCTGGAGTGTATAAACGTACCATTTCCCATGTAAAAGGGCTGGTACTTGTTGGCAAATAACTCAGAAAGTAATGTGATAAGGGTTAAAATGTGATAACGATTAACAATTGTTGGTTTCATTATAAGGGTGAGGTATTTTTGTTTAAAATGAGACCAAATTCATTGATTTCTAAGTAAAATGATATTTCGCTCAAACTACCTTAAGCGGCGAGAACGCAGCTCTCGTCGCCGAAAAAGAGCGAAGCAGTGCACAAATAGGAATATAAAGTAATGAAAAAAGAGGACCGTGGTCAAAAATAAAATTGTTCACAAATCCTGAAAGGTCCGCGGTCATGCTGTTCTCTTTAGCTATCCGTGCACTCCATCTAACCTGCGCAGCGTTTCCGGCGCGGCGTAGAGGTAAGAAACGCTTCGACTCCGGCGTAATTGACTGTCTTGTAAAGAGGGAGGCCTAGGGAGGCATGTGGGAGGGGGGGGAGCAGGGGAAGACTACAACGGTCGGAAAACGGGGAGTGGGATGGCGTGCTAGCGTGACGCTGTGCGTGGCTCTAGTGTTTGAATGCGTTTGTGTGCGTGCGTGTCCGAGTGGGGATGTGTTTGAGCGAGGCAGGGGGGTGCCGTGGCACGTGACTGAACCTCAGAGCGTCTCTCTCTCCCTTCCACCCCCTTCGTACCTTCTCCTTGGCTTCCCCACCCACCCGTCTCTCCTCCTTCTCCCCCCATTCCCGGGTAATTACCGGGGCAAGATTCTTCCCTCTTCCTCTCACGGAATGCGGAACGCGTCTAGAGGGGGTTGGGAGGGTCTAGGGCATCGGCACCGTCCCACCCTCCTCCCCTCCTTCACCCCTTCTACCCGCCCCCCTTCGCTCACCAACACAGTGCATCCGCCCCCTCCTTTGGAGAGAGATAGAGAGATGCCTTCCGGGTCGGGAAGCAGCTGCGAAATCGGAAGGGATATCGAATATTTCTCGCTCCGAGATGAAAAAAAGAGGCAACCTTTGTGCCATTTGACTGTCTAATGGGTCCGTCCGATTCGATCCAAACTCCTGATCGGAAGTTAATTTGCTTCTATACGAAACCTTGAAAGAAAAACCACCGGTATTTGGTAATTGCAATCAGGTGACCCCTCACCTGCTATGTTCTTTAACCACATAATGTTGTTACAATCTGCGAGATGCTGACAACTCTCGGCCGAAGAATGGATCTCTCTGTAGGGGATACCTCGTCACTATGTGGTCTTTTAGATATAGCAAACCAAGTCCATCTTCTTTCGCTATTAAGGCCACTTTACACGGTACATTTTATTGTACAAACGAATGTATCTTAGAATGTACAACAAACTGAACGGAATTAAAGCAGGTTCTATTTCCCGTTAATTCATTCAGACAATCATACAATTTGCCGCTTTACACGGTACAATTTTCTTCATGAAGGAATTTGTATGTACATTCGTTTGTAAAATAAAATGCACCGTCTAAAGCGGCCTTTACGGTGTCAATTGGTCTCTACCGCTTCCGGTGAATATCAGCTTTTAATTACCCATTGCATTATTTGAGCCACCTCAGCAACATCCAGTATTTAGCGAGTGCGATCTACATCATCTACATCTACGTCATACCCTGCAATCCACCCAAAGGGTGTGTGGCAGGGGGTGCTTCCACACCAGGCATGCATGAATGATACGGTAGAACACCGAAATTACATTGAAACCCGCGGGCCACACATACAAAGCGCAAATTAAAAATCTAATAACCAAGAAACATTCTATCGTCAATCGTTCCAACATGCAAGGGATACAAAGACTACTACTACATATTCAAAATATCAGGCATAAATAAGAACATCAATATTTACATCATGCATAAATAAGAGAGTAGAGAATATAAAGAGAAAGATTTACTGTCTGCCTATTGTCACAATTCGAACTATTCATGACGAAGATCACAGCTGTTATGGTCCCGAATGGTACGCGGAAAAAATGACATTTTATACCCATCGGTTCTACAATCTAGCTCTCCAATTTTATTGGCGCGATCTAATCTGCCGTAGTACGAGGGAGTTAATAGTATGTTTTTTTACGTCGACAGAGAAATGATTTTCCTGAAATTTAGTTAGGAGGTTAAGCCTAGTTTAATCTACGCTGTGATAGCGATTCCCATCCCAATTCTTCTAACAATCCACCGCGATAGCGATATAGCAATCCAATCTACCGCGTTCATACATAAATCCTACGAGAAGAAGACTTTTTCCATACTCGCAAGGAATCAAGCAAATAAAGCTTAGTGAAATTAATAGTATAAACGTAACTGTGTCCGGCGAGATGTAGTGGAAGGATATCATAATGAAACACTAAAGTATGTAGCACTTCTTCCTTAGGTTAAATTTCTATGGTACAACGCGTTTCAGCTGTCAAGCCATCATCAGGGACCTGATGATGGCTTGCTGGGATGGGATGGGATGAAGGAAAGCTACCATTAGGATAATATTGTTATAATATATTATAATATAAGACTATATAAGGCTAAGAAAAATTATTATAGGGGCATTGTAAGGCTATTTTCGCAGTTAAAACTGCAATTACCCCCATGGTTGAATGAAAAAGAACGTGCCGTAACCCGAGGTGAATCCGATACATTTGATAAGGTTTTTAGATCTCCTATGCCATCTATCGTTTTTCTTTTATGAAGTTTTATGAAGGAAATTTATCCATCAACTAATGTTTGTTTCAAATATGTTTGAATGTTTGCAATTCAATCAGTTTATTGTAACACACTCATATCCATGCCACAAAGGGATTGAAATAATTAGTTCAGGATACCCAAAGCGAACGAAGCATGAGACATAGCCCGATTAACATTTAAGTACATTTTTGTCAGTTCGACTGTTCATCTTGTTATAATCCGGCCCCTTTCAACTCCGTGAACAAGGTTTTAATATTTTAGTATATATTTAACAGTCTCATGCGCAGTTTCTTTAATATTTCGACATATTCAATTGTGCGCAGTTCGTCATATTCCTTGCATGTGTTGGGAATTCTCCATCACGTGAACAGCACGCGGGCTACAACAATTAATCGAACTCTCGAACGAAATCCGAAACACGTGCTAATTAAGCAGTCGCAGAAAAGCGGAAGAACATCATACCCAGAACATTCTAGAAGTTTATCAAACATCAACAATCGCGTCGGAGGGGCTTCTTTTTTTAGTATTGAGCTTTTAGTATTCTACATCTACATCTACGTAATACCCTGCGAGCCACCATGAGGGTGTGTGGCAGAGGGTGAAGATCACCTAACATGCACTATTTATATGCAACTAGGATATTTATTGAAGGCATGCTAGGTAATAGGGTCGCATAGTTAATATCTACATAATAAGAAAGGGATTAATGGTTGTTATTACATGCATCATGCACTACAGACTACTCTAACTATATTTCACCTACCTATCCCTTTGCTACGCTGCCTATTGTTCTCTCTTATAGTACGCGGGAAATATGACATTTTAAATCTATCGGTAGGACAGTCTATCTCTCCAATCTTGTTAATATGATCAAACCTAGCATAATACGCAGCGGTTCTCAATATATATCTAACATCATCTGTGAAAAAATCAGTTTCGAATTTACTTTATTATTTTTTCGAATTTACTTTATTATAAAATTTAAGGTATTGAAGCATTGCATTGAGTGTTTGAGCAGTAAGTGATTGAGTATTGGGGCGTAGAGCATTGAGCGTTTAGAGGCATTGGAGTCGCCTACTACGTTTATCAATCGAACTCAGATCGGTGTGATCTCGGACCGATCTGAACATTGTAAGCCAGCCGACTCGGATTGCTTGGTTTACCGATGCGAAATTCATTGAAATATCGATTTGAATCGGTTCATATCGCTTTGAAATCTCAGACTGGCAGAAAAAGTGGGCCGAGTTAGCCCGCTTCTCATATCGATCTCGCTAGCCCGTTGCGTTTACCATACCGAGCTAAACCGGCCAAATCGATCTGAGTTTGACTGGTAAACGTAGTGACTGAGTGTCTGGAGTGTAGACGAAAGAGTTCATTTTAATTAGTGACTCGCGAATACAGATCCGCGATAGTTGAATTTGTAAGTGGACACAAATAACAGTGAATTAGCAAACACAGAAAAGTAGAAGCTGGTGGTGGAAGGATGCCTAACATCCTCCGAAGACTACGGAGAGAGAAAGACGAGAGACGATCTGCAGCGGAACTCTCTACGGGCATCCACCTTTCTACCTCTTATAAATTGATTGTAAGGTATTTGGGAAAGAATTGTTCCAAGTGATAAAGTAAAAGTGTATGTTTTGATAATCCAATGACATTCATTTATGTCTATGTTCTTTGAGTAAATAATTGTCTTGTGTATGTGTGATAAACTAGTGCAGCTGCTCATAAATGTAAAAGTAAGCAAGGAAAAACAACGAGGTGTTATTTAGGGCAGAAAGGTTTTATTTGCGTTTATTTGACTGAGCTTATATGTTCGATAGTGAAGAGCAGGGATATTTATTGTGTATTTTTTCATGTGCAGCTGGTGCAGAATAATTAGATATCTATACCGATTGAGTCGAGCGTTTCATTTAGTGAAAGGTTATTTATATGGAATTTCAACATTTAAAGTTAGGCTTGAGAAATAGAGAAGAATAATTAAAGCGGGAAGTTCAATTTTTTTATAATACAATATGCTCAGTAAAAACGAATTAACGTTGTACTACCTTCACCCCGCGAAGTGCGGTAAAGATGATTCATAAAGATTTTGCTCAAAATTCGTAGAAATTGGCTTTTATTTCAACTTCAGTTCATGTATTTTGCGCTCAGATACCTCCTTTAAATTCTGTGCTCTTTAAATGCGCCTTGCCAACCCTCTCTGCTTACTAGACTTTCTATAGAAAAGCGGTTACCAGTTCTCAAAACCATTGTAATCTTCCATTGTAATTGCGTCTTTTGGTGACAATTGCCTGGATCGTCTTTTTCCATCTGGATCCTCATTTTTGTGACACGTGTTTAACAAAGAAAGTTTCGCTGATGCATATACTAGCGGAAGGTACCCATTGAAATTCAACGGGTGAAAAAACATTGATAAGAAAACCACAAAATCTAAAGAATACTATCAGCGTGGTCACTTTAGGAGCTCGTAAACTATCTTGTATGTACGTTGTGTTCATTGTTGTAGAGACGCTGACACCAGGATATTTATGTGTATCGTTTACTACGTAATGCATGCAGTGGTTTGGTAGTTATAAGTGTCCGCACAATCACACTTTCATGTTTATAGATAAGAAGATAAGCTCACAGAAGTGCACTTACACACTTAGTTAGCGGCATCAGGTCGAAACCTAGGACAGTGTGCTAAAACAGTGTAGAATTTGAAAGTGTATCTTTCATTTTAAGATAATGTTCTCTACACTTCATTTCCATACGTAATCGTTAAATACATGAAAGATTATCTTTTTCGTTAAGTTCCAGGCACCCAAGAAAACAGTTACTGGATCAACTAATACATGTTATAAACTTAAAACTTTGATATACCATTTTCATCCCTATAACTGCACTTTTAAAACATATTAGGGAATAAAAAACCTGAAAAATATATGTTTGCGTTTTCCCTACGGGTTATAACTCTCTAATAGTTCCCTGAATAAGAAAAAATACTTGACCGTCGATGTTAATAACCATGGCAAAACCACCAATGTTTGGGGATGTTATAGTAATAACCTGATAGCTCTGAAGACGAGGATAGTGTAAGTAAATGGAGGTGAGACTCAGGATCGTTGTTCGAGCTCTGTCTCGTATAAATAGACCTACCTACCGCTGTCGTCTACTACCCTCCTCCGATAGTTCGCCAATTTCTTCCAGTCTCAAAATTTGTGTCCTTGTGCCATCTTCACCCCTCTACCTGATTTCACCCTAGTTTATGGTTTGTTGGCAGGAAAAGTTTTTTTCCTTAGAATTTTTTCTTCGCCGACAATTTTGCTATACTCTACCACCGACGCCTCTAAACAATTTTGCTACCAGTTAACCACTTAATAAAAAAGGGTAGTATTTTTGCTTTCATATGGTTGTGTGGGAAATTTTGACTTCATTCTACTAAATCTGCTTTTGCGTTATATATGCGGACAACAGCTCTTAGCAATCTATTTGCTTCACCTTTTCGAGTAAACGAGCATTTTTTTGGACTAAAATACCCGGCTAATGAGCAATAGTTGCCGTTTCATCATCAATGCTTATCGTGGGAGGTAGTTTGAGTAGCACCTGGCCGGGAGAAAATTAATGATTGATGCCGCCACACTCGACGGTCAGCAGCTTTTACCCTCCGGGACCCGTCATCTCTCCGAGTCTTCGGGACTGCGTTTGCTACGCGGGAGTTAACGGTCCCGTATGATATCCATTTCGTGAGGAAACAACTATATTTAGCCCTTAAAAATGTTTTCCAATGAAACATTTTTATTTTTCAAAAGTTGAAACTCTTATGTGTAATCGAGCTTATTTCAAGTGTCCTCTCAGGAAGAAGATTACATCTTATCTACGCTAGAGTTGTGATGGAGTATATTATTTGGAGATCTCAGTAAGCCGAATTTGCTTATTGAAATCGGAAGATAATTCCAAAGCAACAGGATTTCAGCCACTTTAGTTGCGTTAGTATTAGTTTTTATAGCAATTCCATTTAGCCAGAAAATAATTTTTCATGTGAATTTTTCTTGAAAAATAAGTAACGCAAAGCATAAGGTTTAAAATGATTCAGATAGTGACTTTGCAAAACTTTTGCAGATATTTTAGAAAAAAATAACTTAGTAAATTAGAGGGATGAACACTTCACCGTTAAAAGTTTTAATATATAGTCCGTGAAAGATAACTAAACAGTTGAAATAAACTTATATGGCTAAGAAACAAATGAAAATAAAGCAGTTTTTCACCATCTTCAAATTTTAAACAAAGGACAACACCATATTTTCTTCAGTCGCGCAACTCCATTCCCCAGACGGCATTGGGTGTGTTCACTAATTGGTTGCATTTTCTGTCAGCGGTGCTATTGGATCTTGGACTAGCTAATTGAATACATCTGGCGACAAAGGTCATCAGCAAATGAATAAATGTGGACTTGGAAGGAGGATTATTGAGATAAAGTCAAAAGAAATATAAAAACATTAATTAGCTTTTTTTATTAGTAATTCATCCTTGGTGTGGGATGAAAAAAATCGTAAAGTCATGATTAAGAGCTCTAAAAGTTTATTATAAGGCCGTAGCATGTTGAAATCCGAGAGAGAGCATGGGATTAGGCTTCCGTGGAAGAAGCACATTGGGAATTAATATTTTAGGTGAAATTTTGAGACGTAATCTTTACTGAACTGTGAGAATCTCACTAAAAAATTATCGGAAATACTCGTATATCTCTGAATATTGAAGAACTTTTACGGGAATGTAAAAAAAGTTAGCCATTTCAGTTTTGAAAATCACAAATTTACTTTGGTTTTTGAAGGACGTTTGTCATAAATGATTTCGTTGATTTTCCGAAGAGAGCATGTCCATTTTCCGGCTTTGTCATGGGCGTTGGGAGACCTCTGACACGGCTGGCGTAAAAGAGAATTCGGAGCTAGAATGGGGGCATAAATATACATTCAGCCTCCTCGGAGCTGAAGTGCGCCCAAGTCAATCGGAGCAAAAGTCGTCGTCAGTGGAAACAAAGCTTTACGGCTTTCACACGAGCCAACGCCCCCCGCCCCTCGCCCCGCGGCGTTAGTCTCCATTTTGACCGTACACACTTCACCAATTTCCGTCACACGTTACAACAGCCCTCCTCTCTCTCACCCTCTCAACCACCCCCACCCTCCGTTTTCCAATGCTCCCTCCCCCGCCCCCCGATCCTCCCCCTCTTGCACACCGCAGCAAACTTAGGTCGTCGCTCAGCCACTTTCATTGATTCCTGAATATATGCGATTAATAACCATCGCCCTCCTTCATTCCTACGCCTCTAGTTTTCTCTCGTCTCCGTGAGATGTCACGATGAACGTTGGCATAAATTGGCTCGGACAGCATGACGCATTAACACAGAATCTTCTGCCAATCCGCCGTTTCAACTTGTCCTTGGGATTGTGGAAGTAAAAGCGACCACCATCTTGACTCTACGAACTAATCCAGTTCTAAATCGTTACTATTAACCACTTGTGACATCGTGGCTCAACGATAAAGTTCCTAATCTAATAATTGGCAAAGTTGCGAGACGTAATCAAAAGAATTGGTGGTCTGCGGGTACCAAGGGAATGTGATAACCACACTGTCATCTCATAACAGGTCTATCCCGCTCTGTGTATTGCTATATAAATGTTTGTGACATGCAGGAGCGATTGCAACCTTGAGGCGTGACTTTCAATGTTAGAGTCAAAAGAATTTTAAATTACTGACTCTTTGGGCAGAAAATTGTGTCAATTAACAACTAATAGTGGTTAGAATTCATGCGGGACTTCCTTATCTCCAGTTTATCGTTCCTGTAGATCTGTAAACAGCATTTCATGCTTGTAACAACGGCTGTTAACAGATTCAGCCCCGTATAATGGGACCGTAAAGGATGACTTTACGATGCTCATTTACGAGCTACGACCCTCAAGTTTGCCGTAAAGCCGTTGAGAGACCTGCAGAGTATTTTTCTTCATAGGTTTTCATCTTCCGTGAATCAAAAATGCAAGATGTCCTAGAGAAGATCCTCGATTAAAAAATATCAAATACAATTTGTCCATTGCCCAATTGTGAAGAAAATGAGTAGCTATTTCTTATTTTACGATCACAACTTTTTATTCTTCGAGTTTTCGCCCGCTTCGAAAGACAAGAAGAAAGATTGGAAAAAACGCGCTTCTTTCGAAGCAGTGACACATTATGACGGGAATCAATTAATCAACCGCTCGCCGCTCACCACTCCGCGACACTTTTTATTTATTCCTTCGAAGAAATATCCCAATACATCGATGCGATGGAATTATATTTTTTCAAGAGACGAAAGCTTTTATGAAGGGACATCGGCCGATGACTAATGACACCGAAAATATCGATTATTTGTTTAAAGGGACGGCATTGTTTCATTTCTTTGACCCCGCTCATCCCTCTGATGCGTTTCCTTCGTGAGTTTAGTGCTCAGAAGTTTTTTCATTAAGCATCGAAACAAAAAAGTGCATTGCTGGAATAACCATTTTACTTGCTCCGTGAACGGTGACTTTTTTTAGATTATCCCAATAATGCGGGATTGATCAAAATATAACTGTAAGAATTACAAACGGCATGAAAAGCGCAACGCTAACAGAAAAACTTATACCTGTATACATTTGTGTTTTTACTTCTTTAGGTTCATGGATCGGAAAAAGTTTTAATTATTATATTACATGCTTAGAGCTTAGAGTATTTCAAGGTTAATTATTAAGCACGGGGAGGGCCATACTCCGGAATTTCCTCAGAGGAAAAAAGGAGGGATTCATAGTTTTTCTTTCTAAATTCAAGTAGAAGCATTTTTTAAGAGAATCATTGTTGCGCATTATCTGATGTTGAGTGAATGGATGAGGCGATCTAATTTTATTTTCCATCTTCTAGTCTTAAATTGTGCAAAAATCGAGGTTAATATTTACGGCATTCGTAATTGTGTGATTGAAACCTGAAATATTTTACCTGTAGTCACGTAATCACCTTGTCCTTATGGCTCCTAAATTTTCACTTTTAATTTGTGTTAGAGTTCAATCATTAAGACTCAAAACTACTTTTAGACCTAAATAATACCTTGCCTCAGAAGAATACCCAGCCGTATTATAAGTAATAATATCTCTGTATGAAAATATGAAACATGTCACGACAAAACATCCCGTGAAAAGGAGTCATTTGTACTCGGAAGTTAAGCGATTACACTTTCCTTTTGCAAAAGCCTCGGTAGTTCATGGTAGCACTTCATTGCTCAAACTTGCACCTCACGAACAACGTGCGTAAACCTCAAGTAATGACGCTTATTCTATGGGATATTTAGTTACAGGAAAACTAAGGCGCAATTAGTCAACTTAAATCCTTACGAAAGGATTTAGAGTAACTATTGGAAACCACACGAAAGACTGCCAAAATATGTCATTGAATTTTTACCATGTTTCACAGGTTCATTAAGGTGCTGAGAAAATGTGATGCCCCAACAAGAGTGATGAAATTTAACGCTAACGAAGCGAGGGATAAAAATAAAATCATCTCATCACGATTGCTCGGTCGTTAAATTTTTATTCGTTTTCATAATTATTTCAAATGTCCCTGATTTTAATGTGATGAATAATTAATTATGAGAGAGAGAGAGATAGGTTATTACCAGTTTTAATGACTTATTAATTCAAAATGCAAAAATTAAAAGTATTCTTTAAACTTCAAGGGTTATTTTTAGAGAATTAGATTGATGAAATTATATATGCCTTTGAATATTGAATAATTCAAATGCTTTTTATATCAACATACGTCAATTACCCTTGAAGTATGTCAAAATATCCACCAACAAAGCTGGCTTAGATTAAAACAATAATAAACCATTGCAATTAAGTCGTCAATTTTTCCAAAAGTGCTTTGTTTTATGCAAATTCATTGGTTTAAATGCAAAATACTCTTATTGGATTATTGTTGGCTTTTTGATGCTGAGGTCTAAAATGTTCACGGTGAAAACTCATTATTTGACACTGTGACCCTTTTTAGCTTAAAATTATCAACCATTAGGAGATCTTTGAAGTCGGGAAACGGCTGATATTTTTGATCGTGTTTTGGTATAATTGAGTAGTCAATTATGGTAGTACAGAGGGAGTCTTTTTGTATATTCTTCTATTTGATTCCTATGGAATGCTGAATAGGTATAGCTTTTTCCTGGCGCTTTAATTGTTCAGCACAAAGCACTGACATACTATTTGAGTGCATTTTTCAGAGCCTATAATAATTCCACTGCTGGATTTTCAATATTGTCCAAAATCTCTGCTAAATGTGTGTTCAATGCAGAAAGCCTCCGTGCAACACTTTAGGCTCCCAAATGAAACGTATCCGTCTTCCTTGATTATTTCCTCTCCATTAGTAGAGACTTTTAAAACTTGGACCGAGGGATAGATGTCTGTTGGGTATTATTTTCCTTAGGTTTAAACATTTTGTACCTTCTCGTTGTCCCATTAAATTTTTAAGTGCATTATCAATAATTAATGCCACATGAAGTTAATATAGATACAATTTGTAAAAATTTCCTGCAAAAAGATTTCAGTAAATTTAGTAGCATTTCCTACACTGAAATGTGCTTGGCGTTATTTTTTCCTCCCCTACAATTTTAAGAATGCTTATCTCTGAAAATATAGACATTATATTAAATTAAGGAGAGCTAAAATATTGGGAGCCATCTATTTACTAAAAGAGGAATGAACTTACCTAACCAAAGGTAACAGGCTTCTTCGCAGACTGGAGGAATAATATAAAAAATGGGACTTATTCCTACAGAGACCCACATTGTGTCAACAGAAAGAAATTGCACCTGTTATTGTGGTTATGGGAGATCCTCTGTTAAAGAAACTGAAGTGGAAATGATGACACGAGAATGATAAGCAGTTAGCATGTTTACTTTAACTTTATGTGACCGAAGTTATTTTATAACTGTCACTAAGACTATTTTATGACATAGGGCTTGGATAATAGTGAATCTCCGAGCACTGTAGGTAAATTTACAGATACCGACCTATCGCCACATTTTGGTATGAATAAGTGATATTCAAATTCTCCCTAAAACCGGGAATATGTACCTGTTACCCTCAGGAAAATCATGAAACCATTACAAGGCCTCTGGGGACATTTCATTCCATTTTCAGGCACGTTTATCATCGTATCATAATAAAAAAGAAATTAGTAGAATTGCTTATGATTATGAAGGTCCCTGTGCCAGCTTCCATCGGGGAATTGCGTTTCCCCTCCTGTACTACTTAGGGATCCGTTGTGCGTGTCATATCGTAGAAACGTTGGGATTTTCCAAGGTGGAAGCGTTGAAGTGTTTCTCTACTCCTGAAGAGGTGTGGCACAATCAAGCCTCTCTATGTCTGCCATGTGATTTAGGTATTTTAGGCTGTAGATGGCGTTGTACAGACCAATGCCACAGCATAAAGGGCCATTATATGATTGCCTGAGGTGTTTTTCACCACTTTTTTATCCTCCCACTGATAATATTTTCTCCCTCCCAGTTTTACATAGTTATCATAGATTTTTGGTGGCATGCACAAAGAAAAACTCTTACGCGGGCGATATTTTGCGTAATTTTTACAATTAGCTAGAATACTGAGCTCAAGGTATCAAGGTTTATACTTAATCTGTGCAGGAATGTGGGAAATACGTTTCAGAGCATGGTAACATGGTGGGGATGTCTATAAATGTGGGGTACTGGGTAATCGCTGGGTAAATGTGGGGTACTGGGGTGCAAACTAAGATTTTTCGTTAAATGCAGATTCTATGAGATGTATAAATGCGATTTTATATTAAGAAATACATTTTACAATTAATACTATAAACTTACGTTGGGTGGTCTTTAACCCCAAAAATTCACCATGTAAGGCAATGTGTCCCCTGATGTGTTCATAGTAAAAGTTGAATGGCCCGTTACTTCTTTGCATAATCTGCATCTGCGTTTACATTATATTCCGCGACCCAACACATGGATTAGCGGTAGGTGGTAGTAAATCACCATTGAAAAAGAGAAGGAATAGAGGAAAGGACGAAGAAATTAGGAGAAGGAAAAGTTTAAAGCAAATTGAAGCAAGATTTGTACCTATAGGTTCATTTCTGTATCTAATTCTATAGCTTCTGGAGATTTAAGTGCATTGCTGTAATATTCTCAACAACCGTTGCCCGTAAATGGATTATTGAGATTCATTTTCGTCTTGAGCTGCTGAAATACACTTGCTTTTTGTGAAACAATTCGACTTCTGTTACGCAGGAAGGTAAAGTGTCGTTTGATTGAGTTCGCACAAGTGCAACAATGCCGGCTAAAATCAGTCGCAACACCGGATTGGATTTTTAGGGAGGCGACCGACAGCTAAGGTCATTTGCTCCATGGGGGAAAGGTTAGGCAGGAAGGGTGGATAGAAATCCGGCGTCGGCATTAGCCTGCTCTTTACGAAAGGCGCCAAGGGGACCACGGTTTAACGTCTCATTCGACAGACGGAGTACTGTACTTGAAGTGCCCTCCACAAGACTCTAGTAGGGATCGGGTTCCCTCTGAAAAACATCCGCCTCTGCAGGGATTTGAACCCGCAAAGCCGGGCTGTATACAAGGAGGAACTCTTAAAATAAAACTCCCCGCGTGATGCCGCTGTGATTATGGGATGTTGCTCGATGCAAGAGGATAAGGGATGATTTGGATGAACTACGAGACAGTGATTCAAGTGCCCACCTGCCTGGCCACTGCTGGGACATTCAGGTGACTCACCAGAAAGACAGGAATATTGCGAGCACACAGTTTCCGAATTCCTATTTTGGAACATATAGTCCGCAAGGGGCTGCCGCCCGCAATGACGTCACTCAAGTTGACCGAAATGTATTATTTAGTCGAGTGTATCATTTTTACCATTTTTTTCGTTTTCGCTGCGCAGATTTAACCTTTAAACGACCGTAACTCGACATTTCATTTTTCTTCCCTCGATAATGGAGTTGACGTCACACACCAAAGTGATGGACGACCCTGGAATTTCCGTCCCGCCTCAACCTCCTGCTCCCTCCCTCCCTCCCTCCCCATACTACCCCTCTTCACTCCCCCTCTCAACACACTGGTGACTTTCCCCCTCATCCCATCACCGCAGCAACCACCTTCCTTGCTTCACTTACCCCCCCCCCCCCCGTGTCTCCTCTTAATCATCGCCAGAGGGGGAGTGGTGGTTGCCATCTGCTAACTCATCGCCTCCACTACCAGCTTCACCCTTCTTCCGATGGGACCTCGACGAGAGTGTATCGGAAGCGTTTGCATTGCATTCTGGGGAAACCCTTTCTGTGTTCTCTGGATCGCGTTGGTTGCCACGGAGGCCAAGACTTGAATCAGCCTGACTACTAGCCCGCGAGAATGAGTCCGGCCTCGGTCTAGAATGTTGCGTTTGCCCATGGGGTTAATGGAGGCTACGTGCGAGGCTGATTACTTGAAAAATTCAGATCGGTCGACTTTCAGGGTGACACTTAAAATAGTTTTTTCATCTTAACCTATATTTCTGGAACTAATAGAGGCGGAAACATAAGATTGATACCCTGACAAATTGTTTGGAAAAAAATCTCTCTCTTGGAAAGGGAAGTTTATATTTGCGATGTATCTCAGGATATCTCCCTGCTTTAATTATACCAGTGCTGCTCTAAGCAGCAATATACCCTGAGATGTGCTATAAATATAAACTTCTCTTTTCTTCTCTCCCTCTTCAACTATTCTTCATTTCCTTTCCCCTTCCTCATTCATGGATGGTTACCTGCATCCCATCCCACCCGTTCCTGCGGCATCTATCAGTTTTATATCTTGGAAATTAGAATTAAATTGTCTAGATTAGACACTGCGGTATAACTTCAGCTTTTGAAACACCTAAAACTTGATACTAGAGACTACAGAGCTATCTCTGTCAATGTTAATTGATATACGCCTCATCGCAGTCTCCTCGATTAATTTCCTGGAGGTCAGGTTGGTGTGGTCGGGTTGGCCCGAGTTCGAATGGTAGTGGTGACGGAGGTCATTCAGTTGGACCGTGCACCGTCGGGTGCTGTGTCTAGAACATATCACGTGAATAACTCCTTCAGTTGGATGGGATGCTAAACTATGGACCACTTGTCACATTCCGTTAAGAGTTAATTGGTCCCAATATCTCCCTTATCCCCTGATCCCTTCACCGGTCATAATTTTCCAGTAACTTATACCACACTAAACCCTATCAACATACCTTCGAGGGCAAGAATTACCACAGAATTCGGCCTCCTTTCCAAAAAATTAACAATATATCGAAAATGAATTAATTGATTTTCGGGATGGTTACATTTTATGGGTAAATTTTAAAATTTGCCGTGGAATATCTTTTGGATTAAGAGGAGTTGATATTTTTCGAAAATTAAAATGGAAATGCAGCAGAATTCAAAAGGACTATTCAAAGGAGCGTTGGTTGTCATGGACTCAACTGATGAATGTCTACCTCCGTTGCTCCATCCCTAAAGTGGGACTTGTAGAAATTACGATTATTTTATTTATAATCCTCCAACTATGGTAATGGAAACCCTATCGGACTAAAAACGCATTTTCCGACATACCCTCCCATTCTCGCAAGTAAAGCGACTGCAGGTTGCAATTTCTGACATTGCTCCTGTTGTCTTTCATATTATCCCTAAATATCAATTGTCATCCGATTCCTCACATGACCACCAAGTAACATACGTCCGCTATTGTGTCACCGCTTTCAAGGTTCCGACCCAAAACGTGTCTCCTCACGATGCAAGAAGAAGCCTGCTATCATCAACTTGCACCCCGAGATCTCGCCTCTGTGGCCACGTCCTATATCAACGGACTTACTGGAGCGTAAACTTGTCATCGCTTCATTTGAATTTAAGAGAAATAATTGCGTGGTTGATTCTGCTACTACTTTTGTAAATATCAGTACTAAGGCCATATAAAAAGACAAGGATTGCAGCCTTTGAAACTTGGTGCTGGGGGAGGCTCCTAAAGATAAAAAGGACGAATAAGATAAGAAGCAAAGGAGTACAAGAATGATGATATGAGGAAAGCACCATATTGAACATTACCCTATATTAAAAATACCAAGTCCTTTGAGTACACCCTGAGGCACGACAAATTTTTTGGAACTGTAATATACGGATTTATAAAAGTGGATGGTTTAAAAACGGAAATTTAGACTTTCTCCGGGTTGAATATGTGTATGACGGTTTTGAGCTTTGGAACGTTTACCGTAGTTGCTTTCACTTTTCCTCACTTCACTATGTCTGGATTGAACGCAAATCATGTAAAATGTGATAAGCGCCTGCTTGTTGTGATAATTGCATGAACGCGGTTCATTGTTTGGGAAAGTCCTCAATGTTCCTCTCGTTCTAGGAAAATGTGTATGCAAATATAATCATATGCGTTGTTACCACTTATTTTTGGGCTTTTGTTACAATTTTCTAACCAAACTTTGAATAAAAGTAAGAATCACCTCCGAAAGTCTTTCTTAAGAGCAACTAATGAAGCATTAACGTGAGATAGTCTGAAAGCTTACATAGATAACTTGACAATATCCACTGGCTGGATATTCGTTATCGTCGCATTCATATGATTATTCGTATTTAAGTCCCCAAAAACAGTAAAAAAAAGCTTCTTACGTCCTGTATATCAATAATAGATGAACAATAACACCCATGTCCTGGGTAGTGAAAAATCCTCCTAGGCGAGACTCGAACGCGCGACCTTCTGATTGACAGATTTACACCGCCGCGGATCAGCGTCGTCATATAAACAAAGATTGGTGAATCTGAAGCGCTGGATTCATTAAGACTCTCATGGTGGCATTGATCGCATTTTCTGGAAGTTATGTACTGTGGATGTTCATTGCTGATATGTCTACTACCATGCTCCGTGGAGAACGCGTGGTGCGATCATACTTTTTTATCCAGACTTATTTATTATTATTTTAGTCTATGAATTCAGTGCAGCTAATTTGCGAATTTCAATTAGTAAAAAGATTAGGCCGTATTATTTTTCACTTGTTAAGCTAGTTAGAAATTTGTTTTTGGGTAACATTTTTCGGCAAAATATGGAAAATATCTCATCTGCGCAATTAAGATCCTGAGGAATTTAAATCAGTTACGTTCTAATTACGTGCAATCCAGTTTCTTCCATTTTGACGAAATAGAAGATGCTCGTGGTCGATATTTTAAGACTGTTTAGACGGTCACTTCTTTTCGGCGGAGGATGTAAATTAAAACGGAGGCCTTTGAGTGAGCTCAAGGCGGAGCTCAAGCGAATATCCTCTCGCGTCCGCAGCGCACACTTCTGTGAGAACCACAAAAGGTTACCGGCAACCCGGAACAAAGGGAGGGCTCAACCCCCGGTGGTCCCCTCCCATGTTAATGAGGATGTTGGTATTACCTGGGCTAATGTGATGGTAATTACTTTACGGCCGAACGCTATTCCTTTGTAATGTGTGCCCGCTATGTGTCTGCGCCTTCAGGACACGCTGGGGAAGCGCTGAAAGACAAGACTGCGAGAGGACGTCCGGTAACACAGTGGATTACGTTTGATTGCAGCCCAAATGAAGAAAAGAAGGAGAGTATTTTCTGATGAATTCCGCTCAGCCAAGTGGCTCTAAAAAATTAAGGCGTGCTAGTTACCATAAATAGCGTTATTACTATGTCGAAACTCTTCAACGCTAACCAATTTAAATGAATAGGGCAAGTAGCGCAAGATGTACCCGAAAATGTGTGCTATGCCCTGTCCGTATGTAGGATTATTCCCAACTTCAAGTAAATGAGTTTACTTGAAAAAAAATTGTCACTCGTTCTTCGTCTCTGAGAGTCGTCAATGAATACCAACTTTATCCAGGCTTTAATTCCCTACAATTTCACTGAAAAATTAGTAATAAACCTTTTCATGGTTATATTTATTTTTATTAGGGGTGTTCAACCAGTTAGGGTTGATGTAGCTGACAAAAGGTTTACCTCTACTAATCATTTATTGCTGCAAGTCCCAACCACCCTACTTGTTTTATTACTCAGCTCTGAATACGTCCTACCCTTTATCATCGTAATCATAAAGCCTATTTCATCCCTCCCTTTCCCGGGTTACCCATCATCTTCCCGTGTGTTGTGGATTTCATCATCGTACCTCCTCTCATCGAAATCCCTTATCCTGGTCCCTTCTGTAAGTGTCACAGCTCGCTTTCTTTTTGGAAGAATCAGCCTTCCTAATTAGCATAAAAACTAGACTGCTCTTTTTTTCTCATAATTGTAGTTATTTTTAAATATCTCATGTATCTTCTTTTTACTGAGAGTACAAAGATAGTGCAAACTTTGCACGAAGATTTTGCAAATGCAATTATGACACTGCTTAATATGATTCTTCGATCGATTTTTCTGAAAAATTTGGTCGTTCGAATGTGAAATAATATTTATTTGGCGTCTTCATTACTTTTTCCTTGTAATGAACCCCTTTTTAAATTGTTTATATCCATATTCCACCAGTGTACGCACCTCAGGATCGGTTAGATATGCGAGTTACTCTTAATTAGTTGCCATCAGACTTTCTTATGTTTACTTTCCCTATTTATTTGTTTAGTCCCCTTGTTGTGGCCCACGACATTTGCCGTCCAGAGACATACTAAATAAGGAGTGCGGACGATGTCACTCGTTATGGTGTCGTTAAATTTATCTCCCTACCCTCCAACTTGTCACCACCCCTTGTGGTGTTTCTCATCCCTTCAAAGCGTCAGATGCCTCTCACTTCGTCCCTCGTGTCCTTGTCCGCCCGAATTTTCTCTTTCGCCCAACTAAATTCTCACTGTGCTCTCTGGAACAAATATATTTTATTCTTTATTTTCGGAAGTAATGCTAGGTGAACATTCCCGTGTCACATTAAAAGAACATCTTTGACATTTTTTTCCACAATTGTGTGTACCACAACACAATTTCCTCTTCACAAAGTAGCATAAACTGTAGCGAGTGACTTATCATCATCGCAGGCTGCACGTGGAAGAAAGGAAAAGATTACCCCTGACATCACTGCGTGTCGATCTTGATTAGTAAATCACATACTAAATCATTGATTCCGTTTGCCTTTTTCATTTTCATCCTGGACTCTTGATGATCGATTTTGAGTAGACCGGGACTAACCACGGATTTTTTCGCTTTACGACTTTACGGAGTTACCCGCAATACACAAATGTGCGAAATTTCACACCGGAAAAATCACCTGCCATGACCGGGACTCTAACCCGGATCCCTCGATTTCCGACCGAGTGCTTTAGCTAGTTAAGCTACCGAAGATCTCCCTGTGAATGTTTGAAGAGGACGGCTCGGTAGCTCGAGCAGAGAAAACGTGTTTTGTGAATGCTCACCAGTGCGGTCTGTGAACATATCCCGGCGGGCAAGGCCTCGATCGCCGCGAAGAAGTGGGACTATCTCCCTGATCCAAAAGAGAGGACTTGAGGTTTCATTTGTTTTTGCATGGTGCTATTTGAACGTGGAAGACGAAAGTTTTTTTCGGAACATTTCATCGTCTTCAATTAGTGCTTAATGGTTTCCTTACGTTACTCAAGTGAAAATTAGTCCTCAAAATCAAGTGGAAGTGAAAAATTGGGAAAAAATGGAAAACTTTATACTGCCTCGGTCGCGGGAGTGAGGTGGGAGTTCTGCAACACTTTCTACTAGCTGCTATTTTTGACACTTAAAATACATCAAAATGTCTGTGCAGCATGTCAACACAATCGTACTGCAGATCGACGAGAAAACGAAGCCTACGACGCCGTTAGAGGTCCAGATCTTTTTAAAGGAGATGTTGGGCCTCACCGCCGAGGATGCGAGGACTCGATGCAGTTTGGATTCAATAGGCACACAGTTTTAGCCAGACTAGCGAGTGAGACCATCTTGCAAGAGATTATGAAGAAATTTCCGAGAATGATGCCGTTTCCGACACTGGAGAACCAACGTACAATTGACGACATTATACGACGTACGCCATGACGACATTATATAAGAACTTCAACGGTACGGCAAACCACATTGGTGGTGGGACAACATATGGGACAGCAGTTCGATGTTCCCATGGAAAACAGGAACTAACGTAATTCGAATTATAATAGAGAGAGAGACATTCCGTCATATATACAAATAAATGGCAGTCGGGCTATCATGATCAACGAATGTCAGAAACGTACCTGTGCGCGCTGCAGTCAGGCAGGTCACGAAAGGCGATCCTGCCCGGGGAAAGGACAAAAAAGCTACGCTGACTCCGCTAATTCTCATGTTGAGGCGATGGAGTTAGAAATCACGGAGGGGGAGGTAGAAGAGAAGGCGAAAGAGCTAATAGCCCTGGAGACATTCAATGGGATGGAAATAGAGGTTTCGATCGTTTCGACACATAATGCCCCCAAAACTGAAAAAGACGAAAGGAAGATGCCATTGATACCTCTGGAAGAAAAGAGGCAAGACGATAGAGAAAGTAGCGAATCATGGGAGCATCTAAAAGAAAGAAAGGGGCGACTTTTTCCTCTTTCGATGAGCCGCCAACAGCCTACCCAACGTCACCGACAGATATCTACATCTACATGTACACAATACTCCGAGAGCCGCCGCATGGGCGTATGGCAGGGGGTGTTAGGTCACCAGCCGTGTAAGGGTGTAAGTTTTTTTTGAAGATGAAATCGCCACACATTCGAGGTGGTTAGGCCACACCTCGAATGCGTCGCCAGCATTTGGGACCCTGGTCAAATAGATTTAACCAAAAAAATTAATAAAATACTAAGGACAGCAGCGCGCTTCGTTAAAAACTGCTACGAGCGTACATATAGTGTCTCACAACTTATAGAAGGGTTAAGGTGGGAGCCCATAGAGACTCGGAGGCTACACGTTTGGCTTAGGTTGCTTGATAAATTCAGAACTGATATTTGTCAGAGCGACGTAGAGAATATTATCATGACTCCACACTACATCTCTAGGTCTGACAGATGCGATAAAATAAGAGAGATACGCTGCCGAACAGATGGGTACAAAAACTCGTTCTTTCCGCGAGCAATAAGCGGCCACAATAAAAAATAAGCTCCACTAAATACACTCCTATAATACATGTCACCATTTCATCTCCAAAAAACTAACACCTTTACACAGCTGGTGACCTAACACCCCCTGCCACACGCCCTTGCGGCGGCTCGCAGGGTTTTATGTAGATGTAGAAGTAGAAGATAACATCCTGCCATGAAGCGGGTGATGATACATTATCCTCCGCAGACGGTGGAAGGGAAGACCAACTGAAACGGGTTCGAAAACATCAGACATCAGAGGACGACACCGTCAGAAGGAACGCGAGTTAATGCTATGTAATGGTTTTAAAATGTTTTTGAGTCATAATAATAAATATTTTAATGGATGTAGGATCTATAAAGAGGACAGTCAGTCTTTAGCTAAGGATTTTGATGTGATTGATGATTGGTGTGATATTTGGCAGCTAGAATGAAATTTGAAGAAATGCGCGATAATGAACTTTTGGAAAAAGAATGGCTTTCCCCGGAATAGTTATTGCATCAAAGAAAAGAAAATATCTAACGTATAATCTATTAAATACTTAGGTGTCACCATCACTGAAGAAATATCATGGGGAAAACACATCAGGGAAATAACTAGTGTAGCAAACCGTAGATTAGGATTCGTAAAAAGGGTTCTAGGCAAATGCGATGAGAGAGTACGAGAAAGAAGCTATTTTACACTTGTTAGGCCTCATTTATAATATGCCGCTAGTATATGGGGTCCGTACGAGGAAGGTATGATAAAAGAATTAGAGCGTGTGCAAAGGAGATCCGCTAGGTTTGTTAAAGGCCGTTATGATAATTGTATAAGTGTTACGAGTTTAATAGAAGAACTGGGATGGGAATTACTATCAGAACGCAGGTTATAATATAGGTTAAACCTTTTAAGTAAATTCGAAGCCGATTTGTTCACAGATGACGTTAGATATATATTGAGAACCCCTGCGTATTATGCTAGGTTTGATCAGATTAAGACGATTAGAGAGATAGATTGTCGTAGCGATAGATTTAAAATGTCATTTATCCCGCGTACCATAAGAGAGAACAATAGGCAGCGTAGCAAAGGGATAGGTAGGTGAAATATGGTAAGAGTAGTTTGTAGTGCATGATGCATGTAATAAAAACCAAAAATCCCTTACTTATTATGTAGATACTAACCACCTAGCTGCATGTGACCCTGTTCTCTAGCATGCCTCCCTTAAATATCCTAGTTACATATAAATAGTGCATGTTAGGTGATCTTCACCCCCTGCCACACACCCTCGTGGTGGCTCGCAGGGTATTACGTAGATGTAGACGTATATGTAGATGTATAAACATTGCGGGACTTTGGAGCATCCCAAAAGTTCGCATTTTGGAGCAATACATCCTAAACGAGCAAATATATGTCTGTTTGCTGCAGGAAGTCAAAGGCAATCACCCGTGGGAAATAAATAAATTCCATGCCATAGTCAACAATGGCACAAACGATAGAGGCACTACCTTCCTCGTGCGTAACAAACTATAAATAACAAATAAGATTCGGACGGATCACGTCGATCAAAATCCAAGACATGAATATAATTAATATTTATGCTCCTTCCGGAGAAAAGGATCGAAATCTCAGTAAAATATTTTATATGAAACACTGTCTCTCTATATCAAATGCTTTACAGGGAGGGCCGTCCTAGCGGGAGATTTTAACTGTACAACAAGAAAGATGACAGCTCCTCCATTAGAGAGAGGCTATGCTACCGTAAAAGTCGGGCCTTAGTAAACTGATTGACTCTTTAATTTTAAATTATCTCGGCTTAATCTTTTCCCACGGCCCTCCAGCTGTTACCAAAACAACCGCTATAGCCAAAACCCGTCTCGATTATATCCTTACCTCAAGGGAGCAAGGGAAAGATGTAACCCTCTTTGAAATGAAGCCTGTTTCATTCTCTGATCACTGCACCGTTATTGCAGAAATATGCACTCTATAACCCGGTTCACATAGGCAATTATATAAATGCACTGAATGGTGTGTGGACCTTCGGATTTTACGCAAAGAGTAACTCTGTGAACGCATCGGGAAAAAAACAGAAAGCCTAGATGACATTACGTTATGGTGGGAGTCAGCATTGAAAAAGGAAATACGGCAATTTATCCAGAAGGAATCAGAAGAGTATTAAATAGATTTAAACAGAACATTATATACTTAGTACTTATGTACTGAAACGCTTTGAAGGAACTGCTATTGACTGACAGTAAGCATTCTAAATTTTCCGAAAGAGCGAAAGCTTTAAAACGCACTATTCTAAAGCTAGAACTTGAGAAATATGCACCCGCCAACCGGCAAAATGAAATAAATTCAAGATCGAGGGACTATTTGACTCAGTCAAAGTTAGGGCAAATAAACAATATCAAAGAAGGGATGACACATGCCATTCAACCTGCTATAAGGAAGAAGAATGGTTGAGCGATACTCTGCAGAATGTTCACAACCACTATCGGCAGGTATTCCATTGTAATGATTAGTGGAAAGAATCGCACTCTCCCTCTCACCCCACTTTTTTATACTGTTGAGTAAGTTCACAGAGCTTGCTCAGCAGGATAGAGAGGCATTGGGGATAGGTGTATGGATGGATGAAGTAGAGTTTGTTTTGAAATCACCTGGCTTGGATGGCTTACCATATGATTATCTAGCATATCTCCCTTAAATTTCCTACTTGCATGTCAATAGTGCATGTTTGGTGATCTTCACCCCCTGCCACACACCCTCGTGGTGGCTCGCAGGGTATCACGTAGATATAGATGTAGATGAATTTTGGTACACGCATCGGCATATTTTAATACCAATTTTAACTCGTCTTTTTAATCATACTCTAGATGGTTGTCTCACGGCCAGTCAAAAACATTCTGGGATATCCTTAATCCCAAAGACTTCAAAGCCAAAAGATTTTAATGATTTTAGGCCTATTTCTCTGCTAAATACGTATTATAAAATCCTCGCTCACATTAAAAAAAATAGATTTAAGCTAGTTATAGATAATATTTTACATAAATCCCAATACCACCGCGTCTTGCACGTGAAACGTCTTAGATGCTGCGTTTCTGATAAGAGATACAATTCTTACAACAAGTTGTTATACAGGAAACTTTTAAGCACTCTTAGCAATCTATTTTGAAGAAAGCGTTCGAAAATGTACGCTTTGATTGGACATTACTTATCTTAAAAAAGATAGCCTTTCCAGACTATTTCTTACGATTAACCTCAATAATTTATAAGGATATCTCTGCAATTTTAAGAGTATACCGGGAGACCAATGCCACTTTCCCGATACAGAAATCAGTCAGAGAGGGATGTCCTTTGCCCATGGTTCTTTTTGCCATTGTATTTTTTTCTTGGGTGCAATAATATCGATATAAAATGCAAAGTGATGTAAAATATTTTTAGGACGTGGTATAAATTCGGTGTGGGAGATGGCTCGGATGAAAATCTCCTGAGGATAAACTTCTAACTGTTCCCGCAATGTACAAATGACTTCATGGTAAATTATTTTAGGCTTTAGGCTCTATTCCTCTGCTAAATACGTATTATAAAATCCTCGCTCACATTAAAAAAATAGACATAAGCTAGTTATAGATAATATTTTACATAAATCCCAATACGCCGTCTCTTGCACGCGAAACGTCTTAGATGCATGTATTCATTATAGTAACATGGATCAATGAAAAAGCACGTGGTGAAGGGACCGAGAGTAGTCTCAAAAATAAGATCCAGAGCATATGCTCTGAACCTACACCGGGCATCGACAACGCATTGATAGTAAACATGTTGTCTTCATATATTTATGCATTGATAAAACAATGAACCCCGATTTATTTTTCCCTTAAGAGTATCATAAAATCAAAAATGTTTGCTTTTTGAACTGCATGTATGTGAGTGTTGGAAAATAAAAGTGTGATGAATCGTAGCTTAACTGGCTAAAGCACTCGGCCAGAAATCGAGGGATCCGGCTTCGAGTCCCGGTCAGGGCGGATGATTTTTCCACTGTGGAATTCTACACATAGATTCTTAATGTTTTTATCACCTTCCATTGCTTCCGGCTCTGCCATTTCTCTGCCTACATCTTTATTTGCCTATAATTCTACCTCTTAAACTGAAATCTGTATATCTGTCCCATCTGCTTGCATGATGGTGATATCCCACGACTTCCTTCTTTTGATTACCAACATATTGTGTATTATTTTTGCGGTGAAAATTAAATCATAGTACTCCCTTTTTGTACTCCAGAAATACATTTTAAGATTTGTGCAAATAATATGTAGGAGAGAGAGTTATGGACATATTAAGCTACCCAGCTCTTTTCCTAGATATAACTCCGATTCCATAATCCAAAATTACTTTGTCAGATGATTCATAGTAAAATATTACTGCTAGTTAAAGGATATGCTCTTAATTTTTTGTGTTTCCGATACCTGTGAGTGAAGTTTATAATATTCCAAAATTTGGAGTGTATTTCTAAACAGTTTAGTCATGCTAGAGCCCCACTGCCATCAATCTTTTCTCCCGTAAAGGTCTCATCAAAAATCCATCCTAAAACTATAACACATCTCATATTTTTTATCTTCATCTCTCACATTTATTTATCCTCTCCACAATTGGAATGTCTATTGATGTATTTAGCCCAAAATAAATGAGTTATCCGAATTTAAATCATCTTTAGCTCCAAAAACAGGTATACCAATGCATGCGTGACCAATCCGTAATCCCTGGGAGTGAGGGTAACTTCAAAACAATTATCTCTGCTTCATAGCAAGATTACTAGTGCGCATGGATTAGTCTGTACTAGTGTCTCTTCAATGTTTGAGGACATTTAAAGACGGATCTGGGATCGGTTTCATGCCTTGGGTTTCATCTGAGCACTCGGGAGGTCATACACTCTTCTCGTAATCAGTGTACTAATTTGGCCTCGTCGTGAAACCCAACTGACCTGATGTTCGCACCACCACTCGCATCGCAGTCTCTTCCACGAAAGTTGCGATATAATACTGCCTCTGCGGGGTAAGGACTCTCTTCCAGAGCGGACATATTTCTCCATCTAATGGTCACCCTTCATCTCGCTGAGACAAATGCTCCATTTACAGCGACTTTCTTTCTTCTTAGAACTCTGGAAAAGCCTCCTCACTCTCTACTCTCGCTCTGACCTTGCCCGGAGGGAACAAATTGGGGAAATAATCGCACTGTAAAACATTCGCCGGGGAATTTTTTGATTAAGAATTAGAAATACTTGCTTTAAAATTTATGAAAATATCCAAATCAATGAAAATATCCAGTTTCTCTCATCTCTAAAAATCAAAACTGTCGAACAGATCGTGGTTAATACATAAACTTTGCGTGTAGCATTAGTGCCAGAATTAAATACATTAATTGAATGCTGATAAAATGGGAGGAAGTCCAACCGATTGAGTTCTATAAGGAAATGTGCCAACTTAAGCTTACTGTCAAAGCAAAAGACATGTTGGACGATATTTCGTTCAATAGCGATTAGGTCTCCTTGACTTCAGTCTATAATGAAGCTAGAAGTTATTTCGGAATTGGTTTAAATATTTAAAGGGAAAAACAACGAAAATTTGTCATTTATTTATAAGTTGTAGTATGCATAGGTACAATTTAAGGTTCTATTTGTTTGATTATATGGCATCATAGTCACCAACAAAAATCAAAATTTGGAGCAGCCGACTTAAATTAAGCCTCTACCACAAGGTATTTAGCCCTAAGGAAAATCGAGGATACTAGCCATTAAAGTGGGGGTGGAATTTAGTGTTGTGATGGAAACACTCGACATAGCACGCTGGTTGTCACGTTCAACAATAGTAGACTTGCTAGGACCATTGATTTCATAAATGAATGTTTGTCAAAATGCTTGGAGGGGAGATTCAGTTATACTAAGGGCCGTTCCCAATATCAAGGGAGGACTATCATTCTTGAGTCTTCTTCTATTACAGAAGAAAAAGTATTGTGTGATATGTGACCTTTCTACGTAAATGCAGAGCATTCTGGAAATCACTATCAGAAAATAAATCGCCAACTCAACTTGATCAGCGTTTCTGACCCAGTTTATTTGATTAATTCTTTTGTATTTCTTTTGGAGTTTCCCCTTGTGTACACATGCATGCTTCAGAGCACTCCTTGCTTTGAAGCCATCTCGCCCTCCCTTTCAGGAATTCGAACCCTTGCTCTCCATCGCCCCATTCCACTTCTTTCGCCACTGGCCTCTCCTTCTCCCTCCATTACACTTTGATGTGTATGTGCTCACATCTAAAAACCACCATCGCGAAGCACCTGCCCTCCCACTAACTCTTCATTTCCGGCCGACATGAAATGCTCTTGCCTCGATGACAAACAGCGGCGGCCCGCGGGCGGGCGGGTGGAGTGTTGGTGTTGCTTGGGGGGTGGGTGGGGCATGGCGGGGGCGGCGGCTTGTGTGGCTTATTTGGCGGAGTGAGAGTGCGGGCGGAGCGGGGGTGGCGGCGACATTGTTAGGGAATGGGGGTTGATGGAGGGGGTGGGGGTGCGTCGTAACGGCCGGAGGATACACGGCAAAAGGGTGGAATTCGCAGCGGTTTTCGGGCGTTTTCGCGCGGTGTGGGGAGTGGGGAGGGCTGGGCTGTTGATGCGACGAGCAAATTAGCCACAGCCGAGTGCCTACCCTACCTCCCCCCTCCCATATGCCCACCGCCCCACTGGCTGCGAATATGTATATTTATATATATGTGTGTGTGTAATTATATATATATATGTGACCATCACAACCATAGAAACAAGAAAAAGAGAATATATGCATAATATAAAACATACACTCATATACCCTCTTTCCTACTAACCCATCTTGCCTCCAAAGCTTCCAAAAGTGGGCGAGTTGAGATATCTGTGAGAGTAGCTTTTGAAAAACCCAACTTCTGTCCAGTATCTTTGTGCGATAATTATTCGTCACACTACATAGGAACACACAATGATGTTCAACCGTCAGATAACACAGTTCAATGTGATGAAAATATCCACAGAAAGTGTGGACGCTGACATGGATTCCCTATGCAATGTGAAGTTGGGTTCGTACTGAAAGTTGACTCCATTCTATGGTTTGGCTTGCCTCGTAATTTCCACGATACGACTTCAGTTCGACTTAACCTCCTCAGTCCCGAGACATATCCAGCATTGTTTTTGGAAAATTCTTCATACTTACGTTTTGCGTTGTAAGCCATGTTTGCAGAGTTAATATCTCTGCCACTCAAGCTTCATAATGATGCTGCCACTTATCAGCAGTGGCATTGCCAATATTTTGGGTTGCTGAGTGGGAAAAAATTCAAACGTCTGTGTATTGTATACAATACACCAGGTCCGAGGAGATTAAACATTTGGAGCACTGTGGATCATGATTCAATGATGGATCAGAGAAAAAACCTTCTGATAGTCGCCAGAATCATACGGGTTGTTCTCGTAATAAGCAAGAATTCCAATTTAACCTGTTATGGTTTTCGTAAAATATGGCTTAATACTCAAATACACCCGAAAGTGGCTAAAAACAATTGAAGTCGATCGTGAGCTTAAAGAGAACAGCTGCACCAATTCTTCAATTGAAAGTTGGTTCGAAAGTCACCTTTCTTTCGTCCACTCATCGATATGCTGATTAGATGAACTTTTGCAATCGTAATTGAAGGGAATGATATTTTTCAATCTGTGAGTGCTGCCTTAAGTTTACATGAGAATAATTAAAGTGATTGCTTGCCTATTGCCTCTCTCCTTTAAAAAATTGTTGGGCAGGTTATCTACGTGGTTCCGTAACATGCGACTTCGACAGCGAAGTCTTTTGCAGCGACTGAACCTCAGTGAGGTACACACTGCTGTCTATCTTCTGACCCTCGACGTATGAGTGGCCTTTCGAGGACCAATTACCATCGCTCCCATCAGTCCAGGTCTATGGGTCATGAGGTTACGCAAAATGTCTCATATCTTCAAGCTTGTAGTGCATGGGCACAGTTTCAGAATATCAGTGTACTTTAATTTACTTCTCAAACTTGCATTCAGTGCAACAGCCAAAAAGTATTATGCAACGTGTTGAAGGAACTCTTCGGATCGGGTGCCATTCGGTAAAGAATATATATTTCAAGGTCATTAATCTCGATACCTTATGATTGATGATCTTTACGTATCTTTTCCGATTTGCATTTTTCCCCAATTAAGTTCAGATAATTGAATTGTCGGACGTTTTCATTCTTGTTAGATCGGGGTCGCATCATTGGTTGCCACAATCGATGGTTATTGCAGTTTGATATTAACATTGCTGTGCGTTCAGGCCGACACAATGCACCCAAACCACCCGTGGCCACCTCTCCCCTTTCTCTACTCCACTTTATTATTTCCCTCCTGCCATCAAGCCATGCTCTGCACCCCCTCCCCGTGCCCTTTCAACCCCCTCCCCCACCCCCTTTTGGACCACTCCACGCCTCGCACTCGGCAGCGGCTCGAGAGTGGAGGGGAGGTAGGAGGAGAGGGGGAAGGGGTGAATAGGAGGTGGGGGGGGACGTTGCGGTGCCGGGGATGGCGCGTATGCTGGTGGAAGGAGGGTTGGTGATGAGAGGGGGGTGCGATGGGGAGGGGTGGGAAGGACAGAGGGCGGGGAGGTGCAATTCGCTGTGGAACACCGCCGAGACTAGAGAATCGCCAACACACGAAGGGCTGATTCCAGGAGTTTTCCTTACTGAAAGTTGGAATTTCCGAGATATAAAAAAATGCAAATTCGATAAGGGCTTCTATACCGAAATAAAGAGCAACATAGATGTGTTACAAGGATAGCAATGTCAAAAGAGGCCTTCAGCCAGAAGATAAACTTGCTATGAAGTAAAAGCCTGGATGTGGAGCTGATAAAGAGACTAGCTAAGTTTTACTCATGGAGCGTTTTCATGTATGGATGTGAAGCGTGGAAATTAGGTAAGAGGGAAAGGAATAGAATAGAAGCTTATGAAGTGTGGGTGTGGAAAAGGATGGAAAAAGTAAGATGGGTAGATAAGATGAGAAATGAGGAGATTTTGAGCAAAGTAAAAGAAGGAAGATCGCTCCTAAAGGAAATAAGGAAAAGGAAAGGATACTGGTTGGGCCATGTGATGAGAGGGAAAAGGATAATAAATATGGCACTTGAGGGTTCAGTTGAAGGAGAGAAAAAGAGAGGAAGGAGAAGAATTAAATTGGTGGATCAGGTGAAGAACAACAACTATGATGAAGCAAAGAAGGAAGCTCGGGACGGAAGCGGATGGAGACAGCAGTGGTGTACGGGACCTGCCGGCAGGCAGAACACCAGATGATGATGATAGATGTGTTAATTTTCATTAATTAAGTCTTATAGTTATCAATGCATGAAGGTAAAAGTTTTAGAGTGCATTTCGCTATATTAAACAACAAATTATTTTGTTCTATCTTAACAGCAAAATACGGAAAATGAGATAATCTAAACATTGAGAGGAAGAGAGGAATTGCGAATTCAAGTGGGCGAGCAAAATGATGGCGTGAAGCTTCCTTTCATGTGCTATTCACCCTTTCTTTCTCATTTTTCTTCGGTGTGGTATCATATTTAGCAAAGTTGGGGAAGCTCAGTTTTAAAATGAGCTCAGCTCAACTCAAACTCATTCATCAAAATATGAGCTCAGCTCAACTCAAACTCACTTTTCAAAAAGTGAGCTGCGCTAAACTCAAAGCTAGCTAAATTGCCAAAAACGTTGAATAACTAGTGAGAAGAAATAACATTAAGTTTTTTAATTGAAGTTTTCCGTTTGTTCAATGACACACTAAGATTTTCGGTTTAAACTCAAATCTTCGGTTTAAACTTTAAATGTCACTGCCTCTAAAATTAAAGAAATTATGCTAGCAACAAGTTCATATTTCAAATAATTTTATTAACTTTCAAAACGGATTGCATTACAAAATTATCATGTCATTTTAGTTCTTTTTATAGTTAATGCATTCTTCGCTACACTAAACAACCTCTCTGCAGCATCACTTGAAGGTAGCGAGGTGTTAAATGTTATTAATGCTTTCTTAATTTCATCTAATGGAAATACTAGGGTTTGTTTGTTCCAACAACCAGCGTTCCACAATTTTATCCTTGTTTTCAAGGGATTCAAAACTAAAAAAAATTCCTAAGTCATCATCAACATTATTCATGTTATTTTCTGCTGACTGACGGTTTGTTTTTCCGACTGCCGCCATTGTCCATTCCCTTCCCTGCTCCTACTTTTTTGGATCACATATCCACGTAAGACGAAAGCGCGGATGTTGGCTAAAAGGATTCACAGGAGAGGGCAAATGGGCTGTTCTCAGACAACTATTCGGGTTCCTTAACGGATTATCCCTGGTGTGGTTGGGATTTTCCAAGTGCTAAGGGGTCGAAGCAGAGAAAAAACCGAAACTGGGAATCAGCATTTTTGCCTGCGTGAACCGCACAAAATTTTTAATCTAAATATGTACCAGAACTCTGAACGATTTTGGGAATTTTCTAAATGAGCAAAAAAATGAGCGCCATTTTAAACTCAAACATCATTGAAGCGCGCTCACGCTAAAACTCAATTTCTTAAAAGTGAGCGCGCTCACGTGCAAAAATCATAAAAATTGAGCGTGCTCATAAGCGTTCGCTCAAATGAGCGCGCTCGGCCCCAACTCTGATATTTAGTTACAGGTAATAACGGTTTGATCACAGCGAATAAAATTTAAATAACGTTTTGTCTCATTTCAGCCATGAAGCAATTTTTGATGAAATCTCTTCACGACGAACTAGAATGCATGATAATAAAAGATTTACTGGTATGGATTCTTCATTATTCAGAACTTTTAATGAAGAAGTGTCAAAATGTGTCCATATACCCTGCTTAATTAACAGTAAATAATGGAGAAAGAAGATTCATAATTCGTTGCAAACGATAAAAGCGCAAAATACTTCATTGATTTTAGTTACTTTAATTAATAAAAGCACAATACTTTTATCTTTTGCTTTTATCCCGGAGGCGAGAGACTTTTGTAGTCTGTCTAATAATTCCTGGAGTCCAGCGGTGAGAGACCGGGGGCTGGGTGGGAGGTGGCGATCCTCTCCTTCCTCGCTCATTCAAACAACAACGCCGCTCCTCCGCATGTGCACTCACATATTTTTCCTCTCGCGGACGGATGCCGAGGTTCCCCCGACTGCCGAAGTGGCGGATGCATCCCAAGAATCGATTCGCCTCGAATGTCACAAAATCTGAGTGTGGGGAAGAGGAAGAAAAACCTTTCGAAAGCACGACATGTGTATTTTGGGCAGGAGAGTTTTGCTTGCTAGGTTAAATTTAGTGCTGTGCGAATCAGGGATTTTCATTTCGAATCGAACCGAATCGAATCTTCCAAAAGATATTTTAAATCGAACCGAAACGAATTTTTTAAAAACATTCGTTAGCGAATCAAATCACCCAAAACAATTCGCTTGCGAATCGAGTTCGAATTCTAAATTAAATGCAGAAGTTTATGCAGAGTTAAAGTAATATATAAAGATTTTCACTATATTTCAGAGTTTTACATTAGCTTATACATCTAAATAGTGGCACAAAAAATAGCACAGGATAACGTGTGGTTGTTTAAATTTTCGTTTCGCGTGAGGAAAACATCTTCTAAACGGACGGCGCGCATTTTGGGAATGTACGTCATGTTTGAATGCATGTAACGATGCGAAGACAAATCTATCTGATTCGAATATTACGAATCATTTGCTTTCAAAACATCCCAATTTGCAGGAAAACTGAATCGAATTAAGCCTGATTCGAGTCGGTTCGATTGGATTTCGAAGCATTTGCACAGCTGTAGTTAAATTCCAAAGTATTTTTTAATACCTTCCATAACATTCTTGTCCTTCTCTAATATAATGGCGCAGTGTTTCACTCAAATATTAATTGCAGTAGGCGATTTCTGTTTCCGATTGTTTTTGCTCACAAAATGCAACGGCGGTAGAAATATTAATGGTGAATAAAGATCTGATCCTGAGGTGTCTTAAGCATCATCGCAATGGTGCTCGGGTTGTTAAACGTGAATGAGCGAGTGACGAAGATATCCTTAATTGTTAAGACGGAAATATGTGAAGTCTCTGATAAGTGATACTAATCAAAGATAGCTAGATCATTAAATGTAATGGAGGAAATAATCGGGAAGGGAAAGCTTTGGAGGAAGACCCCAGATTAGGCAATAATTATTAGTAATAATTAGGCAATTAAGTATGTAATGGCTATTGGGGGATCGAGGATAAAAGAGCAATCATCTCACAGAAAGGAGTCAAACGAATCTTCATTAAATTAATCCTTCATTTCTAATGGGAATGCCTTTTAAGTAGTGAGGTGGATTCAATCTGGACAACGGCAGGCACCTTTTATTCACTCATTTATTGCTTTCATTTTCAAGGCCCATACATCCAGTTTCGAAATGTCAGATTTAAAACCAAATTTTTATGCCTGAAGAGGCAAATGGGTGAGAAATGACTACCACGCAGCATTATACTCGGCAAATCTTTCATCACCCGCTCTCTTCAGTAATTGCCACTATGCAGCCATCCTTTCGTCGTGCATAATGTCCCCAAAAAAGCTATAGCAACGGAGTGAAGGAATTTACTGACTGGAAAGAACTTAGACACGATTGGATCGCTGTATTTATTCCGGGAGGATGGAACACTGGCAGGAGCGAAGACTCGTAAATGACCGAATGCAGTCAACACCCATTGTCGCTCGATTCCACCACTTGCCGGAAGATGATACTGAGGCAGGGCACCTTGCTATTTCTTTCTTTTATACGCTAAGAATTATCAAAATATGACCGCGCAATTTCGGATTATGGCGTGAATAGCGGCATCAAAGCGTATGCTGCAGCAAAACGAATCCAAGGAAAAACTTACCAATTCGTGAATTTGAAATTCAGACATAAGGGATTCAATTTTAATGATAATAATTGCCTAAGGAAACGATATATTAGTTTCAGTTATTTCCACATTTTTGAATGCTAATATACCTAATATTTATTTGAATAATAACTAAACGAGATTCTCAAAATCCCAAGTGGTGCTGCCTAAGCTAAATGAGACGAAGAAAGAACTTGGGAAATATTTATCTTTTAGATATCATTGAATAAGTATCACTTTGTATTGATTCGATGTACTTTTATTGTGATTTTTAATTAAAAATGTAACTATTGAGCTAATTTGCATCTGATGAATTTCTTAGAAATACCTAAATAGCATGATTTGAAAATTTATAAGTCGATTATTGAAAAACAAGCGAACATGAATATTGAATAAAACTACATATCCAGAACGCTACGTATATATCAAATTAAAGCAAAGTGAATATTAAAGGGATTCTCGATAAACAAGATTATCTTCCTCGTCGGTTCTAAATTCGTTATTTATTTCCATATTATTTTCAAATGTCGAATATATGCAATATAATATGCAATCGTATGAAATGAAGACCTTAGGGAGAAGAAACCTTAGGGTAAACCATGCAAGGTAATATCTCATAAATAGAAAGGTAATATTACTGAATTAACCGACTTGATATCACTGTCAACACATGGTTGCGTTTTTCTGCATTGTATCACATCATAGATGCAGAAAATCGTTAATTTTTTTGTCCCAGTGAAGAGCTGGGCACTTCCCTACTGGCTATTACCTGTAACACTCCGTGCTTTCAACAATTCTCTTCATTACTCCTAAAAAAAAAACATATTTCCACCCGCATCCATTTGGTCGTAACTATTGGTGGGAACAATTTCCTGCCCCTTGCACATTTTTTCTTCAAGAAGCTTGCAATACAGCATTTAATGCCTGCCTATTTTTCTGTCATTCAAGATTTGCTTCATCCTCGCTGCGTCAAAATTCGTGTTCCAACCGATTACAATTGCTCGAATGTTTAACTTCAGAACTTCATTCACACAGGAGGCATTTTATTGTAGTTATAAGACACTGAACCTCTTAGCCTATTTTAAGGGAGTTCAGAAATCTGAAGACCTGAGAGAGTTTTAACACATTCATTTTGTGCTCTCAATCAACAAAACTATTAATTAATTACTAACTATGGCCGGCACCCTAAATCTAAGGGATAAAAGTGCAGGGAGAAATTTCGCTATGTTTTGCGTTTTTAACATTGATTCTGCTCCAAAGTATTCTGTCCTTAATTGAGAAATTCTTGGCTAAGGGGCTCTTATATCACCATCTTTTAAATTTCATTAGGTCACTTTTTTTAGATCAAGAGAATTCTTATAGTTGAAAAGAATTGTTTCCCTATACAAACCAAATAACTAATAGTTTCAATCGTATATTTCTGGTGCGTATGGCAGTAAAACGGCTTTTACCTCCTGAAGCATTACAAACTCTTCGTAAGATTGTCTGAAAATATTATTTCTGTGAATTGAGCAGTTGCATTAATTGTAGCCTAATTTTTTGATATGTAGATTTAAAATTATCAAAATATTTTGGCAATAGTGCAGAAATAATCCGTTCGCAAAAATTTGTTTCAAGATAAATTTTCAATCGTATAGTAATGAAAACTAATAAGCTTTAGATTACGGGGATTATTCCTTGCAGAGATACGATTGACAGATATATGAAAGCGAACTGTTTTTGACATTTATTTTTCATTCATATTATGCCGGCGAGATATATCCATCACCGTGAGAGAATGTTTAAAATGGCCATCGGAAATTCATCACTTTGCTTCGGCATTTTAGAAGTACACGTTGTTTTCCAGAAGTATTTATAAGTATTACGGTAGGGATGAAAATATATTCCTTAATAAATTATTTATTGTCCTACCGAGTTTCATATTTGAATTAAGTCAGGTCCATAGTTATTGATACATAGTGAATAACGGCTCCTTAAAAGCGCTATCCTTCTTGAGAATTTGAGTAATTGCAAGGCGTAATTCGGATAGCCGACAGTATTTGTGAAGTAATTCCCAGAAAAGGAGTTAAAAATTATAAGTTTTGATTTACAAATATAATGTGCACCTCTCTTTGCAAATCTAGATGGGCCATCCTGCATACTTTCATCAAGACAACATTGCTTATGCGTATGAGTGAATACACAGCCGCATGTACGCATGAAATACTTCTGCTACATTTTCATCTTATGTATATGAATTTTGTTACGCATTTTTCACATTCCATAAACATTGGTAAATGTGGTCGTAATTATTCCGCCGGTAACAAACATATTAATAAATAAAACTTAACTGCATTCTTTATTTTTTTACAAATGGAATACTGTCTCAATAACTAAAAGGCTCTGAAAATATTTTGCTCAATTTTACTTTGGACTTGAATTTTTGCTTTTTATTTTAATTTAAAAACAATTTCACAGCATTTATCGGTAGTATAATTATAAAAATGAAGTAAATATTTTTTGAAGTGGTTGAGGTAATAATTTAACACACTCTTGTCTAACTTATATCATGCATCTGTTAATTGGTGGTGCCGTCATATACTGCTCATTACACTTACAAAAACTATACTTTGCTGCTGAAAGCTGGTTGAGTACCATCATTTGATGCAGGTCCTGAATAAAGAAGCATGCTGTACATTTGGACAAGTTTTCGTTGTATTTACGAAAGGAGCAAATAATAGCCTCGGAGAAGAATAATGCTGGAATTAAGTTGAACGAAGCCTCATGAATAAAGAGTATGCACTGGAACAGTGTGGCTTAATACGTTTAAACCCGTGCATGTATGAGAAATTAAAATCGGCATTTTGTATGTCGGCGTTTAACTCTTCACAGTCCCAAAAACAGAGCACTGAAATTTTTTGTTCTCCGTACCTCGCATGTGCTCAACGCTACAATACCCTTTCATGAGAGTACCAAAAGAAGTACATTTGCATACGTGGCATTTAAATAATATGCATTTCCATGTTGGATGTCGTAATTCAAGCTAAAGTACACCATGCACAACGGAGACTCGTGCAAATTTTACTCACATCAGTTTCCATACTCTTAGAATAAGTTTTTAAAATAATCCTTTCACATCTCATGATTACTTATCATGAGCCATACATATATTTAATGCCCTCTGATTGGTCGAAGTTTTGATTTTCTTTGTGAAACTCGATGGAAGTGACGTACAGTGAGGTAGAAGTTACTGTAACGATTATAGATGACATTAGCTGCCGGTCATAATACATATGTTAGAACAATATGTTGCTGTTCTATAAATTATTATCTACTGATCTAAAAATACAAAGTCCCAAAAGAAAATTTCCACTTGTTTTGAGAAAATAGTGAATGGCAAGGTGACCCATTTTTGCTTCATCTTCTTCATCTGATCTTGGCTCATCTTTACGGTTGCATAAATTAATTAATCCTTTGGCTGCGGATAAATTTCGACGCGGTCGGCGGAGGGAAGGCCGACAAACGCAAGGTCCAGGTATTTATTTTGAATGGAGCTCTGGGATGGGTTAAGAGAGAGAAAACAAAAAAGACGGGCGCTCTTCCCTGCATGAGAGTCAATTGCGTTCCCAGTTCTGCGTCGGAGCCACGAGAGTTATTATCATTATTTTTATACTTCCCTGGGATGAGGTGCAGAGCGACCCTTCTGCCGTGGATGCGGTCGAAAAGTGAGGTCCCGCTCTGGGGAGTATTTGTATCTAGAGAGTTGGAGGCGGCTCGGTTCACGGTTTTATTTTTCCTTAAAAAATTCGGAAATGCGGTACATGCGTTTCATCTGCGGCAGTGATTAAAGGATCATGGCGATAAAAAATGCCACAGACCATACTCATCTCGCAGTAAAATAGAGTTCATTTGAACATAAAAACGCACTTACGAGTGCGGATAAAACTCATCCATCACTACCGATTGTATCTGTGATTGCATATCTGCATATAACAAACGTGATTTTTCAAACATTTTTGCTAATAAAACAGAACAGATTTTTTTTTAAATCATCGTCCCACAAAAAAATTTCATCTGATAACTCTCGTTATTCAGCTCCATGCTGCCATGTTCTTCCACACACTGGCTCTTTTTAAGGACATTTTTGTATATGAGTATTAGCTTTACTCCTGCAGATCAGAGCCCATTTAATATTGTACATATTTTACAAATTCTCAACATATCCATGAGAAAGGTGTTATGGATACCATTTCCATGTTGGCTGCAATATCAATGGAAGGTTATAATAATGCTTTGTTCGTATAATATGCTTAATAAATATAAAGAGAGCATCTTTCTTAAATGAACTACGCTACAACTTGGCATATCATCACAGCTGATTTTTTCGTGGAATATAATGCCAGGTTATAATAACATTTATTTATATTTTTTAAATTCTGTTTGCTACCAAAAGTTATTATTACTCATTGTTTTACATAGTGTCAATCTCAAGACAAAATTAATGCAATTACGATAGCTATAAATTATGATGATATTTTAATATGGATTCACATGCAGCATTTGTTCTGGTAGTATTTATCGTTAGTTGGATTGCCTAACAGAGCCACGATGTGAACTCCGCATCCACCTCAGTCACTGGAATTAAGTATCGCTGGGCTCGAATTCAGATGAGCAATCGTCCAATTTGCCTATATTGCCGTCACCCCTGCCTACGGATGGCTGAAAAATTGTACAAATTTAGCTATCGTAGTACGTTTAGCGTCACTTTTAAGTCCTAACTTGAGTATTTTTGCGTCGTGATTTCAATATTGTGAAGTGTTGCCAAAATACATACTTCAAATTTTGAACATGCGCTCACGGAAGCCGATTAAAATAATCAGAAAACTCGCTTGGCCGGGAAAGAGCTTTGAACGGGGAAAGGGGGGAGGACGAGGTGGGAAATGGATGGGCATGTTTGGGCAACCTCTCGCACTCTTGCACCCTGGAATAAAAAAAGATCATGAACCACGAAAGGTGGGTTGGGACGGTACGGCGAAGGTGAGCAGGGAGCATGCCGGGAAGAGAAAAATAAGGGAGGGTGGGAGGTGGTGGATCGCATGGGATGCGGTTTTGAGCTAATCAAGGATTTTCCGTTGCCGTGTGCGAGTGGAAAGGGGGGAGGGGATGCGGTGGTAAGATTGGGGCAGTCCCGCGGGAGGGCGAGGGAAGCGAGGGGAGGCGAATATGTTGGATTAGCGGACGGCGACGTAAATATCCGAAGGAGGAGTGAGAGGCTCATTGCGGTCGAGGAGGCGAAGCGGCCGGGCCGGGAGGAAGTTGATCCATTTGAAGTCCAAATTCCAATCCCCTGGAGAGAATGCGCGAACTCGAACCGGTGATACAAAGAAGCATATTCAACGGTTGTAGTGATGATGCCCACGGAAGAGCCCAACTTGGATGAGACACAAAACTCCAATTCATCAGTCTCCAGTCGTTCAATCAATATGTATTCATTCAAGTTTGAGCACTTTCCATTCGGTGAAACCATTGCTTTGCGCTTCGTTTTCTGCCAACAACTCCTTGTTTTATTTCTCGATAGTATTTCGAAATGCTAAGCCTTATTTCATAGCTCAAGTCGAACTCGTTGTGAGCCCATAACTGAGATTCACGGTCAATAACACGGAGCTTCGTTTTCATGAAAGATCATTATGTCAATGAAATTGGTATACTAAAGATGGGTAACGATGAAGATTTTTGAAAGTTATTAGACTAAGTATGGCCTTTATAAATCTTATTCTTTCAACTAAGTGTCCGTATGGTAAGGAGCTTTTTTGCTGGCTAAATTGTAAATAAGTACCTGCTTAATGTCAGTAGAGTATTATCAGTACCATTCTGGCCCTCGGCGATAAAAAGGCGGCTATTCTAATATTGTCCTAAGAAACTTAAAAGTTACTGTAAATCATTTTGTGTCGATTAAATTCCTGAGTTATATCTAAACGCAAATTGGTGCGATAAGCATAACTACTATCATAATTGTTTGCAGGATTTAAGGTTTTCCTCGAAAATTGTTTCCACTGCACTTACAGCAATTGTCGTTTTTCTTAGATTATATTGCCCAGCATTGGGAGAAGAAATTAATGGATAGCCTAAGAGATTAATGGCTCTCATAGACATGAAAGGCATAAAAAGAGATAAATGACAGCAACAGCAACGCGTTTAATAGAAAACAATGTCAAGAATATTATTTCCTGGAAAGTGAATGGCGTTGACTGCAAATCTTTTGCTGCAATCAATTTCCCCGTAAATTTCTTCAAGTTCGGCTAATCTCATGTTAATGACTATTTAAAATGTAAAAGCCCCTTTTTAAAATTTGAAATCTTACGACCACTGTTAAGTAATTTTAATATCTCCTACTATCCCTTGAGCTGGAAATTTTAGCGATGTAGTTATATCTTTTCAGAAACCCTTCATGGGTACTATATCGCCGATTTTATGAAATAGGTTGCCGAAATAATCTTTTAAAGTGAAATTTTCACCAGAAAGAAGAGATGAAGGTAAGATTTTCCAATCGTAAGTACACTAATTCATGGAATATGTGGTAAATTATCGTCTGAATCATAAAAAGAAGAGTTTAACTGTTAAATAAGTTTTATGTCAAATTACACGTATAACTAGATGACTGCCCATCATAAGTCACGAGGCGTAGCAAAATCCTGAATCTTCCGTCAAAAAATAAAAGGAAATTAATTGGTAGTAAGGTTAGACTTCACCAAGACCCTCATTGGACATGATCGGTGGTTTAAAATGATGAAATGTATTCCAGATCCACTCAGCCTATATAAAGGTACTCTCAGCCTATGTGAATACAAAGATCAGTCTAATTGAAAGGAAATCCCTTTTGTGAGTTCTTAATTTCCTTGATAATAAAGTCGAAATGAGCAAGGAAATAAAGCCTTGTTCACATGCATGTGTTTTGTGCGAAGAGTGTGCCCAGTTTTGCGCGAAACTGCGCGAATGGTTCACTTGCTAACTTTGGCGACGTCGTCGATCGCGACGTCTCTACGCACTGGCATCCATCGGAAAATATATATAGCGGTGAAATGAGGTGGCTTACTCTTACCCTGTGCGTACGCATGGCTTACATTGGCACGTAAGCTATTTCGCGGAAACGTTGGGACAGCGCCGTCTTACTTTGAAATGAAGAAATATAAATTACGACTCAGAAGATGGGCAGCTACCGTGTTAATTTAATTTTATTGACCCAGCATCGGGCTCCATTTCTCCACTCAATTTGGAGTTTGCCTCACATGAAATGGCCTTAACTCACAGGCAGGAAGATTATTTATAAAAAAATTCGAAAATTGAACTTTAAAAATTTTCCTCTTAACATGCCCGATATACAACTGTTACATATCAAGAACTGTAGCAATGGTTAACATGATTGAAAATTTCGTGACTGCATCCTAATTTATCTCAGTAAATCATAAAAGCCAATGCAACAACTCCAAATGTCCACCATTTGTTTCGCGTGGCCTGCCGCGTTTAGTGCGTAGAAAATTGAGCGAATTCATTTTCGCTCGCGCGAATCGAGGCGAAAGAGGCGAAGTACCTGATTGGCTGCCCGCGAGACGATACACTTATTTTCACATGAAACGTCTGCGTGTGAACCCGGCTCAAGATTTAAAAGCTCGCTGAATACCGAGTAATGAAATGTATAGGAATCATTCGTTTTATGCTAGATTCTGTCTCAATGTGAAATTTATCATTTATATAAATAAAGCTCCTATTCTACCCCAACATTTCAATTCCGTCTTAGTTCATGAGTCTAAAATATTGATTTCAATTAGATTTTAAAAGGATTTTTGGTCATAAGAATATATCTTGATGAAGCAACAATACTTGAAAAGAGATTCTAACTTTCGAAAATGGCTAATAAAGGCAGATAGGCTGGATCTTTCCTTAAAGATTTTAGACTTAGAGAAAGAAATTCTGCGTAAAAATATTTTTCCATTTTTAGCGTTTGATATTAAAGTTTATTAAGAGATATACATGTCAATCCCATGACTGTGCTGCAATTCTTAAGCCAAACGCAAATAAAATATATGTGATAGTGATGACAAGGATAGCTTCAATCAATTGGAAGGTTGAACTTAAAACTTCAATTTCTACAATTGATTCACTAACGGAAGTCATAGTTTTATTGCCAAGCGTCGTCATTGCGTAATGCAGCTAAACCATGATCAATAAAAATAAGGTAATAGAGGAAATTCTGTGTTTTAAGTTCATCTTTTGTTCCAAGTGTGAAAAATTTCTATATAGTTACGCCTGAGACTGCCAGCTTCTTTCAAATATCCATTGAGTGTTGATTAAATCAAATACACAGCTTAGTCAGACGGTGAAATGAGGAAGTGACAGATATGTTAACTGAAAATTTTGAAAGATACCTTTCTTCGTGAAATAAAATGTTGCGAGGTACTATCCACGCTTTTATTATTTATGACCGACCGAATACCGAGTTAAGCCTGACACTTTAACTCGTATATCTTTCTTTCTTTCTTAGATTGTCCCCTTAAAAATGCACGCACCTAGACTGACTCCAGAGCTCCGTTGTGACCGCAGCGCTCTTCACAACCGGAGGTAAGTAAATCGATTGTGATGGATTCCCACAATCTACATATGCTCCACTGAATTTTGTTCTGACTTGGGCAAATCTAGAAAACTCAGAACAATTTCTTTGAAGTGAAAAAGTAGGCATTGCATTCTCTGGTAACTAGTTTAAATGCTGCATGAGAAGAAGATCATGTAGGAAAATGTTTCATTGGTAATGGAGGTATTAGTAATAAGGTATGGTAACATTGTCTATCATCAGATTTAATCGGCTATCTGTCTATAGAAAACCGTAACTAAATTGAATCATTCGCACAGTATTGCCATGTTTACCGAGAGCTTAATTTGATTCTATTAGAACGAAATACAATGTGAACTGTAACTCTAGAATTATATAATTACGCATAAGCCTGGATAAACCTAACATTAACTTCGTTCTTCGCTGCTAGGTTCGAGTGTGTCTTCTGCAGTGCGATATTGTTTTAAAATATGAGGACCATTTCATATAAGTATCCAGTTTGGTGACTAATACCGTGGCCTTAGTGTAAGGTATCAGAGGGCTAATTGAACCCAGAATATTGCCAATACTATAATTCAGCAACCAGTCGGAACATTTATTCCAAGATACAAAGTCTGAACTAATCAGCTAAACTATTATCCACTCGTCAAGCACTAAGGGCCGGCCTCACACCACAGGTGAAAGATATTTTCGTGGTTCTTAAGAGTCTGAGGAGAACGTACTTCAGGACCTTGTCAAAAATAAATCTTAATACCGCTGGCCTAATGTACGTAGTACGTAGTAGTGTGATACATTGGACTCTTCGGATTTTTTCGGATCGTGATATCAGATGCTCTTGTGCTATCCCACATGCTACCGCCACTGATAGGTGTTTTATATGCGCAAGTAGATAAAATTCCTGCTATATGTGAGTCCAGAGTTTTTTTCCCGGAAACGTGTCCCCTAACCACGCAACGCAAAATCCATCAGCAACAATGCAGGGTTCTAGGCACTCAAGGATTCAGCGATGATCAGCCTTAAAAATCCAATCTCTAAAATGTTTTGGAATTTAAAAAGGGTTCAGAAAATTTACTGATCCTCTACTCGAGGCGTAGCCTCGATGTGTTGATTCCACACGCATTAAATCCAATTACTAGAAGACCTGTACCCTCAACTTCCGAACTATATCAATGAATCTCATCTATTTGTATGCTTTAGGTCCTATCTAAACTAATTCACTTAATTAGACTAAATATTTTTAGCTATTGATTTTTACATTCAGGACCTGTGACGGCCTATCTTGTAATTCTAAGCTCTAGGGCCTTGTTTTGGCTTCAACGGTTTTACATTAATATTTTCAACATTGCGTAAGATTCGAGTGCAGCGATAATATGAAACCAGTGAGTAGCCAACCTTCGAGCCCAACGCGCCAAAAGGCATATCTCATATAGTCGTCCTTTTTCCTATGTTCAAAGAAACATGTGAGCTGAATTTTGCTCAAATCTATCGAGGGGTGTTGAAATGCATGGTGATCAAACGGACAGAAATCCACTTTTATATATAAATATGAAATTGTATCCTAACTCAGTGAATCAATGAATGTTTTGGACTTCTAGATGGGATGGAGATTTTCACTCAGGAAGCTCGCAATATTACCACCTTACTGGATACATTTCCTTAAGTTCTTTAATTGCTTTTCAAATAATAGCAAATTTTATTTGTATCCTCAGGATGGATTTCTGGTGCCTTAAATTTTTGGATGATGGAGTATTATTCACATAATTTAATATTTATGAATACTCTGTCGCATTCTGGTTCCCTTTTGCGCCGGAGTATTCTCTTGGTGGGGTGAAATCGGGTTTCATGATGATTTAAAACTGTGTACTTATCCCCTTTTTTATTACGCTCCTCTACAACCGGTGTGTATGTTCTATGTCATTTTCAAGTAATTCACAGAGGTTAGTGGAGGTGGCCGGATTTTATAGGCTGTGATGAAGCGGGTACCTTGTATTGGGTAACTTGTCACATTTTCTCAGCTCTCATACTAAAAAATTAAGAAAATGAATGTGATCAGGGTGTACCAAAGCCCTTGGACGGGTAGAAAAAAGACTGGAAATGCAAGGACTACCTCGTGACATTTCGCTCGAAATTGGTTCTCTAAGACCGTCCTTTACTTCTTGCTTGCTAGTCTAATAGCCTTGAGTTAGATTCATCTACTCTCTCTAATTACCCTTCTGCTTTTACATTCCTGTTGGGATGCTCGCATCTCGCCCCTTCTGAGGCCCCAAAGATACTGCTTAGATCTAGACGTGCATATGCCTCAACGCTTTGCTGTACCAGGGATGTAGATGTTTGATTGTCAGGAGCGGCTGTGACAGTAAAATGCTATGGATTCATGTGGATATATCTGCGCTTTTGTTAATGAGCAGCAGCTGTCGAGTTGCTAGCGCCACTGATTAGGGCACGCATCGCGCCGTCCTGACTTTGAGGCGTTTCTGATGCCGTCTCAATCTCTCTACCGCGAGTACATTGGAACGGATTGATTGCAAATCACGCTTCCTTTGCTTTGAGAATCGTTACTCTTATTTCTCCTGGACTACTTGGAGGTATAGGCCATCATATGGAATTATACTTGCATTTCATTCCCCAGTGTTTTATTTCTCTTGATTTTAGCACCAATTAAGTTTATTTTAATAAGCAACATAAAATATGGACGATTTATCTCACTAATCAATCAAATCAGCGAGCTATAACTTAGGAATCGCGAGGTGTAGCGCGCGTAAATTTTCACCCTTGCACAAAACAATTATTCACCGTGTACCCCCCGCGTACGCCCGCGTCAAGAATGTGCCGCTTCAACCCGATGGAATGCTTGTCTTCAGTTACCTGATTATATGCCATCACATATATGTAGTGCAATTGTTTGTCTTCAGTTACCTGGTTATATGCCATTACATATATGTAGTACCATTTAGGGATGAGTCGATTCCACTTTTTTCTATTCCGATTCTTTCAAATTGATTCCCGATTCTCGATTCCGATTCAATCGATTCTTATTCCTAATAGTAGGTGAGATGTTGAAATACCAGTAGCGTAAGACCATTATTTTAATTCAAGTAGTGGCTGAAATAAATTAAAAAAGACAATTAAGTCGCTCAAAAAGTATATTTATTAACAAATAGAAAATATATCCTCAGCTTATTGAGGTAAATAAAAGTACAAATTGATAGCCTACATAAAAAATTTCTGAGACAAGCATGATGTGATAAATGAAATTTGATTTGAATATTTATCTATCTGGAATCGATGGAATCGGAATCGACTTTAGGCGATCGATTCTCAATACCGATTCTAATCTGAGAATTGGTGGAATCGAGAATCGACATTTGGGTTTGACTCATCCTTAGTACCATCGTATCATCGTTCGAGAGGTTTTTGAGTCGGAAGTGGTCACACTTCTTTAGCTACATCGCCGTTTCAGTGTACCTCATCTTCGATTTTTTCTAAAGTCAAATAGTCATGTGAGAGTACTATTGACATTCTATTAAATCCTTTCTTTTCAGTTTTCTGTGATTGAGAATGAGTTATTTTTTTTAAATTAGCAACGAATACATTGGATCTGGTAAAACTCGAAATATTGCCAGACAACGAGGAGCAAGATTGGATTTTGCACGCAGGTTTCCGCGGTGTATATATGATGATCTCTAATATATATGTATATATCTCCGGGTCAGCTCATGTTGGCTTGAGAGACAACAGTTATGCTGGCTATTCTACCACCGTCTTTAGGTCGTAGTTTCTCTTCATGCCAAAGGCCGTTGGTTACCATCTTGAGAGACTGTCGTCATTCCATTCAAATTATACGGACAAAGAAACAGAAATACTCAAGGAATCATCAAACCCATTCTGTGGAAATACACTATCAAAAGGCTCCAGTGTCACATAATATCATAATATCTGGATATTTAGTACCATTAAGAGTTTATCTGCGTCTTTCAGATTCAACAAATCTTTCTTCGACCGCCACGAAAAAAGTCATTTCGCCATATATAGCATTTTCGTGTGGAAAGTTAACCCAAACTTTGAATTTGACGCCAAATTCCGTAGTTACTACAGCACCATGGTAAAATACAAGTAAGTCAAAATATTATCTTATGTATTCTAAGTAGGTTAACATAATTATATAAGCCACAGTTATGATAGTAATTGAGGAATTGTATTTATAAAATTTTATGTCAGTTTCTACCGGACACCATTTTGATGGCGTCATCATTCGAGTCCTAAGGGACATTTTTTTGGGTATCAGATCGCAGAGCGATCTAATAGATTCAAAGTTCATGTGTACCAATGGAAACCTTATTGTCATCGAATGCAACGTTTTTCGATTATTTTGTCGAGTAGGCCCTGGTGCAACTTTGGGTTCTGTGGCCTCAATTGCGTCGACCCGGAATGGGACAAAGTGGAAAGGAAAAGTCTCTTCACTCGTTTGTCGCGACCCGTCCCGTGAAATTTCTCGCGGTACCACTCTGTGGCGCCGCCACCCTGCTCTTCATCAACGAGAGGAGTTTTTTTCCCGGGCAGCCACCCTCATCTCTCCTCCTCCAGCACATCAGCCCAGCCAACTCTCACCCCCGCTGACTCCCACCCTCTTGGGCATTTTTCTTCATTCCACTTATTACATTTCCTTCCCATATCATAGCTCCCCTCCAACCCTCCTCTTGCCGTTCCTCATTCCCTCTTCCACACCCTCTCTCACCCCTTCTACCCTTAACTTTTTCCCCTCTCTTTCCTCCTACCTCCCCTCCTCCACACTCCCTCTCCCTCTTCCCATTCCACTCCGCACCTCATGGCCATCTTATCCCGTCACACTTGGGATCTCCCAATTCCCTCTTGCTTTTGCCCGAGCCGAAAAAAAAGTCCTCTTGCACTCAATGTAACAAATCCCCTCTCTTGGTTCTCTAAGAATGTCCTTTCCTTCAGAAAAAGTTATTGGATAGAAGGGCTGAGGGTGTTCATTTTGTTATGTACTTACAAACTTCAATTCGATCAATTTTATTTCTTATTAATAATTAACTAATCGCTTGGTTTGGGTGTGAATGGCTAGCTGCTGGGCCAGATAAATTCCTGCTCTGCGCATTTATCTTTGATTTCAGATGACCTGTCATTTAAATTACTGTTTAACGCTGAATTTTAGATTGCTTGTAATGTGTGTGTTAATAATTTTCATTGATATTGTCATTCTACCGCTAGCTTCTCAAATTATCTATCAGTATTTAAGAAAATGATGCTGAACTATGGAAATCGTTTGGGCCACTTTCAAATTGCACATATCTCCGAATCATATAAAATCCAGCTTAACTATTTCTAAATTCTGAGATGCCTCCATGACTAACTCGAGTATGGTAAAAAAAACATAGAATTGTTACCGAAGTACACTTTCTATGATAAAGAAGACGCTTATGCTCGATTAAGGAGACGAGCGAGAGGGCCTGCTACGGGGATGTACGTTCCCGCTCGATGGGACACCAATAAGACTATACTCCTTGTACGAGTCGTCCGCTACAGCCGCATGGTAGAGGTCGACTCTTATTACGAGGGGTGATTTTTCTATTTTCCCGAAGTGCAACTGTCCTTGGAGAAAGCTTATTATCGAAGCCAAGGTGGTAGTTCAACAAACGAGGAAGTGTGGGGATCGGGTTGATGTGGTGGCTAGAGTACTCGCCTACCACACGGGCGGCCAGGGTTCAAATCCCTGCAGAGTAGGATGTTTTTCAAAGGAAACCTGACCTAATGCCGACGCCGGGTTTCTATCCACCCTTCCTACCTTACCTATCCCCTATGGCACAAATGACCTTAGCCGTCGGTCGCCTCCCCAAGTATCCAATTCAATCCAACGAGGAAGTGGATGAGAAAAATCCCGTTGCAAGAGTAGCAAATTCATGCGTTTCTGATTCAGAGGTGATGAAGCGGGAAGCACACACTCCTCTGGCATTAAAACGATTATGTGTACCATGTTTTGACCCCTTGGCACTGCCGTGGCATCCCTTTCCTCGTCCAGAGGGGCTTTGGAGGCGGGGGGTAGCAATGAGGGGTGGAGAGAGAGGTTTAGGAGGCGTAGGGGCAGGGGGGGGAGAAGGAGTAAAGGGGGGGTCGGGGAATCCAAGGGAAGTAGATGGGAGGGGGGGGGTCCCAGTAAACCCGTGAGTCCTGAACCTCGCTACGATACGCCCTCATCACTCATTGTCACCGTAAGCTGACGCTAATTGCGCGCTAAACACCCTTTAATGATTAAATAAGCCTTTTCGGCGCCCTTCTCTTGCTCGTCCCTCGCAGGCATTTGCAAAAGCCTCCCCCACCCCTCCCCCCGCCCCGTATCCCCTTCCCACCTGTAACCCCCATCCCCCTCTCCTCGTCGGGCAACCCCTTCCACCTCCCCAGCTTCTTTCCCCTCTCGCTCTCTTCCCCCTCCTCCCGCCCTTCCCTCCCTTTACGCCAACTTTTCAACGTTCCTGAATCCTCACCTTCACCTCCAACCTTCCCCTCCACCACCTCGCCCCCCTCTTCCACCCCACCCAAACTCCCCCTATTGCTCCTGGCGCGGAGACTAAAACGGAAGTTGCTATTTTAGAATCCGGTTGATTCCTTTAAAAATAAAATCACGGTCCTCATTTCTCTTCCGGAGAAATTATAAAGTTTGTTTCTGATATCCGTCCCAGAAATAAAAATCTACATTTCTGAGACTGCAAAGTATTTTAAAGCTTGCGGATGTAGAAGAAATCGTTCGTTTTCCTTGGGGGAATGCAACGTAGGCCACGGAATGACTCTCCTATTTTTCTGTTTTTGCAAGACTGCCCGCAATTATGGCTGAAGATGATCTTCGAGGCGGCCCTTTTCTCTTGCAAATTTCCAATTAAAACTTTTACCTATTCATTCAAGCGAACGAGTGATTCACATCCATGCATCACTCCTACCATTTAACTTTGATTTTTAAGGCTCCGAAAAATATTTGATCTGCTGGTAAGTGATACAAGTTTAGCTCAGATTATCGTTTGTGTCGAGCTCACCTTTGATTGGCAGTTTTCCAATTTCCCAAAATGGATTCTTCATATCTAAGTAATCAGCTCGCTTTTCTTTCATCTTTTAAGTACTTCATGAATTCCCTCCTCATTAGCGGTTCTCTGCCGCTTGACTTTATTTTTCCGGAACTTGACCCGCATCGACCGATCAAAGAGCAGTTTTCTAATATCCGTATTCCACATTTCTCTCCGACACGAGTTAAAACATAATTTATTATGGTAGACAATCCTATCGCATCCATGTGATAATGTTAAATCCAAATAATTCAAATAAAAATACGGCAAATATTTGCCATGGGTTTAACAAAAACAAGAGAATGTGCCCAGCATTTTTAGTGACTGATCAATTTTTACCGACACAAAGCTTTCCTATGACAAATAATGTTCTATTGCATTTCAGAAGAAATCATTCACAGTAATGTTATTCCTTCTTATGAAAATTAAATGATATCCGATGAAACATATATATTATACTACATTTGATATTCGATTTTGAGTTATTAATTTGAGTTTTTTAATACTTTACCATCCTAATTTTGTGATCAACACCTTATTTCACTAATATTTGCATTAATTAAAAGTTGACTAACATCGTGCATATGAAATTTCTCGCTCGACCTAATTGGTAGAAAATTTTGTGAATTCTATTTCAGAATAGAAAATTCTATAACACGTGGATCTGAAAATTCAATTTCCATGGGCACTTTTCCTTTTTTAATATTTTTACACATGTCGCTCATGCGGAGCATTACACTGAATGCTAGATGTGGATTTCTGCATGTCTGATATAAACGTAGTGGTTCACATTAGCTAAATTATTGATTGCTCCAAGTCTTAAAATGTTAATTTCTTTTCAATATCAGAGATAATTTATAATTTGGCAGTAAAATCGTTCATGTATGATTTGATCTGGACATCATTTACGAATGTCCGAAAAGTCGACAATTCAAATGTGTGAAGCTTAAAGTGAACCAAGTGGCATTCACTAAGTTTACCAATCGAACTTAGATCGATATGATCTCGAACCGATCTGAACATTCTAAGCCAGCCGACTCGGATCGCCTGATTTACCAATGCAATATCGATTGAAAATTCATTAGAATCGGTCTCATATCGACTTGGCATCTCAGATTGGCAGAGAAAGCGGGCCGAGTTATCCTGCTTCTCGTATCGATATCACTAGCCCGTTGCCTTTACCATACCGATCTGACCGGCCAAATCGATCTGAGTTCAATTAGTAAACGTACTGATTGTCGTGGCCGTTACTGAACGTGTGTTTTTTTTCTATAATATTGGTGCAGAATATTGGTATCTCACTTCAAGATGGTGCAAAATGATAACTTTTAAAATATAATTTCCTTTCATTGTTGAAGCTAGCTTCAGGTCATTGAAATATTGGTTACAAATCCTCGGCTGCTAGCCATCCGAGAATCGGAGCAATGTCATTCCTTACGTAAAGCCACATATTGCGCGACCTAATTCGTTTATTGACTTAGTGAGGACACTTATTCGCAATAGAAACAAATTCTACTATAAGAACTTATATCCATGCATTCTCCAAAGTTTACGCGCGAATTACCCGTGACTTAATTTTCAAGAATTATTTTTTTCGCATCTATCATGTGTAAAGACCGTTAGAGTAGGACACTATTTGAAATAGCTGATAAATTTGATGAAAACCAGCAATATTTCACGTCATTCCTCTTATTGATACCTTCATGTTTTTCTCAACACGCTCTATTTTCCAATTTTTATTCTCCATTCATTTCAAATTCATTAAAACTTATATTTGTTTGTACCATAGTTTTGTACAAAACCAACAACTTGACAATAACAGGATAAATTAAGGAGCTATTGAGCTGTGGCATCATAGAACGGAGTCAATGATCAAATAGATGGAGAAAATCACCGAGGAGGGAGTTTTTCAGGAGACTGGTGAGAAAGCAGGTGCAATGAAATCTCTTTCGAACAGAAAGGATGCCGGGTGAAGAAGCCTTACATGTGCCATTCATATTTCACATCTGTCACTCTCACTTAACTTTCCAAACGACACTGTCATTCCCAGAACGTGGATATTTTAAACGCACAATATCTGCTCACAACAAAATTCAGCGGAATGCACTTATCTTTAGCAGTTTAACTTGTCTTGCTTCTGTTTCATCTCCAATGAAGAGTTTTTTTGGTGCAATATCTTCGTCGACATTAGAAGTGCATTATTAATACTGAACTCAGATATCCACCTCTTGCGGTAATTGGGCATGCGACCCCGAACAAAATCGTATAATCGAGCCCCACAATTAATTGCTTCGGACTTCTTAAATGAAAATTCCACCGCCATCCTCAGCCATCATCAAGTTTTAAATTGGATACCTACAGCTCTCCAAGCCCATCTCAACTATCCCTTTCATTCTTCTCTATTTTTTCTCATTTTGACGTCCCTCGTCGTTCGCTTGATGTGAACATTCCATTTTTGCCTCCAATGATGATTCTTCCCCGATACTCCTTCAACAGTTGCTTTCCAAAAGCTTTGGTGTTTCATAATGTGTCCAATAAGTTTATTCATATGAGCGGTTCTCTTTGATAAGGACTTCCTCTTATCTCTCTAATTTAGAATGCCGAAAAATTTCGCTCGTTGCAGTTCATTATAGCGACATTATTCCGTGCACCGTCACTCGGTAAAAACATGCAATAAATAGAATCGCTAATTCTTAATCAATTAATACTAATGATTTAACTCGCAACTAACAGTACTCATGGAAAATATGAATTAACACTTACATATAATTAATGGAAACGTATTTAAGCTCTTTCTTATTGCTCCTTACCCATTTGACTTTGATTGGCGAATACAATGAAAGGCGAAATAAGGTGTATAGGCTAACAATCCTTTTGATGCCTAATTTCCGATCTATTCTAAACAAATACGCTTGCGGTCTGATTCCATGTACATTCAGTCCGCAGCTTGTAATTCTATGGTAAGATTGTCGATAGAATGCTCTAATTCACAGTGTTAGGAACGGTGTAAGTACATAAGAGAGATAGGCGCCGTATTCGCGTCATCCTTGCGTTGCACGGTACCCCAATTCCTCGAGGAGGATTTCCGGCTGACGGTGTGCACCAGCCAACCTCTCCGGCCTCTCCAAAGGGGAAGGAACGGGGGGGGGGGGTGGAGAATGGGGGAAGGGTGGGGGTGGATGTTGGAGGGGTTTGAAGAGGGGAAGGGGTTGAAGAGGGGAGCGAGAGGGCTTCTGGGAAGGGAAAGCAGAGAGGGTGGGTGATTAAGGTATTTTATGGCCATCGAGGTTACATTCGTCACGGGGTACGTGGGAGGGGGAAATGTTCGGGGGAGAAAGGGGCGGAGGGAGGGAGGGGGAGGGAAGGAAGGGGCGGGTAAGGCAAGAGGAATGGGCGAAGGAAACGGAATGGAGAGATGGCGGGTGGGGGGGAGGGGTTAGGAGGGAATGCGAATTGGAGAGGATGCTACTTCCGGGGCAAAGCACCTCCGTCTCTGGGGTTGTGTGTGTTTAGGGGAGTGGAGGAGGGTGGAATGAGGTGAAGAGACATCTTTAAGGGTGGGAAAGGGTCTCGTACGCGCCCCTTTGGCTCAGGGGCTGGAAGAAGAAGAAGGACCGTGGGAATGCAGGCCGCCTGCTCCCTCTAAACGGGGTGGATGGATCCAAGAAGCAAAGCAAGTTTTGTTTTTTGAGTACACGTGACCGCTAGATTGGAGTTAGGTTAGTGCTGTGCGAATCAGGGATTTTCATTTCAAATCGAACCGAATCGAATCTCCCAAAAGATATTTCGAATCGAATCGAAACGAACTTTTTCTTTTAATTTCGGTAGAGAATCGAATCACCCAAATAAATTCGCTTTCGAATCGAATTCGAATCTAAATAAAATGCAAAAGCTTATGCGCAGTTAAAGTAATAAATATTTTCACAATATTTTAAGGCCTTGCATTGGCTTATATATTTATAGTGGTACAAAGAACACTGAATAACATGTGGTCGTTTAAATTTTCGTTTCGCGTGAGGAAAGCATCGCATAAACGGACGGCGCACCATGTTTTGGAATGAGCGCCATGTTTGAATGCATGCAACGATTCGAAGTCGAATCTATCAGATTCGAATATTTCGAATCATTCGGTTTCGAAGTATCCCGAATTGCAGGCAAATCGAATCGAATTAAGCCTGATCCGAGTCGGTTCGAATCGATTTCGAAGTATTCGCACAGCTCTAATTAAGGTATAGTGTATTCATCTGTAATTTTGTCGCAACTAATTTTCTCTTGGTTGCCGTTTCCATTCGTGAACAAAAATTTGTTGTAATCGTGGTCTACTTCCTGTTTTCTAATGTAAATAAAGATAATCGCTTAAATATATACAATAATAGGAGCTGATTAATGTATTTCCACTTCACATTACTATCGGTTTGAAGGAAACGTTGGATTAATCAGAACGTTGGAACCACCAAAGTTGAACCTCAGGTGGTAGCATTGGAAATGCTCGAGAAGAAAATTTCTGTTGGAAAACTTTTGTGATGATTCGGGACGGAAGCTTACGTTTGTATTTAGATGTGGCAAGAATCTAATAGGCGAAAATATTTAGTACCGAAGTAGTCAATGCTCTAGGGAAACTGATTGGTTCGCGAAAAAAGTCTTTGTGCGCTAACGGAAGTCTAATTGGCTCGGGGATAATCAAGGTTGAAAAACTTCAGGAATGAATAAAACCAGCTTCAGTTTGACTTCAAGGTGATGAGCACCAAGGGTTGAAATTCGACATGGAAAAATCATTTGAGTGCCTTCGTACTAAATCATTTGTCAATGTAATTATTGGAAAATCGTGATGTGCATCTTAATTTACTTTTTACGCCCAAGAGGTAACCATCTTCCGACACACCATCAGAGAAGTGAGTTACCAAATTAAGTAAAAAAGAATTTACGCGACATGAGATTTACCAACGCTTTTTATTCCTCTTTCACTTTGAAACTATTTTAGGATCTGTGTTGAGCATAAGATTAGATAAAATTTAATATTCTGCCCCTGTTTTGCGAAGAGATAATCTCGTTCGCAGCTCAATGTTGAACCTCTCATTAGAACACCTACGTCGTTGGCCATAAATTTATATGTGCATGCATTTATAATATTTATTGATACTAAATTCGAAGATATGTGTCGTTATCAATGGTAACAAAAAATTAATAACCAGAGAAATATTTTGTGATGCATTGCTTGATACTTACCTAACTTAGTGAGGAAAGTTACCTAACTTAGTGAGAAAGAAATGAGGCAGCAAAACCTTGTCGCGTGATAGTTAATCGTAGAAGCCCGAAAAGCTTTTGTTTAAATATTATACTTTGGCTAAAATGAAATGTATCCCTGGGTTTTTTACTCATCCAATACGGGTGTCTGGACAAGAATAAAATTGCTCAATAATAACGAGTACTCATTAGGACGTAAAAGTGAAACGGAAAGCTGCCATTCTTTCATTTTTCTTTGAATCAAATGACATTTAGCAAAGATTCAATTCAAAATTGATTCGCTCTCAAAATTCTTGAACACTTACAATGATCTCATTGTTGGATGGGATTGGATATTTGAGAAGGCAACCGACGGCTAAGGTCATGTGCGCCATAGGGGATAGGTAAGGGAGGAAGGATGGATGGAAACCCGGCGTCGGCATTAGCCTGCTCTTAACGAAAGGCGCCAAACGGACCACGGCTTAACGTCTCATCCGACAGACGGAGTACTGTATTTGAAGTGCCCTCCACAAGACACTTAAGTAGGGATCGGGTTCCTCTGAAAAACATCCGCCTCTGCAGGTATTTGAACCCTGGCCGCCCTTGTGGTAGGCGAGTACTCTAGCCACCACACCAACCCGATCCCCGATCTCATTGTTATAGTCCGCAATGTAAGCGGGTTCCATTCAATCAAAGCAACGAATCTTACGGTGTTCAACGTCTCAGCTATGGGTCTCCTACACCCCCGCTATAAGTTTGCACAGAAAGCATGCGTGCGCCTCCGTTGTGCACATCGAGAAGTATAGAGATCCTCTCTATACTACTCGTGGTGTACATACGTGCTCAAAAACGGAAACCCTCACATTCAATTGTTTTGGGCGGACTCATTGGTTCAACTCATCACGGCCTCCTGAAAAGGGAAAGGGGAAAGATGCCATTGGCGGCACCTGCATCCACCCCTCACATCCGCTCACATAACTCACGGTTTGGGCGGAATCGAATCCTCCTCGAACCTGCCTTTCCCACTAAGGTTACGGTCTCCGAAAGAGTCAGTGTTCGAATCGATAATGGCGGCTTTCCATATTAAATTAAAGATTGATATCCCCCCACCCCGGAATATTAACGGCGGGAGATGAGAATGTGAGATATTCTTCGAGGAAAATATATGTCCCTAAAAAAATATTTTATCCAACTTGTAAGTCGTCAATATCAATTTTGAGTCCTTATCTACCTCAGAAGAACATATGTCGGGATCGAAAGGGAAAGTTTTACAGAGATGTTTGATAGAGGCCTGCACCTGCAAAATAAAAGTGAAATAGATTTTCCCCATCTATCTTAATTTGCCATAACTGATAAATATTCTCAAATTATACCAACCACCTTGCAAAGCTTCCGTTTTTGTGTTTGCCATTAAATAATGTGAAGGATCTTAAGGAAGGAATAATGTGAAGGAACTTATATTTACGTGTTTCACATATTTCACAGTTTTTAATGCATGTTTCACAGCTTTCCAACCTGCCTTCAACTAACTGTTCGACACCACTTACAGATCTTTTCATATTCATCCGTCGGTAAGCTGTGCAATGCCTTAGTGACAGACGAGAAAGGTGTCTTCATTAGAATTAGATACGCTTGTTAATGATAATACCTTCTCGTGCACGAGTAATAGCAATCATAGAATCACCAATGTGGATTGGTGGCGATCAATAATCAGCCAAAAGATTATCTGAAATAATGCTGCAGCTAGAGTAACGTCATTTGAGACCACAGCACAAGTTTGAATCCCGGAAGTAGCAAAGATTTTCTGAGAAAGTCAACATTCACTAGTGTGTTATACGGAAAGCATTTGAAGAACACTACTCATGTTTGTGGAATGGGCCAGCTACCTTGTTGCAACCCATAGATTCCCTGTTATTTGAAGCGCCTATGCAAAAGAACCGCATAATTTTAGGGTCGGATCTCCTGAGAGACTTCAGCCAGATTACATTCGTGAATGAAGTATATATCGTCTCGCTTGGACTACTGGACTTCATTCATCCGATAATACGGATGTTCTTTGCAAAGACTATTATGTCCACTTTAAGTGCTGATATGAACCCTTTTTGGCGGCCGCTATGATCGGTAGTAGGGGATTTTGGAAGCTAATTACATTTTATAATTTATTTGATGGGCCAACCTTATTCAGCTTCCGCCACCCATCGTGGCTTCGGCAGTACGAGGCAACATTTTGATGTTTAGCAGTAAGTTGTAATAGTGTATGCAAGGTTACCAGCCTTCGCAGTATCCGCACCACGTGCAGCTTTCCCTGCTAACGGTTACGGCGCTCTACCGGTCAGTTTTGGCACATTTTTGCCAGTATGCCACAAGAGAAACCAAAGCATTGTAATACCCTAGGCCCGCTTTCCCTATTATGCTCAAGCTAGGATTCCTTCTGAAAGGGCTACATTGAGAGCCAGCATACTGTTGCCCGCGACCCACCACTAGGAGGTATATGCGGTGTACTGACACACCAGGAGGCCGAGAAAGTTGTGGTTGAGGAAATTCTTAGGAGGAGGAGTATTAGGAGTCTTAAAAACAGGAGGGCGTGTGTGAAGCAGTGTATGGGGGTAAATGGAGTAATAGAGATTTGCAAGGATAGGTCTGTATGGAGATAATTATTGAAGCAGAGTTAGGTGAACAAATATATATTTATGAGTGAAACTTAGTGACTCTGCCTACCCCGGAATAGAACGGCTTGATTGGTATGTATGTATGTGTAATTTATTTTCTACCTACAAAACTTTCTTCGAGGTAACTGGTGAATAGCATGGCATATAATTTATTGAGTTACAGGAATGTGAACGTTCATTTTGTTCTAAGTGAAAGTCACGTTTGATTTTAAGTAAAACTGAAACGCAACCAGTTCTGCAAACACGTAAAGCTGGACTAGGCTGGTCTGTTGAACTCCTCAATACTAGTATTTAGCGTATTCGAGTACGCTGTAATTAATTCTAAGGCATAGTATAGCTTTCTTTCTCAATGAAAAAGGTAGCCCGTTCGTTGCTTCTCCTACGCAATTTTGTGTATCCTTTTATAATCTTCTTTACCTGCATTTGCCCAAGATTTTCATTTAAGTGTGAACTGTTATCCACTTGCATGTTCTCAATGTTACATTTAAGAGCCGCTGAATTTAAATATATTGTTTTTCTTACATAAAATTAGCATTTTTGCAGTTTTTGTTTCTTCAGAGTTTTTATCCATAGTATTGCAACTCAATTTTTATGTGGATTAAGTAAATAGTATCGGGTGGAAAGGATAGCTTATTTTATATTTGGGTCGATATACTGTAGTATTATTTTGTAGTGTGCATGATTTATTTATGGGTTTATCTTTCTCTGGTTTAAAATGCCACTCTCAAAGTGCTTTAAATACTGTGATTTCATCGCCTAAGTGAAGTATAATTTTTCATTTCGCTCATTTTTGCCAAGAAATTAGTAGTATATGAAATTTACCCGATTATTGGCGTCCAAAAAGAAAAACCAACTTAAGCCAAGTATCTTTATAATCTAGGCTTGTAGCGTTCATTTTTTGCATCAGTTACTCTTGTTATTCGAGCAATTCGTATTCAAACGCAGAGTAAGCCGACCAGCTGCAGTGCTGACACATTTTCCCACAGTTCATAATCCATCAGTCGACTCGGCCCCGATCTCTTCTCGTACTTGTTCAAAGGAGAATGAAAGGAGATTGAGTATGGCGGATAATTGCGGTGTGGCAATAAACCCTTTCGCCAGCTTTTTGGTTGCACTCTGGCCGATAGCGTTTAGCTAGTGAACAAATTTCCGCGGGAAGAAATTCAAGCTGTTTATTTTCGTATCCAGCATTTTGATGTTTCAGCTTTTACGATTCGACGGATTCATTTGATTCGACCAAAGTAACAAATGGTGAAAAATATTTATTTTTGAGCGTATTGGATGAATAATTTGGCAAGAGAACCACCTAGGCACCATCACCAAAGTACATTGGTGCAATGGGACTTTCACACCAAATATATATTTACATATATATGTTCATTTCTTTGTCTGCATTATGACCAATGCTTTTTTTCTACTTGGAAAACTGAACTTCTTAAGGTAGTTTGAGCGAAATATCATTTTACCTAGAAGTCAATGAATTTGGTCTCATTAAAAAAAAATATATCACCCTTTCATTGACATCAAAAATTCAATCCCTTACCACATTACTTTTCAGGATATTTGCAAAAAAATACTAGCCCTTTTATATGGGAAATGGTACGTGTATGCGCTCCAGAGAGACCTTATGTGAAAAATGAGGCATTCCCTCTACCTTAGATCTCGTAAAAAAATCAAAAGAGTGTAGTTTGTGTGTTTTCTCAACTATATTTGAAAATTAATCATATTGTCACAACAGCAAATTCTTCGGGATCACAATAAACCTTCCGTTTTGATGGAGTTTCAAACGCACCGCGCGAAAAAAATGAGTCAAGTTAAAGACTTATTTAGATACTTTCATTTGATTACTTACAATTTCTATCATGTAAAACTATTTTATTGCACGATTAATAATGCAATATTTAATTCGTTCCACTCACAGTTGGTGAAATTAAAACGTATATATCGAGTATGTTATCTATTATGATTAGGGAACTATCTCGCTCGTTCTACTTTAAGTAAACCATTTCTGACGATAGTAATAACCAGTATCATCAGTTTAGATGAGGTATGTAAATATAGTCGAAAATAAGTGTGGAGAATTGAAGGTATGGTAAATTGGTGATACAGAATGTTGGACGTGGTCGGCGAAATTGATACAGTCAGTTGCCCATTTAACTTTTTTTCAGGCAATTAACTTTCTTTTGAGTTTGCTGTTGTTAGAACTACATTCGATAGAAGATTACTGTCTCAATATTAACCCTGTGAGTATAATTAGAGAGAATAATCTTCTTCATTCCAAAATTTACAAAACAATGGCATAACACTCGTTACACGGCATTCGTTAAATCGTCAACGGTAGACCTGATGTATATCAGATAATTTCAAGTTCCCTTGGATGGTTTGTTGGTAGCTGCCTACAAGTGAAGTAAATTAATCCTCAAATCAGCAATTTTTTTATTAAATTAAAGTTAATATTTCATTGGTTATGAAATTCATTGACAATTCATGAAACCCAGATTACTACTTTCCACCCAAATGAGTCACAGGAGCTTTTTAAATAGTGAGTATATTCATTTTTATGAAAGAAGAATTAGAATCGCCAATATTTCTTATGCCTTGGCCTTTGAAATTGGTATCCCAGTGTAGGAGTGTATCGGACAAAGGTTTGCTGCTCTTTTTGAAATAACAGTCGTCTCGAGATCTTTTTTTTCCATAATGTGGGCGACGGTGGGAAATTTTAACGCCGTTCGACCCTCCAGTCCCGAAGCCGCCGTCGTACTTTTGCAGTCCCGACTTCTTTCCGCTCTCGCGTGCGACCGTTCCTGATCACTGAGGCCTCGCCACACACATATGCCACCTCCCGCTTGCACAGAAAATTAAGCTTCGATTTTGCGAAATGGAATTTCATCCTGTGTCGAGCAGGATGTTCCATTTTTGCCACGAAGAGAAGAGAGAGGGAAAGGGGGGAGGGTTTGGCTAGAGAAACGACGGAGGGCGGGTGGGCACGAGACGGAGAAGGGGTCGCGGGCGGAAGGGGTTGTGCAGGGTTGAGAGCTGTCATGTGCAGAGGCATTGTTGTTAACCTCCCCTCCCGCAGCTCGCCTGCCATTTTCCCCTCCCCTCCATCCCTGTGCCGCCGTGCAAAATACTCCCGCGATGCGGAGCCACCGCTGTGCCTTCCGCGGACAACTCATCCACCAGCCACCAAGGTTTTTTCTCTCGACCGTTTCGGATTCTCAGAAGTGTTTGCCGCGCCGAGAGAGTTGCAGACGTAATATAGCAACGGTAGGTTTTTTTCTGCGACAGGGTTAGGAATGCTTTTCTCTTTCGAGAGGTTTTTATTTTTTATACGTTGAGCAAAGGTCATGCCTGAGAACTTGCATAAAATTCCAGCGCTACTGTTTTTTTTTACCCATTATTCCTCTCGCCATTCGTTGTGTGATATTAAAATTATCAAAATATGTTGCAGTCACAGAAATATGCTAATATCTAATTCTTTCAGTAGTTTATATTTTTCGTATTAACCATGCACATTACTGGACCTCTTACTATTTTCATGAACTAATCGTGAGACTAATGAAAGCGCACAAAAATAAGCATCGCAAAAATATTTTTATAATTTTTCTGCCACTCATCGTATGGGTAATAATTAATCGAAAATCTACAAAACGTCACACACTTCAATGATGGAGAAAATATTAAAGACTCATAATATTGTTAAACTTCGAATGCATATACTGAAAGCGATAAATTAAATATTCTTCTTAAATATCATTTTTTTATGTTTCATATGTATGTATCATAGTTTGGATCAGTTTAACATTCCGCAAGATGTAATAAAGGCCTACATAACCATGATATGAAAAACAAACATTTTGTTTTGAAAAATAACGATATGATTATCTAGTATAAAAACGCACATAGGAACACATGAAATATGAGTAAAATATAATCCTCTTCTAAATAGTCCGCATGAAATTTTAACTTGGAATCGCCCTACAATCAAGAAAAAAATTTATTAAACATGTATTTTAACTATTTGCAATATTTACGTAGTAATCATCTATTAGGCTACGCAATATCAATCATATCAATGTTTTCCCATTGATCAGCTATTGGTGATCAAATTAATACGGGCTGTTCTATCATGCACGACAAAATGTTCTTTCTGAAGACTTTATTTTCACTTGAAGCTACTTACTATTATCCTAAATTGATAATGATATTAAATTGAGTATTTAGCCAGTATAAGATAAATATGAAGCATTAGCCAAGTGAAAAATATTTCAAAGATTACCAAATTGTCACCAGCATCTCAGCAGTGCCATTGCTATCCACTTTTGGAAATATGTATGGCCAAAAAAGAGAAAAATGAATTTTATTTTTATAAGAGGTACCTCCATCAGTGCCTCATTATGATGATCCACTTTGACTCAATGCGCGGGATGTGACGTGAATAATCCCATGAGTGCTTGTTTTTGCAACAACGACGCAACAGTGATTGTTAGTAGTCGTTGCCTAGGCAACTGCAAATGTAACAACAAGAAATATCGGAAATAATAAAGCAGTGAGAACTTTTAGCGTTACTACTTTGCAGGCGTAATGAGCAACTAACGAATTTATTGTTGCTTGTGAATTTTCCCAATGAAATTCCAGCGCAGCACCTTTGCCACCTTATCACTGTAGAGTCGAGTAAAAATATCGTTTTTTCCGGAGCACATCCTAATGATTTCTCCATCTCGATAAAAAAAATGTTGCTACTTTTTGTCAGTTTTTTTAGCCCGCCACGATTGATTGTGAACAATTGCCGACTGTCGAGTAATTTTCGTGTTTGATGTGACAGAGATTTCCACATGTAAGGTATTCAATATTATTACTTTTCAATCCCTGTTCCGCGAGGATATTTGAGTAATGTTTATACTTCTCGATGAAGGGCAAGAGAGAAGTTAGGTAAAATAAACAGTCATGCCAAAAATATTTATCGAAATCGAAGATGGTCAGTGAAAGACTGTGAAAGTATTATTTTTTTGAACCACGCATTTTAGTAAAGTCTATACCATTTCAAAGAAATTTAAAAAACAATATGTCACGAATATCTCTGAAAATCTGTATTGTATGAGCCGTAATACTCAGCTTTCATTTACATAACACGTGTTCTGGCGTGCGTCTATTTCCCTCATGATAACTATGCAAAATCTTACCATAATTCATTAAAATTGAAGTACTAATAATGTTATTTCTGTAGTAGTTACCTCCGAGCTCTCATCTTTGGTCTTAATACCCAGTAACCTGTATGGTGCTGGCATTATTCTAATTTTTCGTAATGCAATCTCTAATCGATGGCTGAAAGACTGGACATTCGCGGTGGATGGTATTATCGAGGGCTTTTCGGGAGTGGCTCCGGGTTTCCATTTCCAACGATTCGCTCGTCTTACTCTGGGAGCAAAAAGTGAGCATACATAAGAGCAGAGGATGCCCTTGACCTCTGATCATGTGGAGTATATCACAACTCCTGAGGTCAGGCTTACAACAGGAGAGACCTCACGCACTATGGAGACTAGAATCAAGAAGCACTAAAAGCACATAAGACTCAACCAAATCCAAAAAATCAGCCCTAGAATGTTAAATATAGCCTCGTTTAGCCAGGTAATATTAATTTTGACTGTGTCAAAATCCTTAGACGCTTCGTCGGATACTTGTATCACCGAGTAAAGGAGTTGTTTGAAATTTATTTAAAGGAGTAAAACCTAAATATGGACATGAGTTATACGGTAGGCAAACTTCGGATACCGGGAATTGAAAGATGAGAAGCGCGCGAAAACGAATACTTCCGACAAATCATTGTCTAAGTATTAAAACCCGACTAAAATCAGACTGGGTACTCAACTTGGCACCACAGTTCACTCCCTGCGGAAGTCATCACACAAAAGCCATACCTACACCGTGGATGGAGTAAATATAAAATCTTCAAATGCAGTAAAATATCTTGGAATCACCTTAACTTCTGATATATCGTGGTGAACACACATACAAAACATATGCGACACAGCATAAAAGAAAGTAGGTTTCATCAAACGTAAAATAGGAAGGTCCTCGGATGATAAAGTAAAATAGAGATGCTACTTCACTCTGGTTAGGCCACACCTTGAATACGCGGAGAGCATTTGGGACCCTGGTCATAAAAATTTAACCAAAAAAATTAAAAAAATACAAAGAAAAGCAGCACGCTTCTTCAAAAACTACGAACGAAGAGATAGTGTCTCACTACTTTTAGAGGGATTAAGGTGGAGCCCCTAGAGACTCGGAGGCTGCACGCTAGGCTTAGATTGCTAGAGATATTCAAAACTGGTGTATTTCAGAGTGACACAAAGAATATTATCATGACGCCTCACTACATTTCTAGGTCTGACAGATGCAATAAAATAAGAGAGATACTCTGCGAAACAGATAGGTACAAAAACTCGTTCTTTCCGAGCACAACAAGCGACCACAATACAAAATAAGCTCCTCTAAATACACTCCCATAGTACATGTCACCATTTCACCTCCAAAAATTTTACATCTTTACATGGCTGGTGACCTACCACTCCCTGCCACACGCCTATGCGGCAGCTTGCGGGGTATTAAGGAGATTTAGATGTAGATGAATTTTTTCCCTGAGAAAGAAGAGCATGTTGCTTGTCGAAACGTCGACAATGGCTGGCCTGACTAAGTGCCGCACCGATGCAGCCTGCATTAATCCAATCAGAAGGTAGTATAACATTTTTCTTCAAAACAACCAAACAATCGTGTTAATAATTGGATGATAATTACAAAAAATATACGCTGGTGCTGTGTAAAATTCATAGTAATATCCTAGCGTTAAAAGAAAAATAGTTAAAATACAAGCGGAGCGAGACTCGCCTTTTGACGAAATACACCCGTATCCAAGGCGGCATTTCCATGCGGACGTGTAGTGAAAAAATCACCTATTTCTGCGTGAAATATTCATAGAAACGAGCAGATGATGTCCAAACCGTTTGAGAGTGGCCAAAATGAAAGCTCTCCTCAAGCTGTTTTTAACAGCGCAAGTGACCCTCAGATGAATTTCTAACGCTGTTTTTCGAGGTCTGTGTATCTCGCAGTTTCTGATAGTGACCTCAGGAAAAATGAGGCGAACACTTTAGTGATGGCTCTTTCCGAGTTGCATAAAATTTTCGTGAATTGAATCTTCGTCAATCTTTGGAAATGGCGCACTATAAAGCATCGATTCTGCTGAGATTAGTTTATCTGCGGCTGGTTTCACAAATTCTAATCTCTTTGAGACGGGACGACTTTTGGTCCAAATGAAACAATCGATCACCAGGGATGGGAAAAAGGCTTCGCTGGACCAGCTCCGCTATTGTTATTGCTCAAAGCGCGTGACGGATAAAGAGTGATCAGCCGGTAATCGATGGGATTATCATTGCTTAAGGGACAGTACAAGAGGCGATCAGCGGTCAATTTCGCCCTTTCCATTAGCGAGGGATTATCGCGCCCCAGATTGATCCACGTGCGGGGATAAGTGCTTTCCGCTTAGCATAACGCCCGTATTCCCTCACGTACTGCACACGAGCTGCATCCAAGCATACTTCTGCGCTCATTTGATATTTTTAAAAATGTTATCCCATCCGGTCTACCGGGAACAATCAGTGATTAAATTTTTCTAAATTGAAATAGTTATCCTGGTAATTAACATATGCACTATGATGAGGCACGATTGCTCAATTTTCCCACGGTATGATGTTTTCGCTCCCGATGGTGTGGTTGGCTGGAGGTGTGAATCGTCGGAATGATCTCAATTGCATTTTACATGTCGAAGATGATAAAAAATTGTGAAAGACATTTTTACCTTTGGAGTTGCGATGAAAGTTTAAAAAGAACATGATTCTGCCGGTTGTTTTCATGCCGTTCTTCAACCAATATTTGCCCTTTATTGTTTTGTAGCTGTTCTTTTGGCCTTTTATACAATGGTTTCGATATAAAATTAGCGGCTCCGAATATATTCTCCGTGAATGAAACACGTTTTTCTGACCCTTTCAACAGATTATCCGGTTTTACTTAGCCATTGTAATGAAATTATAAATGATCAAGCTTCAGTCAGGTATATTCATCTTGTCCACCAACTAATTTGTTCCTTCTAATGTTTTGGAGGTGTATTTTGATCTATGGTTCCATCTTTTCCTTATGCTAATAGTCCTATTACATACTCTGTGAATGAAGTGTGGAGTGTCTCTTTTCCTCGCGCAACGGAATTTCCAATCTCTGCCCCTGTTGCTGGATCTGTAAATTAGTAATTCGCTTTTGCTGTGAAATTATTTTAACATAATTGTTGTAGCATCTAGTAATGGTCAGAAGCATGAAGGTATTCAATTTTCACGAATAAACCAACATTTTTAGTCGGTGACTTTTCTTGGAAAAACAGTTTCACAGATTGTTAGCTAAACTTAATTTTTAAGGACGTTTACAGATCGTACTTATTCGTTTTTCGGGCTCTATTTAAACTACAATCCACCCTATGCTTCATAAAATATTGCTCAGGATGAAGATCAGGCTCAAGTGACGCCACTGCATCCGCTTAACGCCATCCTCACCACTCACTTGTACCAGCCGATCTTCAATGGAATGTCTCAGCTAACGGCAACCTGTGTATACGTAATACCTTATTCTTAGCTTTTTTTACAACTCTGGCTTTGTTTATTCCATTTTGTCCCTCGTTTCCCTAAAAATATAATGGGTAAATATGTTATTACTTAGTCTTTTCCCGTAGGCATTCACGGCGTGGAAACAACTCTCCCATTCGAAAAGTTGATTTTGGATGGTTGGCAAATATCACTTTATACGATGGTATGCTATCAGTATTCAATATTATGTAATTATACTTTGTTGAAATTGAAAAACAAACGACGAGGGTTTTCCTTTCTCAGTGAATTTTTCAGGCATGAACTGAAGTTCAGCTAACTGCGGACGAAAGGACAATGGCACTCTTAGTATTAAAAAAAGAAGAATAGAAATATTTATGCCATTTTAGAGCGGGAACCTCCAAGCAGTATTAAATTCTACACCGTATTTATGCCTTGTTGAACCACAATGAAAATCCGCTGGTTAAAGACACAACCAAGAGTGTTTTCATCGCATCTCAAGTAGAGATTGATCTACCTTGATAGATGCTGGTTACTTCCCACAGGATCTAACGTTCGTCAGAATAGGCATGTTTGGTATTTGACCATTAACACAGCCAGTAATTCACACTTTGACTTGAAAGCTGCTCATTTAGACCAACTTATTTATGCCCCTTATGTCTCAGCATTAAATCCTCTGGAATTTACAAAAATAAGTTCTAGCAAGTAATCAAGTTTCTAATTGAAATTTTGATGAAAGTGTATCCAATAGAAATTATATAACAACTCCAATTCTTGGTGTCTCCTTTCTCTAATTATTGTTTTGCATTATTAGGCATACTTCAATTTGAATCATCCTAGGGTCGCCACCAATAATGTTATAAATGAAGGTACTCTTTGAATATTTAGTGATCATGGGGAACATTTAATATTATTTTCTGTATAAATAAGAACTGTATCATTCCACACCATCACATCAAAATGAGTATAATGTTTAAAAATGAAATTTGTATTAGGAGATGTACCAAACAAATCCAATTGCTCGTAATTGCTGCGAGGGCGTTCATCGTTCGTATCGTGTTTTTTTTATTCATCTCCAAAAATAAACGAAATTCGGTACAGAAGATTTGCCACTTCGGTACTTTCAGATGGAACATTTCACGATATTTCCTATGACCAGGAATATAAGAATGCACTATCATCACTCAAACCGGGACAGAAATTTCCGGGGCTTCATTAATTCATTTAACATTGACTATGGACCTATGTTACGCATTCCGCCATTTGATGTTGATCGTAGGAATTAGATATGGATGATTTGAGTCATCAGTTCCTGCCTATAGTATTTTTTTTAGTAACTACTATAGACTACAAAAGGAAGTTATTCTCAATATCATTACAAGTATAGTCCTGCCAAGCCTACGGCTTGTCAGCAGGTGCAGTTGTTAATTCATAAATAAATTCACAACACTGATCAGTTAAAAGCATTTAAAAAATTTTTAAAAACCCAAAATGTAATAAAATCACATAAATATATACCAAGACGCAGTTACATCATTATTTCTAATAGCATGAGTACAAAAGTTTATTATTACCTTCCTCCGATTCATAGAAAATGAATGCCTACGCTATATTCGGGGAATATCCACGCCAATTTTGGGACACTATTCTCTGAACTATCAGTATCTACGGCTCAATGTTTCCACAATGGATGGAAACAGGAAAAAAATATAAAATTTCTCGAAATTTTTTTTCTCCCCGAATCCGTCACTCGAGCACTTGCCATAATTTTTTGCTCTCCATACGAGTTATTTTTTGCCCGCCGAGTGCATCGCCGTAAAGGCACGCATATACATTCGGGAACGGGAAAAATGTCGCATTCTTTCCCGTTTTATTCTCTCTTTGTCCCTTTATTCCGACACTTCCATCGCACCCTCTCTCTCATTCTCAGTCCCTCTCTTCACTCCCCCACTCCACTCCACCCTATCTCACCCCTTCCCCTTCCATACAGCAGATGACAGTGTGGCGGGAAAAGGTGTCGTGGCGCCGCGCCGCTAATGGGAGGAATGAAGGGGCGGCATTTGGTGGGGTGGGGAGAGAGGAAAGGCGAGGGCGAGCGTGGGGCGGGGGGGAAGGGAGGAGGTACACTCGCATTGGTGAGTGTGTGCACCACCCTAGTGTGCCTGTGGATGTGCGAGAGGGATCTCTGAGGGGGGGCGAGAGGGCCCGGAGCGAAGGGCGGGTGATGCGTCGGGGGGAATGGAGGACAGGGGGAGGGGCACTGCCGGAGTTGTCCGCTCCTCTTCGTCGCCGGATTTAATGGATTGTTGTATGTGATGGTGAGTGTTTGCGAGTGTTTGTGAGCAGGAGGAGAGTGTGGAAGAGGAATATATAGAGGTTTGACGCTGAGGATGAGTGTGAGTCTGTTCGATATTCAAAGTATCGCAAGGACGTGAATACCTCGCATACTGGGTTTTTATAAAGTCACCATATCCTAAAATTATATTACAGGAACGATGTGGAATACTTTGATTTGATATTTGACTAAATATTTAGTGGACCAATACTAGAATATTTTGATTTCCGATATGCAGAGGTTCCACAAAGTGAAGCAGAATTTATTAGTTATATTGTGGAATATTTACATGATTCAATGAACAACACTTTAAAATCAATGATTGGCGAGTTCACTTTGTGGAAATTATTCATGTTCAAAATGAAAACACTGAAAAGGCTGAAACCGGTCGATTTGTGTTTTAATACATTGGTGGAAAAAACTCAGTGTTTTCATTTTGAACAAGAACAACACTTTGTATTTTCTGTGGATTTAATTTTTAACCACCCTCAAAAACCTGTTTTCGACCAGGAAAATCTTGTGCATGATGTCGTCTTAACAACCAAAAACCATCATTCAATCTTTCTCACAGTAAATTCGTGGTATATAAAAAGGTAAAATAAAAACTCAATTCATCCTACTCACCGAAAAAGTCTGAAATCGTTCATGACACTACGTTGCTTTCAATCTATGCCTGTAGTTTGACATGCCGTGTGGTTTCGCTTATGGTGACGATTACATTTTTAAATCGCCTAATAACTTCTGGAATATGATTACTGAAAATCGTAGGGAGAAAATAGTGGAGTTGGAAACACATGCATCGAGAAAACGTGGGTCGGCCAGGTAGGTCATTGATCACAGCTTTGTGTTATTGGCTGGATGTCCAGTGTTCAACTCTAAATGAAATCTCTCAGGACATCCACCCAAACCAAGGGTGCAAGATTTTTCCAACTGATCCTTTGGGGAAAACACAGAAGGCTCCTGTATTTAATCAGGTCTATATCAGCTCTGAAAGGCGTTTGGTTAAGTACCTTTTCAGATATAAGGATTTTTGGGTGGAAAAATGTAGTAATTTTGTTTGTATGTTAAACTCAGCAAATAGCATCAGTGACCCATTCATCTCAGAGAAACGCATGAAAGCCTTTCCCTCTGCGCGCATCGCACGTTGCATTTATTTTTCATCGCATTTACATCGTATCATAATATTTAACTATGTGAGTCATCTAAATGGTATGAGATTTTACATTATAGTTGATAGAACGTAGCACTTACCTCATTGTTACAATGCGGCTTTACGTTAATAGTTCCACATGTCCCCAAAAATTTTTCAGTATGTTCTCACTCTCCTTAAAGCAATGATTAATAAAGAATAAAAGTGAAGGCAAAAATCAATTTTCAATACTCCATGTGTACAAAAATTAAGCAGAAAGAAAAGAAAAATATTAAAAGAGGTAAAAAAATACACAAAACCTACCATAATGGTACCCTTAATAAAAACAAAAAACTGAAATGTTTTCTTGACCCATCTGATATGATATCTCGCCCTTCCAAAAAGTGCAATCACTCCCGGATAGCATATCCTGCTCTACGATATCTAAAAATATTATAAATTGCAGGTGAAAAATTTGAATATCGTGGGTAAAGCAAGCGTAGATAGTGAACAGTCAAGGCTGGCTGGGAGGGAGAGAAGGGAGCAATGAGGGGGAGAGTGGGGGGACAAGAAGGAACGCGTAATGACGGATTAAATGAGTGATGCGCTCGGCTTGGTGTCAGAGGGCGGCGCCCCCCCTCTCCCTTCCCCACAGAATGAACGTGTGCGCGCACGAAGGGGATGGGAAGAAAGGCCGGCGGAAGCGGCGGTGCGGCATACGGAGTGTGGATTGTGTGTGGAGTGACGAGGTTGGCAGGGGGAGGAGAGAGGGAAGGGTCGGGTGGTGACGGTGGACGACGAAGGGAAATTGTTTGTTTGCCTCGCGTGGGGACGTGACTTCCTTCCGACTCTCGACACACGAGGCGAGAGCTGTGTGGAAATTGCGAGGACGACCTCTCCCTCTCTCTATTCCTAGCTCTTTATTTCTCTCTCTCTTTCTCCCTCTTTTATACTCCTTCTCGCTCATTTACTTCTCTGTCTCTCTCTCCACGGCCATCGTCCTCCCTCTTTCGCTTCAAACCCTTTTTCTCCCATCTTTCCACGGCCGCCGTTTCGTTATTTATCTCGAGCTCTATTTTTAATTCGCGTCCTCGCCTCTCCCCTTTCCAACCCCCAACGGAAGTCCCCCACCTCCTCATGCGTCCATCCGAACTGGAGCGCTCAACAGGGTGACAGTATTCTTTGATGTGTGTTGAAGCGAAAGGGCTCGAGAAAAATTTAAAAAAATAAAGACGAGGATGGAAAAAAAACTAAGAGAGGCGAAAAAAAGCCATTTTTTCACCTCTTGGATCCTCTCTTGGGTCGTCCGTTTATTTCCTTTTATTCCCCCGTGGCGCAATTATTTTATGCCCCAAAAATCGTGTTTTATCATTAAGCACTTTTCAATCTGCTCTTCCTCTCACAAACAATGTCACTCTCCCCCCTATCTCTAAACGCTTCGCAATTTCGGCGGTAATTGCTCGCACGACCACTTTTAATCCAAAGCGATTGCAATGACGACGGTGGTGTTTAGGAATCGGAAGTGCAATTGAAATTCCACACTCCGGGATTCAGTGTGATGGACGTGACTCAAGTATTTTTTCATCCTTTACCTTAGTTGATTGGCTGCTTTTTAAGTATCAAAATACATTTAGTACAAATAATGACTAAAAAAGTAAAAAGATGGAGTAATTCTATTTCTTTCACTGGTTAAGCTTTTATTGCAATTCAAGCTTCATGCACCGAAGTGTTACTAACGATAGCATAGTTGAAAACCCCTTCCAATAAAATAGCCCCATCGAGGCCTGAAAAAATTTATTGTCCATTCTATACCTTTTTAGTAATAAATAAACTAGTGCTAGTGTAAATTTCTTTCCTGAGTCTTCATGGAATCGGAATGTATTTTTATGAGAAATTTAATTAATCCTGAACCTAGAAATCGGTTTCAGGTAATACTTTATGTAAACACTTAATCTTATTTGTTAGTATATGTCTTTTGCAACCGTACCGATAATTATGGTATCTGACATTTCCAGTCAATAATATTGTATTATAAACGTATACATTTGGTGAATTCAGACTGTAAAATGCTTTGAATCATCAATAACTCGCTTTTAATGGATTCGAAACTTATAAACTGGATAAATGATGAATATACACATTTCTAGATATGCGAGGGAGAGTTGATTGATGGTCAGAAGTCTCATTCACAGAGAACGTCTTTTGATAAAATTTGTTTAATTTTGTCATTGTACCAGTACATCTTAGTTGATATATTTATAGTCAATTGATTTATTCAAAGAAACATCCAACAATTATCCTATTACTTGGATTCCTATTTAATTCGATGGTGGAGTTTCAGCAAGTTTCTGCTGGTTAGAATGTGATTTTAAATAAATTTTGGAATCAGGTCTTACGGGCAGGCGCTCAATTTTCAGTGAGTGCAAAGTAATTGAATTCAATGTGTTGACATTTAAGATGAATTTTTGTCGTTATTCTCTCCTAATCCGTACCTTCACCAACTAAGTTTTAGTTATAATTGTTTTCTATGAAATCCTAATGTAATTATGTTTCGAAAATCCATACTTATAACAATTCCATTAATTTTAGGAGTCAGTTTTTTAGTGGACCTGAGAAAACCAGTTTAGATGATTATTTCGTTAACAACCACGTCGTAAATAAATATCTCAGCTTTTTTAACTCTTATTTTTCATTCTACTCAAGCTAGGATTACTTCTGAAAGGACTACCTTCAGAGCCAGCATACCGTTGCCCGCGACCCACCACAAGGAGGTATATGCGGTGTACTGACACACCTGGCGGGCCTCGGGTATTACTATGTTTTTGTTTCTCTTGTGGCATACTGGCGAAAATGTGCCAAAATTGACTGGTAGAGCGCCGTAACAGTTAGCAGGGAAAGCTGCGCGTGGTGAAGGTACTGCAAAGGCTGGTAACCTGCATACTCTATTACAACTGACTCATAAGAGTCACAAATAGCCTCGGACGGCCGTAGCCACGATCGGCGGCGGAAGCTGAATAAGGTTGCACCTTTAAGACACGGACTTAGAGATGCGAACGGTACAAACGGTACAAACGGTACTTGGAATCTGAGAGGAGTAAGAAGCATGAGTTGTTGAATGAAATGAAAGTGAGACGAATGGATGTTTTGTGTTTGTGAGACTAAGCGCAAGGGGCGGGGTGTTGTTACTATAGATGACGGTGGTCTGACACTGTGGTCAGGAGTTGTCAATAATGTACATGGCAGTTAAGGTGTAGGACTCATTCTTAATGAGGGAAGTAAGTTACCTTCTAGTAAGGAAGTACGAGTTAGTATCCCCTAGATTGCTCTGGGTTCGCATGAAAGTAGGTATTAGGAGAGTTGTGATTGTGACGTGCTATACACCAGTGGATGGAGAGTGACAGTGTGAAAAATGAGTTTTGGGAAAAACTGAGAGAGGATTTCAATGAATGTGACCCTGGTGAGAGAATAACTGTGCTAGGTGACATGAATGGCTGGGTTGATGTGAGGCGGGATGCATCTGAGAGAGTGGTTGGGCCATTTGGTGACCCTCGAGTAAATTATAATTGGGAAAACTTGGTAAGGGTGTGCTTGGAAAAAAGAATTGCTTGTGTAAAATACATGGTTTAAATATAAGAGAATACATATGTATACTTGGCAAAGGGTTAAATGTAAAAGCATGATTGGTTTTGTTGTGTATGATGAGAGATTTAGGGAGATAGTGTGGGACACGAGAGTGATGAGGGGTGCTGAATGTGGAGTGGACCACTATTTAGTACTCTCCAAAGTGAATCTGGGCTGAAAGTGGGTACCAATAAAGAATGTTGAGCGTAAGCAGTTGAGAGTAAAAGTGGAGAGGTTGCTATATAGCGAGGTAAGAATGCGAAGAAAAGTGAATGGAACGAGTATATCAGATACGCTATTACCCAAGATTAATAAGGGAGGCTGTAGAAATTGCGAAGAGACCGGAGAACGTCAACCGAGAAGACGGTTACAAGTTGAGTAGCAGTCTAAAACGAATTTTTTCAAATTCATATTCCGGCAACAATGGGAGTCCAGACTTATATATAAAGACGAGCGAGACAAATAAAGCAGTGCAGTTAACCTGATGAAGCTGGCAGGAGGACCAGCGAAATATTGTTGTTTAAAAAAACATACATCGCGGAATGAATCCCGAAAAAAGGAACAGTCGAGGTCTGCAATAACAGGATTGCTGCCAAATCTGGAGAATAAGGCATTAGAGATTTACAGAAATGAAAAGAATGAATGCAAAATTGTTGTGATACAGAGGAAGGAAAGAATGCGTGCGGATGAAGCTAGCAAATACAGAGCGACTTTGAAGGTAATAAAAAGCTGTTTTGGAAGTGTTTAAAAAGGGTTAAGATTGGTGAAGGCAGGGGAATGAATGCGGTAAAGAACAAAAGTAGAGAGTTCGTGTGGGATGAGAACAATATCAGGGACTGCTGGAGGGAGTATTTTGAAGAATTTTACAATAATGTTGCAGGCGCTGAGGATGAGCCTTGCGAAGTAGTATGCGAGAATGTGATGATGGAAAAGGAGACCAGTGAGAATGAGGTCAAAACGGATATGAGAGTATTGTAAAATGGGAAGGCTGCAAGCATAGATGGGATATCCAGTGAAATGTTCAAGTGTGGGTGTAATTTACTCATTTGTTGGCTGTGTGAACTATAAAATTTATACTTCCAGGCATTTGTTTTTCCAGTGGATTGGAATAATGCAATCATTGTTACATTTTACAAAGGGAAGGGAGGAAGGACCGAATATAATATTTATCGGGCCATTAGTTTATTGAGCATTTCGGAAAAGTGTTCAGCAAAATTTTAATCGAAAGGAGGAGGAATATAACTTCTGACAGAATATGGGGTGTGCAGTGTGAGTGTATGCCAGACAGAGGACACAGTGACCAGCTTTTCGCGCTTCAGCAAGTAATAGAAAAATGTATGGTCGTCCGAAAGAAAGTGTATTGTGCGTTTGTTGATTTTGAGAAGGCATATGACAGGGTAAATAGAAAGAATTTGTGGAAGGATTTGAAGGACTGTGGAGTAAATGGGCAGTTATTGAATGTTATGATGGCGATGTATGATAATAGTAAGGTAAGTTTGAAAGTTAACGAGATTCTGAGTGATTGGTTTGCAATAAAACAGGGCATAAAGCAATGTTGCGTAATGTTACTATGACTGTTTAATGTATTTATGGATAAATGTGTTAGGGATGCGTGTAGTGAAAACGACAGTTTTGAGATTGGAAATGTAAACGTGCGAGTTCCACTAAATGCTGATGATGCTGTTTTGATCTCAGAGTGCCAACAGGGATTACAGAAGCTCCTAGATAAGTTTTGTGAATCAACAGAGAGAATGGAATTGAGGGAAATGCGTGCAAGATTAAATTAGTAGTTGTTGATAAGGAGAATGGGGAGGATAACTGTATGATGAGGACGAATGGTGAAATAGTTGAACAAGTGGATGATTTTGTGTACTTAGGTAACATATTTGAAAAAGATGGATGAATAGATGAGGAGATAAAGAGACGAGCGAATGCTGGAAGAAACGTGGTAGGTAGCAGCATATAGAGCATATCAAGTAATGAGTGCCTGTCTTCGGAAGCAAAAATCGCCATGCACAAAAGTGTACTTCTCCTCACTTTGTTGTATGGTAGTGAAACATGGGTATGTCAGGATAGACATAAGATAAGTAGACTGAGCGCAGTGAGTGTGAGTTATCTGAGGAAAGTTTGCTGCAAAAGTAGGATGGATAGGGTCAGGAATGAATGGGTAATAAATGAATGAGGGTTAGATGCTCTAGTAATGGACATATATGAAAGGAGTGTGCTTCGTTGGTTTGGCCATGTTGAGAAATTGGATGAGATTCGAATAACGAAACAGATATATACCAGTGAAATGAATGGTGCGAGAGGTAGAGGTAGGCCGAGAAAGTTGTGGTTGAATGTGGTTAAGGAAATTCTGCGGAGGAGGAATATTAGGAGTCTTAAAAACAGGAGGGTGTGCATGCAGCAGTTTATGGGGGTAAATGAGGCAAAAGAGGTTTGCAAGGATAGGTCAGTATGGAGGAATTATTGAAGCAGAGTTAGGTGTACACATATGTATTTTTGAGTGAAACTTTGTAACTGTGCCTACCGCAGAAGGGAACTGCGTGATTGGTATGTATGTATATTTTCCATATAAAAAGACTGTGTTAACATGCAATTATAAATATGTTTTTCTATAACGATTTCCTACTAACTGATAGTAAAGTAGCATTTGTACGACCATTAAAAATTTGAAAGTTTTAGCTGAAATTTGATCAATTCTTAGCTCTAAACTTTGGCAAATACAAGTTATTTTATAGAAATAATATCTATTTCGAGGCAGTTTCATAGTAATTATGATATCATCTTGATATTCGCCGAAATACTAAAAATCCAATTTCTAGGCTTTCCAGGATTTCTATAAACGGCGTGTCCCAAGGTTCCATTGTCATTTTTCTCAACTAGAACGTCGAGAAATGGAAGCTTCCCGTCTGTATCTACTTCCATGGTGAATTTTATGTGGCTATTTATGCTATTCAAGTAATGATAAAATCCTTCTAGCTTCTGGCGACCATGCGTCCAAATAATAGAAGTGTCGTCGGTATACGCCTACGTCGACGAACCGGTATCTCCATCTCATATCGCTCTCATCACCACCCTGCCCAGATAAACGCTGTCATGAACACTTTGATTGAGCGATCTATTCGACTGAGCAACACCAAGAATTTCGCTGCAGAGAAAGAACAATTGAAAGCCATTCTTTGACTTAACGGGTACAACAACGGAGCTATCTCATGAAATTTTAAAAAGAAAATTAGGAAGAAGGACGACGGGAACCAATCCGAAGCCGTGGACGTCAACAGCCAGTAGAAAGCATTCCTCCTCTACATTAAAGTCATCACCGACAAGATAAGCAATATCCTTCGAAAATATGAGATCAAAGCAATCTTTAAACCACATTTTCAAGTAAAACACCTAATTGGAAATGTGAAGGGCAGGACACCGCTGCAAGTCGAAGGGGTTTATGAAATTCCCTGCGGAGCATGTGGCAGAAAATACATCGGCGAGACCGGACACCTAGTCAAAACGAGACAGGAAGAGCACAGACGACATTCGACTGGGGCAAACAACCAAGTCTGCAGTTGCTGAACACGAACCCTTGGGACACGCGATCGATTTGGAAAAATCCAAAGTCATCGCCAAAGTCGAAAGATTTAAGCCACGACTCATCCGGGAGGCCATTGAGATAAGGAAAAATAGGCAGAATTTCAATAAAGATGGTGGCTTAAAAATCAGCAAAACTTGGAACCCAATCATCCATCTAAATTCTCCACCTCCGCCTTCCTCCCCCTGTCCTAACCTCCATCCCCCTTCCACCTCTTCCACTTAATATAAAAAGACAAGCAGCAATAGGAAATCTATTCCCATGAATAAGTGACCAGCAGTGGTCACGAAACGTGGGGCCAAAAACCTGATTTCATACGCGGCATGTACCCGAAACAATTATTACATCAATTAACATGAGCCGCGAAAGCTTTAATCAAGAAATGCTTAGTTTCTTTAATGCTGTGCGGCATATGTTTGGTATTTGTTTTCTTCACGATGTATCAGAAGTTAAGGTAATTCCAAGATATTTTACTGTATCAGAGGATTTTATGTTTGCTCCACCCGCAGTATACGAATGGCATTTGTGTGATAGCTTTCGCAGGAAGGGAAGTGTGGCGCATTTTCTGATATTTAATTCTAACCCCCACTCCTGGCACCGCGAAAGATTGTTGTTAAGGTCCGATGATAGAACTTCAAGTCCGCATCTTGACTTATACGGTAGATAATGGTACCGTCTGAAAATAATCTTAATTTACTGCTAACTCGAGAACTTAGGTCATTAATATAAATAATGAATAAAAGAAAACCAATCACGCTTCCTTGAGGAACACCGGACAACTTCGAGTATATCAGAGCTAAAACTGTCAATACTACTTTTTGTTTTCTATTATTGAGAAATTTTCTTATCCAATTCACTATTTTAATAAACTCCGCATAAATGCAGTTTATATACGAGTTTTTTGGGAGGAATCTGGTCGAATGCCTTCTTGAAATCAAGAAATAACGCTTCGATTTGCTTTTTCGATTCACCTGATTTTAGGATATCATGAAGGAGGAGCGCAAGCTGTTTTTCAGAACCTGCCCTTACGGATGCCATTCTGACTGTTCTATAAGAAGTTATGAGTATCCAGGAATTTCATTTCTAACGACTGTGTGTTCAAGGATTTTGCATAAAAATGTTGTTAACAATATAGGCCGGTAATTTCCCGGGTCATTTATATTTTCTTTTTTCAATATCAGTGTAGCATTGGCTATTTTCCAATCTTGGGGTACCTTGGCTTCTGATAATGATTTGTCTAATATTTTTTCTAAAAATGGTGAAATCTGTGGCGCTAGTTCCTTGAGCATGCGTGCAGGTATTCCTTCTGGACTTGTTACTATTAATCGAACCAAGTTGTTTAATCATTCCAACACGATGAGTTTTTATGTCAGCCATCAGCTCGTTAAAGTCAGGAATGTCTAAATTGTATATTTTGTAATCCTTTGTGAATATACTTTCAAAGTAGTGGTTTAATACGTTGGCTTTGTCAATGATGTTGGTGACTACTTTGCCATTTGTGCCCAATAAAGACTCTTCTGTCGAAGATTTGCCTTGGAGCTCTCTCGTGGAAGACCAGATGACTTGGGGTTTTCAATAAATAATTCACCTAGGATTTTTATCTTGAAGTTTCTTAAAGTAGTACGCATTATTTTCTTCTTTTGTGTACGTTGAAAAACGTTAATTAAATATCTCTCCTGCAAGTTCCATTGAGTTGTTACCTGACTTAATATACTTTTTATATATGTTGTGCAATTGCCATTGTCTCTTGAGCTCTAGCCTTTCGTAGTGGTTATACCAACGAGGCTCTTTACTTCCCCGTTTTAATTTGTGTGAAATATATTAATCGAGTCCTTTAATGATTAATAATTAGCCATAATTATTGATTTAGCCACTAAGGAATAAAACACGATCATTTACCAACGCCTTGTTGGCCTAGTGAAATTTTAATAAGTGAATAACCTATCCACTATGTCAGTTCCACCTTTTTTGCCGTTTAAGGTAACAAATTTGCCCTGTTTTTTTAATTTTTCATCTTATTTTCCATTTTCCTATGTTCTTGAAATCAATACAAAATATTTCTCTACCTTGAATTGAATGAATTTTTGGTGCAAATTTTCCAAAATCTAAGCAGACACCAGTTCGCTTTACGTTCTTTTTTTGAGCTAAATCTAGTGGTAATCCGCGGATATTTTTTTGGTAGTGCCGATTGATAAGGAAAAGTTAATAGTGCTTATTCAGGACTCTCTCCAGAAGTCCAGTGGTTGTAAATCCATTTTCTGATGCACCATTACGTTTTGTGGAATATATTGTTTCAAATATTCGTTCAACTACGGATAGAGACTAAGCTTGACTGTTTTGCCTCAGCCTTCTGCAGTTAACTGGTTTGTCAGGTTTTTTTATACCTCTAGCATAGAGTGACCCCTCAATGCCTCCAAATTCTCATTTACTATTTCCTTGGTAGATAAACCGTAATTATGTTTGCAGTTTTCATCGAAAATGCCGTTTCACAAGAAAGCCTGATAACCATGTGTACATAGAGATGACTGACTCATCGTAGAACCATTTCTTGGTCTTATATAACAATCAAGATTTGGAATGGGAATCCACAATTTGATGCAAGCTGTAAAATTTAACCTTTATGCATAATGTTGCGATCGGTCTGTAAAAGCTGGCACCACAACTAGACAACTAAGTGATACTTGTATATACGAGTGGAACCGCACGGAATATTGGACCAAAGTAGTTAAATGTAGCAAGATGCTCACACGAAGCAATTTTTTTGCTCCTATATTGAAAGAGTAGCATGAAATAGATAACCACTGAAGGGCATCGGACTGTTACATTTCATACTCCCGCTACGTCATCAGAAATATTTTACTGTCGGCCTGAGAGAGAGAGAGCGTACCCACTCCAGGGTTAAAGATACTGCGGTCTGGAACGGAATTTAAGCTATAATGAGCCTTTAGATGAATGTAATGTTATATCTCTTGGTATATAAGAGCAGATTTTGTAGACTTGGTAGATAAGAGTAGTGAGGAAATCGAGCTTAATGTTCGAACGCAGGCATGTTAGCAATAGTTTTTAAAATTATGATTATTAACACTTTCCGAAAATAAAAAAATTTAGAAGTACAATATGGCGTACATTTTCTGCTAGGTGATACTTTTGATTTCTCGCACGTGGAACAATGATCAAGGAAGGTATATTACCACACAAAGTGAATAGATCATGGGGCCTATTTAGAAAATTCCTTCACTTCAATCTTCATTGCGCGCTATGCCAACTTGTTTTAAATCCACCCAGGGTAATAATTACTGGGTACTGAAACTCAGCAACTTGGCCACCAAATATGGCAATATGCATCAGGCGATACTTCCTGTCCCCAAAGCCACCAGTGAACCGTCAACTTTTACCAGCGTGAATTACTATTAGTGCTGAGGTTGGTTCAATAAAAAAACTAGATCGAAAAAATAATTTCATTTGTAAGGAATTCTAAAAACGCTGGCTATTTATAATTTATAAATGATTGTGGCATATGTATTGTATAAAATTATTTTTTTTTGTAGGTTGGGAGTATTAATTTCCTCTCATTTAGGTAATGATGTGGGGGTAAATTCTGTAGTATTCTAGTCTAAAACACTTAAATGATATTTAAGGTAATGAGGATGGGGGAATACGGACGTCCAGGGTATTGGTGAGACATAAGTGTCCTAATTGCTGTCCCTCGTGGTGTCACGTGGGAGATTTGAATGCTTGCAAGTGCACCATAGTTTATGGATATCAACTATCAGGACGGAGACTTTAACGCGTGAAACAGCGTTGGTTTCCAAATGAGCCGTCGTATTTACCTGTCGTAGATCGTAATAATGGGGGTTTTATGTATCTTAGAATGCTATACTTGTAAAGAGGAAAGCGTTCCAATTGGCTACTTAGCCTTTTGTTTTTCTGAATGTTGTTTTATCTCCAATAATTTCGCATCTCATTGTTAATGATCAAAAGTTTTTCCTGACTGTAAAAAAAAGGATCCAGCTTTACTTTGTGGAAAAAACTTGGTTCAGTCAAAAATCCTGTTTTTTCCCACAATTTACCAATAAAAGAGTTCAGTAGTACTGTTGGAAAAATCGATTTCAGATATGACGACGAACGACCTCAAGATGAGGTTTGTATTACCAAAAAACCAAGACGTATAAACCATCTAATTGGTTTATTTGGAGATTTTAAAGTAACATTTTTATTTTTGTTTTAGAGGCACGTAATTTTACTGGAAAAATTGTCACAATTCTTTCCAAGCAATCAATATGTAAATGAAAATGCCAGCCACAGTGGCAGTGATCTGAACTCCTCTCCTGCCAGTCATAGGATGGCGGGTTTGAGTCGCACCTGGGTTGGTTTTAAAGTACCCTCGATGATTGTCCGTGAACCTCCAATACTTTTGGCCATAAAATTCCCATTGTAAAGAACCAAAAGACTGCTTTTGTGTTGCTAGTGAATAAATACAAAATAAGTAAACAAAAAGCACGCACTGATTAGTGTAGATTGGCACAATACGATATCATACTTGCTTCTGTCAACATTAAAAGTAAACGTGCCATAAGGAGATCAGAATTATATTTCAGTTGTGACAGTTTTCTTAGACCATATTCCCATTCATCTTTGTTTTCAAATTTTCCAGCGATGTGTATTATTGCTATTCCCCATTTCCGGATTTTCTGTCGAGTCTCCCAGCGTCGCTCACAGTAGGAGGATTGAAACGTTGAGTGTACATAAATACATATTAAATACTCTAAGCAGCAAAAAACCGGAAAATGGTTGATACAAAGTCCTATTTCCATTACTGCCTTTCATTTTTGGTCCGCTGCTATTTTTACCATGCTTTTCTGTCATATGTAAGTACATGTGAGTAACAAACACTATAATTCATCTTACTACAATAGAATGACCCATGCAGAAAAACAAATCCTATGAAACATTCCAAGCGGGAGGAGGTGTTAGCTATGTAAATAAACATATCTGCAAATTCTAGTCTACCCAGAAATGTAGCCTCATCATCTCACCTTGATGTCCAATCTTGCATTCAAAAATTATTTAAAAATTACAGGCATAAAGCCTCTACTATCATCCTTCCTTTTGGTTACACAGATAGTACATTTAAAAAGTTCGTAATTCGGAAAAAATATCGGCGTTACGAAAGGAAGAAAAATAGTAATGCAACGCACGGAAAGGCTAAAATCAAATTTTAATATCAACCATCATCCCATGCAGGTATCGGATACTTTCAAAAACAATACTTGCTCTAGTTTAATATATTTGAACTAGCCCGCCATAGTAGTAGAGATATTTTGATATATTGCACGGAGAAGTATACGTGTTCGGAGAAGTAGCGCGCCTCGACTGTAATCAGCTCGAAGGTAAAAGAGGTAAGCCATCAAGGCGTATTAAAGGGAGATTGAGGTTGCGGCTGCAGGATATATTGAAGGATAACGATAGGCTGAGTGTAACATAGAGAGAATGAGAATAAGCATGGTAGACAGAGGATAAGGGTTTGGAATATTCCGCCAGTGAGTCTAGGAGCACCGTATAATTGGTGGTACGATATGTGACGAAAAGGAATTTTTTATGAAGTTCTCTCAGATTTTCGTCTGAATACCGATGGCCATTGCTGCCAGTGCTGTGATGGTTTTCCATCTATTCATTTTTGCCCTCAAAACGTTGGCAGATATGGCTATCCTTACCCGGCTGGATATTCGAGAGAACCTCATCAGTCATTTTGACCGGGAAAACACTGCATCCTAAATGTTATTCTTTGCCGTCAATTAATCGTTTTAGAATGGGAATGTTTGAAATGCGTTCCCGCGATCGAGAATACTAAGAACGGATAGTCCATGGATTTACTATTTCTTTATTAGAATATACATTTATGCAATGTTATGTCGCTGCATATTGTTGACCATTTTCCTAAAAGATCGTCTGTTTTTCACTCTGGGCATATTATGCCGACGCGACGGTAGGTGGTAGGTAATGGCAAAAGGGAGGTAGAAGGGAAAGGGCTGGAATAATATATTCCGGTCTCGCAAACACACAATAGGGGTGGTTTGCTGAGACGCCCGCAGCACGCCATTGTGTGCGCCTGAGGCTGCACCGCATCACACCGCTGGAGACCACATGGTGAGGCCGTCGGACGACAATTCGGCCACCCGGTTCTAGGTGTGTTTAGAGCGGCTTTCATTGTTGCCCCGTTGCTGTGCGCTCGTTACCGAGAGATGGGGAATCTCACCCCACCTTCGCTCCTTCCGTCCTCAATAATTATCTGTGACCAATCCTGGTCCGGCCGCGCAGTTGTGGGTAGCCCGACCCACGCTCGCCACGAAATGCCCAATGAACCGCGAACGCTCTCTCATTCCTTTTGCCTCTTCCACCCACAGAAGGACTTTATCTTTTTTACGTTCGTTTTTTACCACGAATTTTTTCACAGAGGCTATATTTTCCTTAGTATTCTAAAAAAACCTGTAGGGAATCCTTTTATAATACTGTTAGCTCTTTCAATTTATGGAATACATGCTGTCTAGCGACCATTTCCTATCAAAACACATAGCAAAAGTTTACCTTTACTTCTCTCGCTTCTACCACGCACCAGACTATTATATATACAAATAATTGTATATTTCTGTGCAATAATGAAAAAAAATATATATTGTGGTAATAATCTCAATATTTGCCTGTTTCACTTTATGCCACTGAATATTTAATTCTCGGATAAACTCGACGATCCTCTGACTTTTGCTGCAGTTTAAACGAAAGGATCACGTTGCTGTAAAGTTATAAAGGTTTTGTTTTGATATTTTATGTATCATTTCGTAGAGTTAGCTGGGGGATTCCGTAAATGTCATGGGCATCATAAGGGTGATAACTATGACGGGCAACTTATGACGGCTATGACGCACGAGAGATTCTATGAGCCAGTGTCATAAGGCTTGTGATGCTGAGGAGTCATGGGGAACCAAAATTACCTATATGTGCATTGGTAGCCTTTTATAAATAAGAAGAACCAATGGAAATCACAGACATCCCATTAACCCATACAAAAATTGACTAGCGGCAACCACGGAAACCATAGACTCCCAACTATCGACAAAAAACCAATAATTCTAATAATTACTCACGTAAATAACAAACGAGCGTGTTTCATGCATGAAAATAAATGGAAGCTCTATGTAGGCTAGCTCTTTTTATAAAGCAAGCGTAAGAGATTATATTAATTAATATTTTCAGCTGTTACTATGAAGTGCCCATAATTTGTACGTAATCGCATATTAGGGATTCATTTTTCGAACATTCATCGTATGCTTTTAACGATCCTGGAGAGAGGTCTCGAAGTAAATGGTAGATCACGGTAATATTTTGAAGAGATGTAGTTGAACACGTTTGTATGTATTTTTGCATGAAATTATAAATAGTTTGAAAGTTATAATTGTATGATTATGCGTGCAATTGAGTATAGTTAGCAGTAGTGGTTGGGATCCGCCCGTCTCCATTCACATAGTTTACATTTTTCAATAATCTTTCATAAGCAATAAATGTAAAAGCATGAAATAAACTAACTGAATTTCATATTTTAAAACGAAGTTAGAAGTCCGTCATGTAATTTAGAAAACATACTAATGTAAGATTTTATGCTCCTATGCGCTTCATCGCGTGAGTCAGAATTAAGTATTGAATGACTACTCATGCACAACATAATATCGCGAGTACCCCGAGCAAGATCCACCATTATTCTAATGGCACAATTCAAAAACGTACAGGGATAGAATTCGACAGTCGGTGAGAGTCAATTTCATGTTAGAGGATGGTGGTTCATCCAGTGATTATGCACTTTTGTTAGTATTTGAACCTTGAAGAAAGATCTAAGGCTTTCCCGGCGTATGTAGTCGTTCATCGAAACATCGGTCGAGATGGAGAGTTTGACCCGGTGGGAAGCCCGAATAACCTTCAACGAGTACTTGAACCTTGTCTTTAGAATTGGTTTTAACTAACACCTCCATCTAATGGTTTCGCATGTTTTTCATTTTGGCGTGAATTTATAATAAGTATGATTAATGTAGCACTAAATATTATATCCTCTATTTTGTCTCCGAAAGCTGTTTTGCCTCTTGAATCTTTATTTTTGTAATTTTTTGCGGCCTGTCATTTTAGAGATACCATTATAATGATACGTTCTGTGCTATTTTTATTTATTTATTCATTCATAATCCTTTTTTTAAATTCTGTTCATGACATAGGTTAGGTCGTTTGACTCATTCAGCATCCGACAATTATTGCGTTAACTTTGGATCAACATTTGGATTGTCAATACGCCCTCATGTCGGAATTCATAATATGATGTCACTCATAATAAAAGATTCCTACAAAGAAAGAACCTAAGGATGACACGCGGTATCGAAACCATGGTCGAGTTGTATTAGATAGTGTGGAATAAAACCAATTATCTTTTATTGTGAGTGATATCATAAATTTCCTCCATGTGAAGCCGGAAACTATGTCTTATATGCATAATAATACAACATTGCAATTGCACGACGGAGTCCGTGGATAAGCGCATTTAAAGACTTTCAGCGTCACCCCGCATTTAAAAGGCATTGGGATGACTCTCTCGTCCTCCCTTTGCTATTCCTTTTGATTCTCCTGCTGGCAAGGAATCAAGACCAAGTGGGTCGTGACTTCATCGCCGTCGCGCGCGCCCTCAACAATGCGATCCGTGGCGTGCGTGTAGAACTGGCGCAATGGCGATGACGTCATGCCCCGCGCTCCGTCTCCATGGGAGACTTAGTACTCTCCGTCTCATTCAGAGCGCGTCTGCTGATCTGTCTGAAGTGAGTGAATCTTCTGAGAGGCTGGTCATCTGCTGTCTATGGAACGCTTCGGATTATCCTTTGCCGTCAATAATGGTGTCTTCAGTTTTCGCTATCCACGTTCGCACAAGGATTTAGTACGTTATTTCCACAAAGTAATACACACGTATATCTAATTCTAAACAATAGGCATAGGTATCCCTAAAATAAAAGATATTTTCAAAATTTTGCGCCTTTTTGGATAACTAACGCAATTTTTACCCACTGTTTATTTTTACGGGACTAGTTTCACCGGAGACACTTAATTACTATCGATAGCCTGTAACTCGTTCGCCTTAATATAGATGCAGAGTTGAAAAGAGGTATATTTTTCTCAAAAAATAGGAAGAATATATAGAAGATTAAATAATGAATGTCTTATTATACGTAGCATCACCGCTTAAATACTACTGAGATGCCATCTGTCAACGAAGGGGAACTACCCTTTAATATCTTTAGATAACACGATGGCAAAGCAGAGCTCATAAACGTAATATTATTCATTCGTGAAATAGGGAACTACGGTTATTAGCGATAAATGCTTATTTGATTCAATTCCCAGGTTTCGGATCCAATTCCGCATCCTCCAGCATTACTTTTTAGTTAAACTGAAAATTTAATTTGTTTGTAAATTTATAGCTCCCTGGTTTTTTATTTCTGGTAGGGATACTTGCTGTAGCCGAGCTAGATTAATTAACTATATATGGTGTTTCATTAAACATTCATGTTTACTCTTTGACAAATGAGTTACTCTCCCCAAAAATAGTGTTAATTGCCAATTTTCAGTACGATGAATCCTAAACTGGCCGATGCTCTCCATCAATGCCTCCTGACTGTTAAACAAGAGGTCAATTCTTCAATTGCTGAGGCATTGACACAAGTATTGCTCTCCTAACAGAGCAGACAAGAAAGCCAGAGTGAGGGGAAGTTGTCTTTGTGCGACGCAATGCTAATGCGATGAGTGTTTTGTTTCCAGATGTGGGTTTTGAACCTCCGGCGTCAGATCAATGGTCAGTCACCGCTGAGCAAAGCGGGAACGGTATTATTCCCGCAACTACTACGCGTAACCGTCTCTCCACAGTTCTCCTCCGCCGTAAATTACTGCTAGTTCGACAATTATATTCCCTTATTAGCATCGGCCGACAGTAATTCATTTGAGGTTGGTACATTTCAATCGTCGCAATCATTGCTTAATGAGTTGGGCAGGGAGTAAAATACATTTTGTAATGATAAAATACTCTCTTTACAATTTTAGGTGAACATTCCAGTTGGACTTTATCGTCGAAAAAGCATGAAGAATGACTTCAAGGTGTCTTTTCACCAATCTCGCATCTGTTTTCGGGCAAAGTGTGATCAATATCAATGTCCAATTATAGGAAAGGCGGAAAAACCTCTTAAGATTATCATTAAAGTATGGTCGGTTTTACGCTTCCTTTTCATTATCCGGTGGAAATTTGAGGACGAGAACAAGAAACGATGTCAAGCTGAGAACGTCGTGTGCCGCCGAAACTTAACGAGTCTATCGCACATCAGGCCACCAGGGTCTCACTCACCATTTTGTCAACCTTTAATCTCTTAGGTAAACTTAGAGAACATCAACGCAAACGACGTTAGACTTACGATCTTGAAAATAATTAAATTAAAACACCTAACCGCTGGCCTTAGAAATCGTAGAGCAACTGTGAGAGTGGAGTAATATACTCATTCTAATGTGAGATTTGGTAGGGGCAGGCCAGCTGATGCAATTTAAGCGATGTCAGCTGGCCATTGGATGTCATAATTTCTACTGTCGGTAATTAACTTTGTAATCGCAAAATTTCTAATGTTATCGTGCAGTTAGGGATTTAAAAAAATAAACGGGAAGTTTTAATTGGTAAAAAATTAAGTACTGCCCTTCATCAATTTATTAGCATTATGATAGGCCAAATTAACATTCTCAAAGAGTGCCCAGAGATATACCCAAGATTAAGCTCATGGACCAAATACAAAGGAGAGCACAGAGTAAGAGCTACAAGGAAGTAAGGGAAGTAGCACTAGATAAGGATGGGTGGAGGGCTGCAGTCAGCCAATTATAGAATTGAACGATCGATCAATGATGACGACTTCTGTTTAAAACAAGACCTTAAGCAAAAAATCCAAATATCTCAGATTTTGGAGTCTTAATTATAGTGGTAATAACGGAGTCATTTCGTCACCGAGACCGGCTTGGTGGCAAATTTCAGGCTACAATGAAAGATAATTAAGTGTAAAAGGTCGAAACTAATAAGAAGCAATTAAAGGATTAGAAGTAAGTTGGCATGTTTGAGTTATTTCAGCACATTCAGTCCCGGAATGTTTTCTTAGAGTCTTTTAGTCCCAAAGGGGAATATTATGAATCCCCCCCGCACGTGAAATTCGCGCGCAAGTTGTTGGGAAGCAACCGGAGACGCTGTACACAGCGGAGGGGGAGAGGGTGAAAGTGGGAGGTGGGGGGAGAAAGGAGAGTGGGTGGGGAAGGAGGTGTCATGGCGGGGAGCGCATGCATCATGCATGGCGGGGGATTGGATATTTAATCGTCGGGAATCGTCGCAGGGTCCAGCGGCTCGGAAATCCCGTACAAACTAGAGCGTGCGGTAACGTGTTAACAGGAGCGATAAACGCTCCAAAACGGCGGGTGACCATACGCTGCAAATATGAATTTTAATGGGTTTTAAAAATTAATTATGCGAATAAAACAGCATCATCATCATCATCATACACACCTGATTTATTTAAAATATATTTAGCAAGCGGATCCGCGCACGAGGCCTGCGACTGATTTTTAATGCCGTGCTCCGGAATTAGTTGCGTATTTGTGTGGCTATTTCAGCTCATTCCAAGAGTTGCTAGCTACGAATAATTTTCCATGTGAGCATCACTGCTCCATATAATTGAATTTACTTGGTTTCTGCTGGTTTTCTGTAAACATAATCAATTTATTTTGTTTCGAGCTACACAAAACAGAGCTGCATTATTCGGGCTAATTTTACAGTTGGAATTTTGATTAGAAGACATTGCATAGAAAATTATTGGAATTCTATTCTATTTTTGCCCCATTGAAAGATAGGGGGATCAAACTGGGGTATTTTGAGAATAATAGTATGTGATGACTCGTGGAATGTTAAATTAAAAATATAATGTCACTTAATTGAAACCCTTCTTTTTAAAAGCCCTTTCTTGACGTGATGCTTTGAGTATTTGGTTACCGAATCAATTCAGCGATTTCACTAGGTATACCTTTCATGGATAAATCAGTGTTTATATATTTTATGGGATACATCAACTGCTCTCCGATGGATCCGAAAAATTGAGTAAGCACTTATAAATATAAATAATTACTAAAATAAGTATCCTTCTGAATCATTTAGTGGTATACTATGTTTATATTTATCTTCCATCACAAAAATTCATCCAATCAATCTTGACTTATATTTTCTCATCTTGTTTCTACAGACAATCGACTGGTTGTGAGCGAAAAACTGCGCTAGTATATGACATATTAACGCAACTTGTATTGACAGGCTTGCTAACCCTTTCCTAATTATCTTTAACTGGCCTAAACGGACGCTTATGATACATCCCATGGCATCATCTTGTAGAGCTAAAATAAATAAATAATTGGAGTGTTTAGTGCTTCTTGTTTCCTTTACTCAATTCCAGGGTAACAAGCAATAATAAAAATTATCAATTTTCTGCAGTTATACCTCGAACCATGTTTAAAAGTTAAATAGTGAACAGTAAATGATAAAGTATTAATGAATCCGTACGTTCTGAAAACTTTTATTCTTAAGCGCCCCAGTGAAGTTATTTTTCTCTGATAATGAACACTTTCTTGATGTTTTCTCCCATGACGATTTAAGGCAGTCTGAACGAAAAATTATTTTACTTAGAAATCAATGAATTTGGTCTCATTTTAAAGAAAAATCTCACCTATCCAACGACATCAAAAGTTCTACCCTTTACCACATTTCCACATTACTTTTGGAGATATTAGCCAGAAACTACCAGCCCTTTTACATGGGAAATGGTACGTGTATGCACTCCAGAGAGACATTATTTACAAAATGAGGCTTTTCTGACACTTAGACGTCGTAAAAAAACTAACAGTGAGTTGTTTGTATGCTTTCTTAACTATTTTTGAAAATTAATCATATTGTCACCGCAGTAGGTTCTTGGGTATCACAAAATAACCTACCGTTTTGAAGGAGCTTCAAACCGACCGCGCGAAAAAAATGAGTCAAGTTAAAGACTTATTTAGATATTTTAATTTAATTACTTATTATTTCTGTCATATAAAACTTAATTATTGCACCATTAATAATGCAATATTTAATTTATGTGTCCTACAGCTGGTGAAATTAAGACGTATGATTCGAATATGGTCTCTATTATGACTAGGGAACTATCTTGCTCGGACTACCTTAAACCGAAAATAATTTAACTCTCTTTTCAACTGTTGCGATACAAAATGAGGGAAAAAGGATAAGTTTCAAGGAGTTAGGACGAATTACCTGCTTACAGAATGATGTTTTATATGGATATTTCTTTGTTGATATATTTTTAAATATGAGTCTTGGAGTACCGCAGGGGAAAAGAGGAGTAAGTCATATTTAACATCATTTTTAACTAATCCTTTACTTAGTCGTTTACTCAAGAGGTGTGATTTTAAAAAGGCTATTCCTTTGCCATTCTTTACCTCTTTTACTCTTTACACTCCTTTACTCGAGAGACTCGAGGGGTCACTCGAGGGAAGGTCTCTTGTTCGAAATTTTCATTGATGAGCCCCCCAACCCTCCTTAAAATAATACTCATAGTGACCGAAGATGTGTTTATTTAGGTTTATCCAATTTGTAAATACCGGGAGTGATTCGTATCGACCCGGGGTTCAGGGATTGGGTCACCTTCCGAATAGATCCGCGACCGTCCGAAATGTGACGTAAAATAAATAAAGCCGTCCCGCGACCCATGTCCTTAAAATCCCACCCGTATTGCCCCCTCGTCCTGCCCTGCTGTTCACTCTTCCCGCCCCTCGCCCCTGCCCCCACCAGTGCTACGGCATACTACACGCGCCGCCCCCCATCGCTGGAGCCGCTAATTAATCGAAGTGGGCACCAGCTCGCAGAGTCATCGACCACTTCTCCACTCCCCCACCCCTTCTCAATAACGCCCCCCCCCCCCTTTCTACCCACACTATCGCTCGAAACAAACAGCTCCGTGTGACTGTGCTCTCTCGCCACGCTCTGTGCTGGCATTGACGCTGTCAGTGCGGTGGGGACCCATTAAGAAGGACTGTCTTCTGTCAAAGGGCTAATCAGCGGTTATCTTAATGACAGAGAGTTATTCTCTATCGGTTAATCCCTATAAATGGTCAGCCCAAATTGGAGCTGTAGAGTTCAATGTTTGCAGTTAAGAGTTTTTCACGGTCGAATCAAGCAGACTGAATCACGCTGAGAGGCATTAAATATAAGTACAAATATTACTGTTGCGTAATTCATTGCAGATAACGTATGTGCCCGTAAAATACCATAAGCCTATATTCAACATTAAGTTTTCTTGCACAAGTTCTGTATTTTGTGCTTGGTTGAATCTCCGGCAGTTTAGAGCGAATTCGGACGATAAAAATCTCTGTAGAGCCAATTTGATGAGTTATCCCTACGGATGATGATAATGGTCCGATGATGACCTCCTGACGTCATGTCCTCTAAGTTAATGCTAATATTCTCAGCGATATCTCATCGGCCCTAATTTGCACGCTGCGATAAGTAATATGCCTTGTCTCCTCCGAAATACACATTGGAATCTTTCTATTGAATCCTATTTTCTTTGAGTGATATTGCATGAGAGTGCGGAAGTTTCTTCCTAAAATTTTACAAGCAAGACTTTCTCTGAAATACAGATACCTCTTTTTGAAAACATAAAACTAATAAATATGATTTATATTCTAAAAATTATCCATATTTACAGGAATAGACACGCTAGCTAGGAAACAGCCTGATTTTTGACGGCTGATTAGTTCACCCATCCGAATGTTTACGAAAAAGTCCTTGTTCCCAGGTAAAAACCACCCCTTTGATAATTTCAGCTGTGGCTAAAGTATACACATTTAATTTTTTGAGGAAAAACGTGAAATATCTGGCAGTAGTTGGCAATCTGCATGAGAAAATAATGCTCCTTCAAGTTGAATGGGCATACTTTCCTCATTCAGATTGCCAACTACTATTAGGAAAGGACTTCCAGAAAAACAGTTCAATGAATTAAAAAATTCATAAGGGCTGCTCTTGGAAATATAAAACAAATATTTGGTCAAGTATATGCATGAAGCCAGCAGTTTTCCTCATTGATTTTTATGAACACATCTTATACCTTATAATGAAAAACGCAATGGAGCTACATAATTGTAAGCGGTCACTTCACTTACATAATGAACATTTAATTTTTGAAGATGATACCTAGAAGAGTAAACATCAATGTATGGTATGTGTTCATAATGTTTACTCCTATATTGAGGTCTTTTGACGCAATCTTCTTTTTTCTTTGCCTTTGAATAATGGAAATAATTATTAAAAATGAGACATGCCATTAAAATGTCTTTTTTACCTGTGCAATATGATTGATTCATCTTGATGAGAATCTGTGACATGACATTCTTTTTGAAATGAAATTGAAATGACTTTGAAATGACACGCCCGCTTGAACGAGGTAAAGGCGCATGAATGGCTGGCCGACGGAGGGCTGCAAGCGAATAATTCCGACCCTTAGCCAATATTAATCAATCCGAAAACTCAACCCCCTCTATTTAATATTCAAAACAGTCTCCCTACACACCCCTTGCACGCTTCGCTAATGGAAACCAATTATCTGCAGAATCGGTATGTTCGCAGTTCCATCGCTCGTTTTGGCGGTCATTCGCAGAGTTTCCCTCCGGTCCCCCTTGGGATTGCGTACCTCGGAAAGTGGCCACACCTCGCAAGTGCCCAGACAAAGAGTCACGTCGTCGACCGCCCAAGTGCCCGTCACGGTGAAGCTCACAGCTACGCATGAAGCCACCGAGGCACAGTTCTATATGCCACCGAAACGGGTCGTCTTTAACACTCGATGCCATGTTAACACTCGATAACGTGAGAAGAAAAGAGAGTTGAATCGCATGCATGCTATTACATTTTACTGACGTTTTGACGATAATGGTTTCAGAATGGAGATTTTTAGGCAATGATAATGTGATTTCATTCAAGAAGAAGTTCAAATATTCGGATAGAAAGCCCTTCGAAGAGCTACATGCTTCATCAAAACTCTAAAAATCAGAAAAGACGCTATTGTGACGCATTAAAAACTAACTAGTCTCCTGAAAACCATCAAAATTTACCAGTGGGTGAGATCACGGTGGTAGACCAAGAGCATCAATCAAATGATGAAGAATGTCATGATGAGGTATTACAAAGGCATAAAGCGGCGTTTTGAATGAAGAGCGGAGTGAAGTGTTGTAACAAGCCAATCTTCGAATGCGAATCAACCCCGCTGCTAATGATGATCGTATTGGTGCTGTGACTGACATTGGTTCGAAGAATCCGTATGATCAATTAACACAGGGTAGGTAATGAGGAAATTAGTCCATCTCTAAGTGATTTTCAACTTTTTTCTGTGGTATGGAAAAAATAAGAAGTGAATTCCGAGAAACAAGAAAAAAAAATGGTCCCCTTCAAATTAGATCTATTATAGAAGATTGGCTGCAAAAGAGTTATGAAATAGTATCCATGTACTTTTTACTGCTTTTTGCGACGAATCATTTAAATTAAGTATCGCTCGTTACGCCACATGAGACTATAATCTGACGAACTTTGGAGTGCCTTCATGCCAGAAAGAGGTACAGCCGATGTAGGTCATTTTCACTTATTTCTTCGCGTCTTTTATTCTCTGAATGCCCGTATTACGAATTAATCTTGAAGTATGAGGGAACTAAATATTACTATTAAGGATCGGACATGTTATTAGTGTTTTGTCTGTCAATTTTTGATAGATTGTGAGGATGGGTTAACTGAGCAGGAAGTGTTTGAGGGTTAGAGTAATTTTTCTGTCCTATTGCTCATTTCTCCGCAAAATCATCTTTACTCTAGCAGTAAAGAATTTACTGTTTTCCTTCATCTCCTCGCCTCTTGAGTGGGCGTCTGTCTCCGGATGGGATAAAAGTTTTTTCCCTCTTTCCCCGTCCTTCCTCAATCTTTCTTAGTGATAACCTTCAGTAGTTTCGAAGAAGTTACTCCTTCTCGGGATATCCCTTCACTGCTATCCGCGCGCAAGAGGACAATGACTACGTGACCGAGAAATATGGCCTCACACTTTCCCCTCTCAAGCCGTCTCGAAAGGCTGTCTGCGTCTCACTAATGCGCCAAATTCGTCACTCGCTCCGCTCTTCTGAAGATCCACCGACTTTGATATCCCTCGAGTTTGATTGGTATCCTCCAAATAATGCAGAGCTGAGACGGAAAAACATAAGGTTGGTTTTAAAAATATACGCTCTTTTGGATGTCCTGGGTGGTTACGTTATAACGGTAATACGTGGATATTCTAGCCGTAAACAAGAACTTTTAAACGGAATTTTAGGCATTCAATAAGTTTTTACAATCAACTACACCCAATATATTTGTAGGTTTCGCCTTAAATAGTTAATATATTCGCGAGTGTCTAGCCGTCATGCCTCACTAAGAATCTATAAGGGTAGTGTAAAAATAGCTAAAGCAATCTACCCCATATTTCTCCGTCCTCATTTAGAAGCCGAAGGAAATGTTCCGAGGAGCAAGAACGTATCCATTTATTTGTCAATGCGTGATAAAATCTTATTTCAAAAATTTCCTCTTGAGCTAGCCGCAGGCATTTGGGGCCATAAGTAGAAAAAATAATGCACTTACTTGACATAACACAAAGCAAAACATCTCGTTTGGCAAAAAAAAACTCCTGCAGATTTTGTATTATTGATATAAGATTTGTATGTAAAGGGGAGCTACGCGTAAAGTGGTGGAAAAATTGAGATTACAAATATTTATTATTTTACGCACGTGAATGCTCATTATTATGTTTATGAATATATTATTTCACTGCCACGCTTTATCGGTAAAACAGGCAAAGCAAAAACATTAGGTAAGTGCTCCCACACATTATTAACAGCTACGATGGAAACAGAGCGGGACATTAGCATATCAGAACACATGTCCCTTGTCGTACCATTCCTCTCATCACTCCCTTCTCCTTTTTTTCTTGTCATCTGACAAATACTCCATGTGCGATAAATTTGAAAAAATATGTAAATTCCACATTAAAGCACACTTTATGAGGAATTTAAATAAATTAACTTAAATCATAAAAATTGGAACTCTCTAATACGGAATTTACAAAGTTTTTCCGTTTAAATTATGGAAGTAATCCACAAATTGACGTCTTAAACCATCTTCACCAAATGCAAGATACCTTTAAGATTGCTCTCAGATGTAGAAATCAGAATGAAGATTTATTTCCATGGAGGAGAACACATATCGACAGCCGACGTGTTCTTGGATTATAAATGCATTAAATGCGCAGCGTACAAGAAGAAAAATCTGGTTAAGAAAACTTTAAAACCATCTTTATAATGTTTTACAAGAATAATTGATTTGCGGTGCATCCGGTTTAATGTTCATTGTTGGAGTCAAATTCCTGGAATTTCAAAGTTTTCCTTATCCAAGCGCCATTAATGGAAAAATTCGTTTTCAAATACCGTGTGTTGATGTACATACGTAATACCCACATCATCAGTTTCACATCCATAGTATTTGTATCTTAGACCCATAATTTCTTTAGGAATAAAGGCTTTTAAGCATATTTTGCAATTTCTACTCCCTAGTAACTTAAATAAAACTTTGTATACTCCACTATAGGTTTAATAACACGACCCGGGTTTCGATACTTCGTATCATCTTCAGATGTGACCTGAAGATGAAGGCACAAAGAATGAATTACTTCCACAAAGTCAAGCCTGTAACCATTTTCTTTCCTACTCCCTATTGTGGAAAATATGGTATAACTCACCTCGATTCATTATGGACTGAATTTGACAGCACTTATTGACAGTACCAATAAATAGCTGCCCTTAAACTTGAGTAAAAAGAAACATTTCATTTTAGTGAAATATTGCATAATAATGCGAAGAAAATAATTACATTATACTGAATATGAGGGATTTACATATAAGTCATATATACAGAATTTATGTGGCACATCATTTAAGAAACTAGATTTTGTTAAACGTATAATAGAAGGATCCTCGAATGAAAAAGTCAAAGAGAGATGCTACTTCGCTCTGGTTAGGCCACATCTCGAATTCACCGCGAGCATTTGGGACCCTAGTCAAATAGATTTAACCAAAAAAATTAATAAAATTAAATGGAAAGCAGCGCCCTTCGTTAACAACTGCTACGAGCGTACACATAGTATGTCACAACTTTTAGAGGGATTAAGGTGGGTGCCCCTAGAGACTCGGAGGCTATACGCTAGGCTTTGGTTGCTTGATAAATTGAGAACTGATATTCTTCAGAGCGACATAGAGAATATTATTATGACTTCTCAATACATCTCTAGGTCTAACAGATGCGATAAAATAAGAGAGATACAATGCCAAACAGATAGATACAAAAACTTGTTCTTTCTGCGCACAATGAAATACAATCCTATAATACATGTCACTATTTCATCTCCAATATACTTTCACCTTTACACGGCTGGTGACCTAACACCCCCTGCTACACGCCCATGCGGCGTCTCGCGGGGTATTATGTAGATGTAGATGTGGAAGTCAGTACGTCTGGGTTGAAGTAAATGCGAGTGAATGGGATGAATTTTGGATGAAGAAGACAAGCGTATCTGTTTCCTTGAAGGTCCAACAGCATGTATCAAAGTGTTGAATGATAATAGCTGTAAAACTATTGCAAGCCTTCTTATAATCATAAATTAAGTAAAAAAGTCTCTCATGTATGTCTTGTGACCTTGTGTAAGGGAAAATACTTTTTTGTCGGCGTACTTATCATGATTTCCACTTTTGAGACATTATATAGCCACAAATAAGAGACATTCCAACTGTTTCTACCACTGTCATGAAGGAGTCTGACGCCGGATATATCCACATGGTTTACATCATTGACCTCAGTAAATATTATCGGTATTTCTAGCCAATCAAAGTGGATGCCAGGGTACTTGGCACATCAAAGTGGTAATTCTATGCTTGAGTAAGGTTGGATGCCATCCACATTGCCGGAATACCATGTAATCCGGCCGCCTGCCTTGAATTCCTAGGAATAGGATTGAGGCGCACTCTGAAGGAAACTTCTTCTTGGGCTTGAAGATAAACTAAAGGGAACTCAAAACGCGTCATCGTTGGCTCACGCACAAGCTTAGCAGAAAATATTGACCGTTTACATGAAAACTTTTGATTCTCTAAAGAAATAAATGCAAAATAATGTAATATTAGATACATTTTAGGAGTAAGTAATTATTGGAAAGACTTTCCTTAATTTATTGGAGTTAAATTACGACCTTTAAGAAAATGAAGAGAGTGGGTTCCTTATGGTATACCACTCAAAAGTTTCGAAAAAGTAGAACTGAGTATTTAAATTAAACTAAGTTGAATATGAAGAAACTTATCACCCAATTTACCGTTCAATTTAAGACCCAAGCTCGTTCAAAAACTTGTCACACGATTTTGGACACCAAAAATGGATGTCGAGGAGTCACCTGTGGGACAAAGAAGACCACTCAAGTATATTTTTCAAGCAATACCCCCGGTAGGAGATCGACAATAAACTTTGTTGCATCCCCAAATTACATCTTTCCCTTCCTCCTGTTATAACTATCCGAATTTTGTTCTTCAAAATAAAATTCACCTCTCTTGCCAGCCTTTCTTCGCCAAAAGTTTTCAATACTTTCCATAAACGACATTTTAGCGAAGAATCCCTATGCACCCTCGAAAACGTTTTAAACTGTATTTTCTTTGTTATTATTATATTGGTTTATTGATAAGTAAAAAGATGTATCTAGGAAGGAGCTGGATACTGATGTAGGAAAAGGGTTGAAATAAACTATATCTCTCAATCATTGAAAGGCGCCTTTACCCTAAGTATTGCAATAAAGTATTTTTTCCGTTTTGCTGCCTTCGTTTATTTAGATAATAAACGCGAGAATAACTAAAATAAGAGAAGGGAATATGCTTTACTTAATGCATTGCAAAGGACGAAATAGCATGACCAGTTAGTAAAAATGGTTTTCCAATGGTTTTGAACGAACGCGAGCCTATGAAGCAATCGCCTGCAGCTTTCATGATTAATTAAATGATTCGACTCGTGAAAATTTATCGTGACTTCTGACGTACGAACCGTTGAACGAAATGGGTTTTCGTAAATGAATAATGATCGACGAAATGAAAACTCATGTCCTTGCTTGTATAAAATAAATCAAATGCAGCGACGAGTGTGCAGCCTGTTGCGAGCAAACAATAAGCCGAAACGAGGGTGAACACCAATACATAGAGCTGAGAAATGGTACTAAGCTATTAAGTGAACTACGAAATAACTATTCTAATGACATATTTCGGTATCCTTACTCCTAAATCAGAAAAATAATTTCAATGGATATCCCAAAGTTTCAATCAAACAATTTGGTCGATTTAATATCTTTGCGCGTTACATTTCTCCTCTCTGAAGTATGTCATTTTATGTTTTAATTAAATAATTTTTTTCTCTCAAAAGCACCGCAGTGGTAACTGGAAACGAAATAATCCCTCGGATACATCCATGAAGAAAGAGTCTAAGTATTCCAAATGCAGATGAAAAAATATATTTCGCGTGGCTTTGTGCAGCAGCAGTAGACGGAGCGCAGAAAATTAATGAAACGAACGAAAAAGAAAAAAGCATGAGAGTCGGGACGAGATAATGAGCTCAAACTTTAAATTGAAGTTTCTTAATGAATTTTTGGCAATTGTTCGTCTCGCCAAAATCCACTCCCCACTAATCCGAGACTGCACCTTTTCGAAAGAAGCCGCGGTCGCTGCGGTCGGGACGTGGACATGTGAACGAAGCGCGCGCGTCCATTGGTGGAGGGCCTCCGCGGGGGATGAGGGGCGTGCAGGGGTACCGCAAGGCTCGGTTGTGGGGCCCCTTCCCTTTCACCCTCTCCCCTCCTAATCCTGATTCTGATTCCAATTAAACTTAATACGCGGAGGAGACGTAGAATGTGGGGTAGGTACAGGGGGGGGAGGGGGATTGTGGGTGCAAGGAGAGAGGGTTGGAGGGGGGAGAAGTTGAAGCGGGGCAGGAAGAGGGTGGTTTGGAGTCTCGAGAGGTCCTTTTGGCTGGAACTCCCCGCCACCTCCTCCTTAAACCAAATCTCCCTCTCCCAACAGCCCCCTCCGTACCCTTCCCCGACCATTCTCGAGAAGTTGGTCCTCCAGGGTTCTCCGCCACTGTCTTCCTCCCTCGTCTCCCACGCGCCCCCATCCCCACCGACCAACCCTCTTCCGCCCGTACGGAGCAGGTTTAGAAAGTGCTTTGGAAGATAAAAGGCGCTTGCTTGCGGGACGGCCGACGGAGAGCAGCAAGGCGTGGTCGTTTCCTCGCTTGCTCACTCATTTTCGAATGTTGCCTCTCGGCAGAAAAGGCTTGGGGTCAAGTGTATTTATACGGAGCAGGAGCACACTAAGCTATATTTTGGTTCGTCAGGGCAGGAGCTCTTCTGTGCTGCTAGGTTCGTAAGAATTACCATGGAAGTGGTCCATTGGTCCATTGCTAAATTGAGAGTTGAGAGCTACGTTGAGAGTACATTTATCGGCACCGAGGATAGTGTACGATTTTATTATATCTTATTAGGTTATGTACCGAAAATGCCCTTTCTTGGATGTTTTGTAGCAAAATGTATTCTTTCACAGTTTGAATGTGTCTCCAGAATTTTATCTGTGTATTAGATATTATTCCTCCAGATGTTATGCGGATATGTAGCCACTTGCGAAATTTATAATTAATAAAAAGGATGACGAATGTCATTACACTACTCATTCACATATATCATGTACATTTTAATTTTTAGTACATATGTTAATGTTTGGAGAAATTCGCGGTCATACAAGCATTTTAATACTTATCATATTTTTACAGTGGCAATTTTTACTTGCAGGAAAACGGAATCGCACTTAGTTACCGGTGTAGTTGATTAAGTCGCCGGCCAGAGGCTTTACAAATCGATGAAGGTTACAAATGTTGAGGATGCTGGTACTACTCACGGTGTTATCTTACGGAGTCACCTGCACGTGCACATAAGTGCAAAATTCCGCACAGGCAAAATCATTCGCTCTTCCCGGGACTCGAACCCGGATTCATTGATATCGCCCCGAGTACTTAAACTAGTTAAGCTACCGAGGCGTCCTCATTACTTCTGGTTTGTTTGGCTACGGAGGCGTCCAAAACAACCACAAGTGATGAGGACGCCTCGGCAGCTTAACAGTCCATTAATATCAATGGATCCAGGTTCGATTGTGGTCACGGCGAATAATGTCTCCTCGGTGTGAGTTCGCACTGATTATAATCAGTGCCATGCCTTTCCATCCCACATGATGGGAGTTGTAAAAGATTTGGCACTTATTTTTAATGAATCGCATATGGCAGAACTTTTTTGCTCATATTCGGAATGTATTACCTTTTTTATTTTATCTGTCCATTCATTTAGCAATGTATTCCACCATTTTCATTATTAATATAATCCATTATTAGAAATGTTATAGTACAGATTTTTCGACCTCATCCAGAATTTTTCTCTTGCCAAATAAAAATTAAATAGTGTTTGAAGCCCTATATTCCATGAAAGACAATCATTCGTAGTATACTTTTGGCCTAGAACGGTACCCTAGCCATGTGACCATCTGCAAGGCCAAAAATTACATACTTTTTTGATGTACTAAATATGTATTATAAAAAAACTAATACATAACAGGAAACAATATACGTAAATGGAGCGAATTATATCAAATGGTACTACTGCGTATTTTAATATTGCTCTTAAAACTTCAGTCGCTTTAGGCTCAAAGGAAAAACAGCGTATAATAGCGTATATCTAGTTATCCCGTGCTTAATGAAATGACTGATTATCAAAGACTGGAATCGTTATTTGAAAAGATAAGGGATTTCAAATCTATCAAGGCTGGTATTTAATAAATCCATCTTGGCATAGGGAGATAATGTCAGGAGGTTTACAGGTATGGAATTCCTTTCGGGAAATGCTGCACGGTGCTGATCATTTTTTCTCGACGTTTCACTCGTCCTACTGGGAGCATTTTCAAGAGAATGAGTGTGCCGTGCCTCGTCTCAATCTTATATAGCGTTCGTTGCCCGATTTTTGGGCCGCTTTGATTTCCGGGCGGCTGATGTTAGCCGTTGGACGTTTGAAGGGGCCAGAAACCCTTTCCAAACCCTGCTGAGGTTGTAGCCATCCTCCCTGTTGAAGTTATTCGGCCTTTTTGCTATTTCAATAGATTCTCTTATTAGGCGCGGATGATAATCCTCCGTCTTCGCCAACACCTATGTTTCTTCGGACAGTATTTTATGCCCAGGGCTGGAAGCGTAATGTTCGTAATGACAAAATCAATGGTCAAAATCGTGTGTGGAACCTTGGGCCATTCAGTGCACAGAAAGAAGTCACACACCGACAGGTATTTAAATTCAGCATCCCATCACCATCCACGGCAGAAAGCCTGCGTCATTAAAATGTTGATCCACCGCGCCAAAATCGTGTGTGATGCCGAACATATCAATATGGAAATGAAACATTTTATGTGGGCTCTGAAAGGAAATGGCTATAGTGCCTCTTTCATTAAAAGAGCAATGAAAGAGAGGCAACCGCTTCAGAGTGACGGCGACCTTAAGAAGAAGCCAATGGCGTGCGCAAAACCCCCATACACCTCCGGAGTTACTGACAGAATCGCTAAAATCCTTCAAACGTTCAACGGCTAACGTCTTCCGCCCGGAATTCAAATCGGCCCAACAATCGGGCAACGGACGCTATATAAGATTGAGACGAGGCACTCATTCTCTTGAAAACGCTCCCATTAGGAGGAGTGAAACGTCGAGAAAAAATTATCAGCACCACACAGATTTTCCCGAAAGGAATTCCATGCATTGATAAAAGAAGCTGCAAAAACCTTCAAGGAAGGATTACAGGTAGGTAGTATCACAAGGAATTATTACTCTATGGTACTCTTGTTTTTCGCTCGGTAGCATTTTAATATAAACTCGTCGGGCTGTAGAAATATAATAGATTACGACATGAATATCATTCAAATAGTCGTAAATATTTCAGTATTCAATAATTATTCTAGTGGTTGTAGGAAGGTGGACGCAGTCGAAAACGACTGCTTAACATTGCTAAATTATAAAATAGATCGTGTTTATGGCACAATTAAACTAAAACCTAACAATCCGGATGTGCGATCGGAATTAATTGACTAAAGCTCTAATTTTGTGGTATTATTTGGAAAGAGTTCAAGAAAGAGCTAAATCTATCCAATACCTGTAACTAATGTGTATTTTAATCTGATATATTTCTATGTCTTGTATCAGTTTAACTTACGGATGGACACTTTTTATTGGGTTTCTAATTTATTCTACTCGTAAAAAAGCCTTTTATCAGAACTAGTTTTGGCGCAGGCATATGTTACACGACTTTCATTCACTACCAAAGGTTATATTGATATCTCTTATGATCGCTCCTTTATTGTCCCTGACAGAAATGGACTTTGTAGTCAATAAAATTAGTCGCAATGATTAGAAAAACGGTACCGATACAAATAAATCCAAATAAGTATACTCTCCCGTTCCTTCGCCTCTATACTGGTTACTAAATCATTATTAATATAGCGAGATAAAAATGAATAGTGACACTGTGGTAAATATTTCACACTATATTTAATTACACCATCAAGATTTCTGTTTCAGAGCGATACAATTTGGCTATCAAACGACTTGGCTGCCTGATCCCTTGCCTCGTTGCTTGTGCCGCAGATGAATAAACATATGAGGGGAGAAAACAAAAGTCCAAGTATGTGGAAGATGGAAGCCGTAGACCAATATTGCGCGGCAAGGAGAGATGCTAGACCTAGCAGAAACATTCACTAGCCTAGGAAGCTGTAAAAAAATGTGAATTAAGAAGCTCCAAAGAAATCATTCTCACTGCTGTCCATGCTGAGGAGGCATATGCGGCGAAATGACAGATTTATTTTTTTAAATACGATTGCCACAAAAGAAGCAATAAGAGTAGACCTTCAAATGAAGTATTCTCTCGATGGATCATGGACAATTACTTCTGTAAAAAACGGATCAGTATTAATCATGCGCTTAGGTGCATAGTGTTGGAGATTGATAATGCTTATGAAATACTAGGGAGAATATAAAACGAGGATGTTCCGGGAGAATAGATAAGAATAATGTCATTTCGTCCTCATTAAGCGAAGAAGATCCAAATGTGTTGGGTTGGCCCAAGGCCTGAAGTAGAATGACATCTCAGGGAGCACCATAGACGAGATACAATAAGCAAATTTCCTTGGATGATAAAGTGAATAATTATAAACAAGTTAGCAGATGATGAAATGGGTGACGTGCTGCAATAACCAAACTTAGTTTTAGTGGCAGACATACGATTTTACGTGTGAACCGATGGCATATCGTCTAGGTATACTATATCGCAATTCAAATTCATGCAAAGAGTCCGCTGCCTAGGAAGTATTATAATCCCAGATAAGCTATCTTAATACCAATATAGTAACCGCAGTCTGCGATTCATATTCAGATTAATGACTGTTGGTTTTTTTTAATAATTGAAACAATTTTCTTGTATGATTCGGTCTCGTAAATAATCCTCAATCATCGTCATCATCAGGTTTACAACTCATGTATTAGTTTATTGCTATATTCCATTCTATTCTAATTAATTTGGCCTCTTTTGTGCCGATATGTTGCCCCCGACATACATCTCCCTTTTTCTGGTCCATTAAAATATCTCTTGCTATTCCTTAAAATATCTCTTGCTATTCCTTTCCCCTCAATTGTTCTCTTAATATGTCTCACGTACCGTTGTTCATCTGACAATGAGTGTGCCTCAGGTGCCTTTATGAAATTCTGTTCAAAATGATGTTCCATACGATTCCAGGATCCTTACAGAAGATATCAGACATTTTCTGTGATTCTACTGTCATATTTGTAGTGAATTATTCAGATTTCTTCACAATTTGCCCAAAGCCCCTTGCTACTTGTATTAATAATTTCTTTCACTCCAATTTATGGAGATTTATTGAAGTGTATCTGCTGATGTGAGACTTCCCTGGCGCGTAAGATTAAGATATTTCATTCGTAATGTCCTCGGGGTCTTAGAATCCATGGTTTCGGCCATCCAAGTTTCAATGGCCGAGTCGTCCATCTCCTTCAAAAGAGCAGGAAAAGAATAGTTTCAATAGGGTCATTGGGTCCTCACTTAAACAAATCCTTGGAACTGGAGCTCAGGAAAATCCAAGCGAACAGATGAAGGGGTAAATATTTAATCTCGATAGATTTGAGAGCAGATAATTTTAAAGTGAACAGATAACACATTTGTGTTTTATTTTATTGTATAATTTCAGTGGTTTCATAGAACCTTGGATCGTTCAATGAGCTAAGGTAATCCCCATAAATATTTAGGTACTCCTACATTAAATACTATCAACTAAATAGCCATAATAAAGAACACAAAGCAGAACTAAGGACACAATTCAGAGCAAATTTCCGGGTAATTTCATATTTTGAGAGTACCTAATGGAACGATTTCTGATCATTCTGTAAATATTTCTTTCTCCAACTCCTAGAATAAATCACACATTCTCACTGATATTTCATTAAAAAAGTTAGATTAAAAAGGGAAAAGGTACCGAGTGGGTTAGTTTTTCCGTAGATATTTCTCAACTAGAACTAGAGGCCTTAAAAGTATGCTGTTTGTCAAATTTTCTTGGAATCCGTTCTGAGGTTTTTTAAATATCTCAATAACATCCTACACAATCAGAGCTCTTAATCTTAAATTTAAATTGCAAAAACAGTTCAGGTAAAGTCATTTCTTAAAAAAATCTTGGTAAGAATTTTAAATGAAAAGAGAACTCGCTTTGTACTTTCCACTCAATTTTATTCTCTCCGACCATGGTCTCGACAAGAATTTTAAACCTAGTTTTAAGTTGCATGACAAATTATATTACAAAGAGCTCATTTTTTCAGTTGAAGTGGACTGGAAGTAGGCGAGTCACCGGTATATGGACTGAATTTATTTCTTTAATAGGCTAGATTGAGTCATTATATTTTATTTCTTGAGAACAAGGGTCTAATTCAGAGGTTTATATAAAATATCACTGCGATGCGCTCAGGATTTCCAGATGTATTTAGATCGAGTGAAGTTCGTGTAATCGCCTGGAGTACTGTGATGTGGAAGGCAAAGTGGAAACCATCACATTAGTCATCTAACAGATGCAGCCAGATATGGCCTGTATGACATGATGGCATTCCTCCCGTTCAAGTATTCTGGAGGTAGAATGGTCCCCCAATCGGGTCTCCGGGTGGGGACTACTGGGAGGGGTACACCAGTCAGTCAGTAAGGACAAGTGCAGGTTAGGGACATGGAATGTGAGATATTTAGGAGTGAGCGGGAAGCTGAAGAATGTGAAGATAGAAATGGATACACTAGGGATGAAGAGATCAAATAGACGGGGGTAGACGACTAGTGGAGCGTGAAATGTATTCAGGAGACGACCAGAAGATTGCAGGTGTAGGCATCATACCGAAAGAAAGAATGGGGCAGAAAAATGAAGACAGTCATGAGATGAGTTTAAGAGAACAAAAGAATTTTGATGGTGAATCTGAAGGGTGATCCGATGGACATCGTAATTGTGTAGGTCTACATGCCGTGGTCTTGCTATGTGAAGTCTTCGGAGTAGTGAAGGGGAAGAGAACCTCATCATAATGGAAGACTGGAATGCAGTGGTAGGAGAGAGAAAATAAGAAAATAGTTTAGGATACTCCGGACTGGGCAAAGAAATGCCAAAGGAGAAAGACTGGTAGAGTTCTACTATAAGAACAACATGGTGGTAGCTAACACTGTCTTCGAGCACCATCGGCGTAGTAAATACACATGGTAGATGTGCAAGAGTAATCCCGGTATGTTTACAAGCAGTGACCACAACTTTGTAGTAACGGAGAGCAGTCATTGATATAAGAAAATTAAGAAGACAAAACATGGACCAAAATGGGAAACAAAAACACTGGCTGAAGAAGGGAACACGGAAAGATTCGCTGCTGCTGTTGACAAGAAACTAGAAAATATCCTAATGAGCAACGAAGAAAAAGAGGACAACCGCAGAAGTAGCAGAAGGGCAACTGGTGAGCAAGAAGGCCGACACGAAGAAGACACTGATAACGTCAGAGATAAGGAAACTAATGGAAGAAAGAAGAAAATACAATAACCCCAGAAACGAAGGAGATGTAACCCTCTATAAGAAGCTATGAAACCAAATCAATAGAGAATGCAAGAAGGCTAGGGAGGATTGGATCGAAATATGGAGCGAGAAAGTCAACGAAAACATCAAGAAAGGGAGCACCGAAACAGCATACAAGCTTGTATAGAGGGAGGAAAAAGAGAAGCAACATTACTGGGATGGGAACGGGAATTTATTGATACAGAATAAAAATATTGGGAATATATGGAAGCAAGTTATCGAAGAACTCTTCAAGGTCCGACGCCGATGAAAGAAAATCTAATATATGGCGAGAGTGAGGTTGACGAGGAAGACCGGGGTCCACACGTACTGAGGAGTGTATTTGGCAGAGCAGTAAAAGAGCTCAAGAAAAATGACATTCGACATTGTTCGAGCATTCGACAATGTTGAGTGGAACAAGATGTCCGGGCTGCTGGGAAATCGCGGAATGGATTTCAACGACAGAAGAATAATCTACCCACTGCACAGGAAGCAAGTCGTCACAATGCGAATGAGAGACGAAAGAAAAAAGAAGCTTAAATTAACAAAGGAGTAATACATGGATGCAGCCTCCCACCAGCACTGTTCAACATGTACTTGGAGGAGGCCATAAGAGAAGCACAATTGGACTGAGCGGGATAAAGAGAAACGGAGAAGAAATGAGCATACTCCGATTCGCAGATGATATCGCAGTCATAGCTGGAAATTTCGATGATCATCAAAGGTCACTAAACGTAATGGGCCAAGTTCTCCGAGAAAAGAACATAAATAAGACGAAGAATAAATAAGACGAAGACTAAAATCCTATTATGCGGAAGAGAGAAGATAAATGCAGAAGTCACACCCAGAGGAGAGATATTAAAGAAAATGGGTTCCCTTACCTATTTCGGAAGTAACATCACGTGAAACGGAAGAAGAACAATGGATTTCAATTGAAGAACAGACCAAACTAAGAAGGCGTTCATGGGAAAAAGACAACTGCTATACTCAAAGAAGATAGGATTACAAACTAGGAAATAGTATGCAAATACGTTCGTGAGGAGCGTGGCAATGTATGGATTGGAAGCATGGACATTTAGTAAAACAGACCAGAACAGACTGGAAGCCTTCGAAACCTGATCATGAGAAGAATGTAGAAGATTGAATGGTAATTAAAAATGAGAAACATGAAGTTTACAGAAGAGTAGAGGTAGAAAGGACCATACGGAACACTATACAGAAAAAAATGAACGAGACGAATTGGACACACCATGACGCACAATAGGTTAGTGTAGAACATAATTGAAAGCAAAATAGAGGGAAAAGTCCCCAGAGGAAGACTCAGGAATAAGGCCATGGACCAAATAAAGAAGAAAGCACATAGAAAAAGCTACATCTACATCTACATAATACCCTACGAGCCGCCGCATGGGCGTGTGGCAGGGGGTGTTAGGTCACCGGCCGTGTAAAGGTGTAAGTTTTTTGGAGGTGAAATGGTGACATGTTCTATGAGAGTGTATTTAGTGGAGCTCAATTTTTATCGTGGTCGCTTATTGTGCGCGGAAAGAAAGATTTTTTGTACCTATTTGTTCGGCCGTGTATCTCTCTTATTTTATCGCATCTGTCAGACCTAGAGATGTAGTGAGGAGTCACGATAATATTCTCGATGTCGCTCTGAAGAATATCAGTTCTGATTTTATCAAGCAACCTAAGCCTAGCGTTTAGCCTCCGAGTCTCTAGGGGCTCCCACTTTAACCCTTCTATAAGTTGTGAGACACTATAAGTACGCTCGTAGCAGTTTTTAACGAAGCGCGCTGCTTTCCTTTGTATTTTATTGATTTTTTTGGTTAAATATTCTTACCACCAGGGTCCCAAATGCTTGCGGCGTACGTATTCAGGATGTGGCCTAACAAGAGCAAAGTAGCATCTCTCTTTGACTTTTTCAAGGAGGTTTTTCAAGTCGAGGACCTTCCTATTATACGTTTAACAAAACCTAGTTTCTTTAATCTTGCGCTACACATTTTCTGTATGTGTAATCCCCACGAAGTTAATGTAATATCAAGATATTTTACTGTACCGAAAGACTCAATGTTTACTCCACCCGTAGTATAGGTATGGCATTTTAGTGATGACTTTCGTAGGAAGTGAACTGTGGTGCATTTGCTGATATTTAATTCTAACCCCCACTCCGGGCACCACGAATAAACGTTGTTAAGGTCCGATGACAGAGCTTCAAAGTTCGCGTCTTCGCTCATCTCACGGTAGATAACTGTATCGTCTGCAAATAATCTTAATTTACTGCTAACTCTAGAACTTGGGTCATTAATATAAATAATGAATAAAATTGGGTCGATCACACTTGCTTGAGGAACACCGGATGGGACTTCGACCATATCAGAGCTAAAACCATCAATAACTTTTTTGTTTTCGATCACTGAGAAAGTGACTTATCCAATTCACTATTTTTCTATTAACTACGCATGCCTTACGGAAGCCGTACTGACTGCTATGTAAGAAGTTAAGATTATCCAGGAATGTCATAATATTACTAACGACAATGTGTTCGAGGATCTTGCATAAAAGTGATATTAGCGATATAGGCCGGTCATTTTCTGGGTCACCTTTATTTCCTTTTTTGAATATCGAAGTGACGTTGGCTATTTTCCAGTCTTGGAGCACCTTGCCTTCAGATAATGATTTGTTAAATATAATTTCTAAGAATGGTGCAATCTGTAGCGCGCATTATTTTCTTCGTTTTTGAGCGCTGAACAACGTATATTTCTCTCACCACAAGCTCCGTTGTTTTGTTACTTAATAGAATTTTTATATAGATTGTGTAGTTGCCTTTGTCTCCTGAGCACCCGCCTTATTTCGTGGTTATACGAACGAGGGTCTTTACTCTCCTGTTTGAATTTGTATGGACTATATTCATAGATTCCTTTACGTAGTATTTCCAGAAAATATCTCCATAATACACCGGTGCTCTCGGTCTTCATTTTGGCTACGAATTTCGTGAATGAAGCTTCTAATGTCTCTCCGAATTTTACGTAATCGCATTTTTCAAATAAGTAGACTTTACGTTTGGGTTTTACAGTGGAATCTACTTCTGCTTTTAAAGTCGTAAAAATTACTTTATGATCACTTATGCTTTCGAGAATATCGGCATTTTTAATCATTGTAGGGTGACTAACAGCTAAAAGGTCTAATATTTTATTACCTCTCGTAAGTTCGTTTACTATTTGAGTAAGAGACTGGTGTGAAAGTGTATTAAAGCCTCGCTTATATCACGCTTCCTTGAACTTGGTTCAATGCTATTGGTTTTCCAATTTATAGCCGGGAGGTTGTAAATAACCTAACAAAGCTACCAGGACGTAAGAGACTTAGCATTAGATAGGGAAGAATGGAGGGCTGCAGTCACCCAATCTTAGGATTGCACGACCAATGATGACAGACCTGTGTGGGAAATTTATTACAAAATGGCTACTTATAGCGAAAAACTCTAGGAGGTGCTCATTTTACCATCGCATCCGACGAACGGAGTACTACACTTGAAACTCTCTCCTCAAAACCCTCGATTAGGGATCGAATTACCTGGAATAATTTCTTCCTCTTGCGCTATTAGAACCCGAGCTTTCAGGGAAGAAAACCAATATTCTACCCTTTATACCGGCACGAATCACTTGTTTCTTGCTTCACCGAGTTAACACATGTGCATTCAAGTCTAGCTTTTCATCTCCCAATACACTCATCCTCGTTAGCTTTTACGAGAGACTTTTCAGGTGCCATCAATTGATATTTCTTTCTTTACAAATCTTGTCGTTATTTTTGCCCATATTTTGAGACCCAGTTTCGAACCTGTAATTTGCATCGAAGGGGATGCTGGGAGGAGCCCGAGCCGTTGGAGCTCACATACGCATCCAAGGCGTGCACTTTTGCCTCACCTGAGGAACACGAGCAATAAAGCGTCTCTACACGGCGCCCCCTAACATACTACCTTATTGGAGACGGGGCAATTCCCAACCGGCCCTCGCGTGAGAACACCCCTCCCGCATCCTGGCGCGCAAGCCTCTTCAAGGTGAGAGAGTTTATCCCCCACCCCCTCCCACTCTGCCGCCCCTTGCCACGTCCCTCCTTCCCCTCCTGCCCCCTCCTGGAAAGTTCCCTCCACCCGCAAACACGGGAGCAAGGGGCGGCGCGAGTGGGCCTAATTCTTACAACTCTACACGAGTCCATCTTTCTCTGCCCTAACTTTTCCTTGTCCTCTTCGCCGTCCCCCTCTACCCCCACCTTGCCTTCCTTCGTCCCCCCTGCCACGTCCCCCCCCTTCTCCCTCTGAAGCCACACACCTTGGTAACGGTAGGTCCCCGTTGTTTGATTGGGAAGGGCAAAAGGAAGAGGTGCGGTGCCTCTCCCTCTTCTAACTCCATTCTCGCCACTCTTGGTACGACTCTGGAGAACCCGCCGTCGTTTTCGTCGTCTATGGGAGAAAGTGTGGACGATGGAAGCAAAAGTTTCCTCGGGGATGCTTCCTTCCTCGCCAGTTGGGGGTGGAGGAGGGTGGCGCTGGAGAAGCAAAGCGGGGAGGAAGATGGACGGGACGGGAAAAAGACGCGGATGGGACATCGTTGGGATGTTTGGGACGACCGTGAGAGGTGGACACACGGTAAGGGAGTTTGGGAGAGAGTGGAGAATGGGACCTGCCGGGCTAACTACCCGCTCAGTACCGCCACACAGCGTTGCATTTTGAAGTCACATTCCCTATATACGTGCTTCCCGATAAAACCCGTGATAGTACTTGAAAAAGACAAACAATATGGCTCCGTGTGTCATTAATAATGTTGAAAGAGAAAATCACGTTCATTTTGGCTCACAGGAAATTTCTAGGCACAATTTAATGATAACTGTTTTCCCTCAACTTTTACGTGTGTACACAAATTTGTGTGACCTTACCGGACAGCACCGGCTTTGAATAAAATTAATCGTCGACGGGCTTACTTTTTGGATTTTTTCCAAGGTTTGGAATGAAATAACTTTGTACTTCTCCATATGGTTTATTATCCTATGACTCTGTTGCGTTCAAACCAGTTGAGGATAATAAACCGTGTGGAAAAGTACAAAGTTCATTCATTCCAAACTGGCTTTGAAAACTATATCTGGCTGTCGGTTAGTTTACTTGAGAGTTATGGATGTGAGAGGGTATCCACCTCTGTTACCATCATGGTATTCAGTACTTGGATAAAGGCAGTAATAAAATTATATTTTTTCCGACCCTGATTGAAATAAAAATCAAATAAAAAAATTAAAATGAATTAATTGTTGGGCTACCAATGATCTTGCTCTAATAATGCAGTTGTAATGCATCCAAAAAGACTGCTCCTGTTTTAGTCCCTAAGAAACGTAAACTTGCTCAGATAATACCAGTTTGATGCAGACAAGTGGGCTGCCTTTTTTATGCTCTTTGACAGTGATCTGTATCTTTCCTCCGTGCGAGTGAACGTGGATCAAAATATTTGTAGCTTTATTGCCTTAGATCTACTGGATCATTTCGTCAAATATTACCATAGAGTAAGTATATATAGAGTGGCAAAGCAATGCTAAAAACTGGACAAAAAGTTTTGAGAGTTTTGGGAAGAATTTCTCACGTGCCACCACCTTAGGGAAGGAGGATTTTGGCTTACGGAGAAGGCCACTTGGCGCTAGTGGTACTCGGTGATTTCGATCAACATACAGAGGTGGATTTACCATGGCTGTTTTGTGCTTTTTATTGAGTATCAATTGTTTTGTCGTTGCTATGAAACATCGGTAAACAGTTGAACTCGTGTTTGGTAATCGCGTGTCTTATCATATTGACCTGAATTCGATTCATTATAGACGATGCTCATTGAAGGCACATTAAAATACATGTTTTATTTGGTCTCTAACGACTCTTTAAGATTTGTTTTCGTTGCTATTGCTATTCGATCGTATTCGTTTCGTTGCTTTTTTATTGAGTATCAATTGTTTTGTCGTTGCTATGAAACATCGGTAAACAGTTGACTCCGTGTTTGGTAATCGCGTCTTATCATATTGACGTGAAATCGATTCATTATAGACCATGCTCATTGTAGGCACATTAAAATACATGTTTTATATGATCTCTACGTTGTTATGGGTCGATTAGTAAACATCCAGGCACCGAAATCATCATAAGAATACCATATGAGTTATGCGAAACTAAATGAAGTGGCCGTGTGCCAAAGCTCATTTGCTATGGCTTGTCGTGCAACTTCGATACACCTGTTCCATCTATCGGCCAAAGTATTATTTCAAAACTCATATCCGAATCTCCCTATCTCTTTGCCACTCTATATATGTATACTTATTCTATGATATTACATACCGTCGCACCACTCCCATTATTCACGCTTTAGCTCACTGTCCATGGCAGTTGCTTCGTCTGAGCGACTCCACAGGAAAGTGGCGTTGGTTGTGAGAGGAACGAAATGGCAATCGTCGCATGGAGAGGGTCGTCACTTCGAGATCGTTGTTTGCCCAAGATGGGGAGGGGTCTACCATCGTCTCTCCGTCCTTCCCACGCCCCCACCCTCCCTTGGACCTGGCCCCGAGCCGCCCCTCCCCCACTCTGTCTTCCCGACGACACCGCAGGGACAAGCTCATTACGAAATTAGTCGGAGGGATGAGTGGACCTGAGGGGACATTTTGTGTGGGGCAAGAGGAGACCCCATATTTCAAAAGAGTGAGAGCCACGGTAAAACCCTGCCTCTCCCGGTCTCTCCCGGCCGACTTCAAAAGTGTCCGCCCTCACTTTCCGTGTTCCTTCTCCTTTGTTCGCCAGAGAGATGGATATCCAGGACGAATTCCACTTTTTAAACTCCACTCCTTCCTTGCCTTCTCCTCCGTTCCTAGGAGTGCCACTCGCTCCTACTTACAATGGGGATCGTGCGACCATTTGACGGGACTAGAGCAGATTTTTTTTAAATATCTAGTAACGAGCCCAAACGGTTATTCCACATTACGCAAGATGTGAACCTGTCGCAATAGTAACAAGAAGTTAAAACTGTTACTCACATTTTAGTTCTGCCTAAAGACTGTATTTATTCCATAAATTGTATCTAAATTTCCTATAATTTGGATTAATTTAACCGTCTGCAAGATAACAAGTCCTTATGGTTGAATAAGGTAGAAATGTTTCTGGATCTCTTTGTGAGCGATCTCTGTAGGATCATAGTATAATAATGGTAACTTTGTAATTTTTCACAATATTTTATTGTTCTTGGAGCCTGACCGGTTTCAATGTTTAAAACCGGTCAGGCTCCAAGAACTATAAAACAGTGTGGAAAATTACAAAGTTACAATTTTTATCCTATGTCTAAATTCTACAAAGTCAATTCGTCGACTTTCTTGTAGATTCTGAAGGATCACTTTTATGACATGTAGGCATCTTTAAAAGAGTCTAACAATGTAGATCGAGGACGGAATGTCAAATCTGCGGGATTATACATGCCGATCATTCTGGTCAGTGGAGAGAGGGTGCTTCTTACGGCGGCCAACGCCAAAAGCAGTAACGTGAACGTGTTGGGTCCACTACCTTTGCTCTCCCGACTTACCTCAGCGCTTGCGTGCTTACCTACTTATTATGCAATTTTTTTGTTTTCCTCCGGTAGCTTACTAGAAACCATCATTTTATTAATTTTAAAAAATGAATCATATTTTCATTTTTAATTTATTTATGTTTATAATAATCCGGATTCTCACCATAAATATATCGTATACGCTATAGAATTCATGACTGTAAGTTGCTATTATTTTAAGGGATACTTACTCTAAAAAATCAACAGAAGGTAGTTGGTCTTACTTCATATCCGCCTGTAATTCCACTCGATCGTGCTATCAAAAAGCAAACTAGATAATAAAAGAGGAAAGTTAAGAGGTGGACGACTCGGTTGTCAGGTTGCAGTTTTATGACGTCATACCTTCTTCATCTACCTCAATGACTCCTAAAACATAACGTCATGACTAAAAACATAATTGAAATTAATGTGGTCTCGTTTGATTGTTGGATCCGGAACTAGTGCCGCGCAGGCGCGAACGGCGAGTTGGGGCTCGCCCCCTTAACGGCCATATTGTTTGTGAACGAAAATTTCCGTGCTATGCATTTCGCGCATCCGAAACACTAGCGCGCTAATTTTAATCCTGAGTTAAATTTATCGTGTTTTCCTCTCCTGTTGAGGAAACTAAACTGATTCTGGACATATTTTTATTGTTGAAGAATACAAAATAAGTAGTGATTTTTAAAATTAAATTGCAGATGCCAGTTCATCCTCGGTGTGTGATCCAGGAAATTAAAAATGAATGCATTTCCTCTGAAATTGTTTTGTATTTAGCCAACGATCAGGGTCACCTTATCCGCAGCAAAGCGGGTGACACAGCTTCCGGGATGTGAGAAAGTTTACGCGAAAAGCAACGAACACGACGACGCAAGGTCCTCAACGGCTGCAAATTACCCGCAGATAGCCCTCATATTATCAGATATTCTTCGCGGATCGTACGCTATTAGTCGCTAAGGTTCCTTTATTAACGTTCAACTCAGACAGTGTCCTCAACAGTTGACACGAGCGGAGAAGGTCGAAGGAGCGGAGAAGGTGGATGGAATCCAGGGGCGCATCCACAGCCTTCCGTACGGGGAGGGATCGTGTTCTCTCTTCAAGAAATCCATTAATATTTTCCATCCCGAGTCATTGAATTGAAAAAATAATGTCTTTACAGCATAAACACCATCATTACCATTATAAAATATACCGGAGCAGCATAAAAAGGTACCTACCTATATATGATTTCCAATATAAATTTAATTTTTTCTCTCCTGCTTTTTTCATTTTTTAATACTCAAAGTCCTCGATAGTTTCTCTCATTTCTATCAGTAAATTACGAAGCTATTGCTATAAATATACTGTAACTGCTATTTTTAATGCTGACAAATTTTGCAGATATCGGAACAGGCCACGCTAATTTCGAAAATTAATCACTCGTAAATGCGAAATTCCGCCGAAGAATAATTATTAACCTTGACCGAAAGTTCGAACCCAGATCCCTTGATTACACGCCGAACGACTTTTAATGCCACCATTATATAAAGCCATTTAACGAATCAGGGGAATGAAAGAAGAGAGGAATTAATCCGCAGGAAAATGAATATGCGCGTTTTCCAAGTATTCCAAGTGGAAAAGAAAATTTTACGGTAGTTTGAGCCAAATATCAGTTTACCTAGAAATCAATGCATTTGATCTCATTTTAAAGAAAAATATATCACCCTTCTAATGACACCAAAATTTCAACATTTTACCATATTACTTCCGGAGATATTTGCCAAAAAATACCAGCCCACTTACATGGGAAATGGTACGTGTATGCACTCCAGAGAGACATTATTTACAAAATGAGGTATTTCTAACACTTAGATGTCGTAAAAAAACTAACAGCGTGTAGTTTGTATGTATTCTCAACTACTCATGGAAATAAATCATATTGTCACCGCAGTAGGTTCTTGGATATCTCAAAAAACCTTCCGTTTTGAAGGAGTTTCAAACGCACCGCGTGAAATTAAATGAGTCAAGTTAAAGACTATTTAAATATTTTCATTTAATTACTTACCATTTCTGTCATATAAAACTATATTATTACACTATTAATAATGCAATATTTAACTGATGTATCCTACAGCTGGTGAAATTACAACGTATAATTCGGAAGTGGTCTATATTATGACTAGGGAACTATCTCGCTCGGACTACCTTAAGCTACCCAACCAATGTGTAATAGTTAATTTCTTTATCCGTAGGCAGGGTAGGTTAACTAGATTAAGACTCAGTTCACGAGAAAATCATCTCATGGCTCAAAAGTAAAGACTAATTAAAGCAGGGAAATTCGCACAGGTCCTCATGCAAGCTTTAACTCTCAGTTTAAACAGTTGTTACCGGTATAATCACTGGTGTTCGCGACATAAAAAAAGGTCGTGCAAAGATGAAAAGCATGAAAGATTTCGCCGAGGCGATCTTATAAAAGTAAATAAAATATTTTTATCAAAACCTCACAGGTCTCTCAAAGGTAAGATTACTTGACAGGAAATTAATCAAATAGCTGTCCTCACACGTCAGATAAATTAATCTAGAAAAGGTTGAAGACCATTCCTCATGTGTGGGTGATGCAAAGCAAATAATTCTTGGCACATTCTTTCCACCCTTGTGTAAATCCCTCCTATCCAACCACTATCTCTCCTCGCTTCCTCTTTTCCCTTAGCCTTGAATCTGACTTTAAGCTCGCAGAAATTTATATTAATGAAAAGATTCCTGGACCCAAATTAAGATTTTGAAGCGCAGAATTTTCAATATCCTCGCATTTCCCGCCTCCAGGGTTGAATTGTCACGTTTTTTTTCATTTGAGAGCAACGGAATAGACGTAAAATTTCTTGCCATGGGGACCCGCAGACAACTCTTCTTGCATTTATTTCCATTCTCTCATCACCCACCCCTTGAATTTTGACCTTTTTGCGGTGTTCAAGATGACGAAGATACTCAGGAGAGAGAGGGAGACAGTGGAAGTCAGTTTTATTTTTTTTCTGGTTTATTGAGTTCTGAAGATTTGGGCCAAGAGGGAGATTTTTTTTCACTAGAGGGTAATAGGGACGTCCCCTTGTAGATGACCCCAAATAGAACGACGAGAATTCTTTTTCGTCACCGTGTTGCAAGCAACTTTGCCGCCCCTGGTTCCAGGACAAAGCTCTCTCTACGACCCTCCCTCTCCACTCCCCGACCTTACAATTTTTTGATCTTTTCATTTGGATTTTTTTTTAGAGTTTTATTGAAACGCAGGCCAATTTGAGAAGGAGACCTACTTACGGCGGAAGCCAAACCCCACCGTGGGTCGCTAATTAAAACTACCCCCTCCCATCCCATTCCATCCCCTCTCTCCCATTCCAAACCCATCTCCCCTCCCTCAAGCTTTCCCTCATATTTCCAACCCCCGCACCACCCGAAAAATCCTCTCGGGCTCACCCCTTCTTTCGGGGTTAAACCGTCCACCTCGGCGCTGAATTTGAACGCTTGGCGCTACAGGGAATGTGTGTGAGTGTGTGCCTTAGCCACGGGTGCTCACGACCGATATCGTCCAATACGATGATGGCACATATTTCAGTTGGATGATTTCCACTCGTGTGAGGTGCATCTAGGTTCTAATAAGCATAGGGCGCCTTTGGGCGATTATACGCTTAAATGGAAAACTAACTGTGGCCCATATTCTTTTTCTAAACATGATGTGTCATTATATAAAATTCTTAAACTGTCACTCATATCAATTAACATCTAATTTACCATGATAGAACCAATACGGATAATTTATTTACTAAACTGGAGGGCTAATGATAATCTTAAAGCGTATCAAAATCGATGTACCCCTGCACTTCACTATAAATAGTCGTCGAAATATTAATAATATAATCCTTACTGGATAAATTTACTATGTTGAATTGACTCTGTGCATACATTGGGATTTCCAAAGACATTTTACAAATGATCTCCTGGTTTTATGCTGAAGCTGTACAGAAGAGGCCACCCAGATAATGTGTGGCAGATGCTAGTATATCAGCCTATTTGTTTTTTAAATGATCGAAGTACTCGATAGCGATGGTTTTTTTATCATTCTGATGGAGTCGCGATAGGTAGAGGCGATGCATAGATAGCGCACATCGTCTTCTAACTTACTCTTGACTTAGTTTAGACCTGACTAAACTAAGATTTAATTAAGACCACCAGGGAAAATTTCATTATGACGGGGACAAAATTTTATTCCTGTTTTTTACTTTCCACGTCACAAGAAAATAATAATTTCGGGTTATTTTTTTATTTTGACGGATTTTCACTTTTATTACCGGAGGCATTTCCATCGACGAAAGTCATTTAAATCGCCACCGCCGTTATTGTGGCCTCACGTTGCTGCAAATTTCGTCACGCTTATAGCCAAAATGATAATAATGTAAGATATAAGGTAACAAATCAACTTCTTTTAGCACTGCCGTCCACTTACCTGAGTTGATGCATAATATTAGTTTCTGGTCACATTCATAGAAGCTACCCGCGACTCGGCAGGAATTGAATCTCCAGTTGAAAATTTAATTCATGATTTCTAGTTGAAATTCCAAGTAAGTGCTGAATTGGGCTGGTTATTTCGAGAGGTGACGAAAAAATGATATAATTTCGCTATTAAGTATAGGCAGCTAGACTGGTAGAGATGGATTATTTGCGGAGCGGAGGAAGTTTGGCGAGAATACTGGCAGCGGTTTTTGCGTTAATTTAAGAAAGGCACGTAGATTATTGTCTCAATATGCGTTATCAAGGGGGCTGGTCTTATATTCTAACTAAGAGATATTGTCGCTGTGATGAACTTGAAACGAACTGAGCAAGACATGCGAGTGAGGATAGAAATTCCAATGAAAACTCTCTGCTACTGCCGGAAATAGAACTAGGTCATTTAAAATGGGAGGCGAGAACTCAGCCAGCATCAAAAACCCAAGCAACATTAATTATATCTTCATAATTATATTAATTACTTCATGATGAAGGCATCTTCCTCGGAACAGATCCAATCCGTATGCTGGGTAGTCCAGTGATAGCCACGCAATAATCGAGTGTGAAGCGCTCCAGGCTTCCAAAATAGCCGAGAAAGAAGGGCTCTTCAGGCAAATAGTTTTAACTCCTCACCATTTAATAAGTTTAGTTTACGATGGATCCCTGCACGTCCGGTGGACCAATGTGCGCCCTATACCATAGAAATACCAATGAAAAATCTCTACTACTGCCGTAAATAGAACTAGGGCATTTAAAATGGGAGGCGAGAACTCAGTCGGCATCAAAAACCCAAGCAACATTAATTATATCTTCCTAACCAGCCCCCTTGATAGCCTTCTCATATGGGAAAGAGAAAAAAGTGTGATCGCAAGGTGCGATTTTTGAATCCTTATCAGTCCTGAATTTTTCTAGATGAAAAGTTGTCATGGGAGTCTGAATATATATGATTTATAACCTTATTTAATTAACCTAAATTTAACCTTAAATTGATGATCTTACTACAAGATTTTACGCTTTTGTTTCATCAATATAACTCCGTGTTACCGAAAGGATTATCATTTCGAGCTGACAAATAGAGAGGAAGGTTGGAAGAGTCATGAAGCAGTCATGCCTATGGGTGCACATTACGTTGGAGAGTGTGCTTTTATCGTTCCTCGAACACCGATTAATTGACTTCCACTAAACACTTCTACAGTTCTAAAGCTCTGTGTGCAATCCATGAATCACTCATCGGGTTTATCGCCAATGGTCCATTAGGTTAGATCATCAGGTGTGTGAGGGCGTCTTTCTTGGTTTGATTGCAATAGGACATCCTTTGAATACGCAACGAACGTTAAAGAAATGACACTCTACAACACTACTTCTACGTTAATAAATATATTAATGCGTGTATAACTCATTTTAATGACTGTTTCCTCATGACTACAAACTTTTGCACTAAGAAAAAACCATTCAAGAGAGGAAATGACCGGCGCGTGGCCTCTCTCAGCTGAGAATGCTTATCACTAATTCGAAATACATAGCTTCTTTTGAAAAGGAGTTTTATGCCTTGCCATCTATTGGAATAGCTTTGAGAACTTGAGCATTATCCTCCAGCAAATTCTTTGAACGGGCAGTAAATGGCTACTGATGTCTCAACATTTTAAGAGTTTATTATCGTCTTTTTTACATCAATTTATTTTCTGGTGAATTAATAAAATAATTCATAGCTCAATTAATTAGGCTTACCAAAATTTTTATTCTTTTTGGTCATTAATCCGTCCCATACTCATCAGTACTTATCAATAGTTTCTCTTGTCACTGCGCATGTGGAAGCACTCGCAAAATAGGCATTTTGAGTTGAATCACTGCTAGATATACAGCTTCATATTACCAGTCGTGGCACAGTTATGCTCTATTTACCGCAGAATGACCCTCATCGACATGAAATGAAATTAGCCTTAACCATAGTTTGAAGCAATTTAATAGTATGCGTCGTTAATGGAGCGAACAATTTTGCGATATTGGTTTGAGAGATACGACAAAATTCCTCTTCATTAGTGACTGAAATTATGAGTCTTTATCAACCATAAATGTTTTCCCGTATAGAAAGAATCTGGTGGTAAAGATACTGATAAACGACACAAAAGTGATTTCGACATGTTTCTAGAAGTGAGACAGAATCTATAACATTCTTGCTCAGATCTTGAATGATAATTTCATGCTAATGAAAGGGGCAACATAGTTAGAGGACGCGACACTATTTGGGCATGTTCTCATCAATTATTAGATCTTATATCATCCATTTTCCCCGTTTTTCCTTTTGCAAAGGGTGATTCAAAAAGGTTTTTTGTAAATTATTCTCCTGGTCACATTTATATTAGGTGCCAGTTGCATTTCTAGGCTACAAAAATGTGAAATACGATCGTGATTCAATATATTACTTCAACTTGCCATTTCTTATCCTCACATTAACTTGAGAACTAGGGCATTTCACAGTTATTTATATATCTGACCCATTTCAGTGATCTTTTCCTCCCTTAAACAAGGGTACTATGAAAAGCATGACAAACCATTGAAAGTTATCGTAAATTGTGGACAGAAATGCTGGAAAAGTTTAGATAAATGATTTTGCTTCAAACTTATGATATTGGGACTTGGAGAAAGAGTTAAATTACAATTTTTCCCAAAGATATTTGTTCTCTAAGAAATTAGTTTAGAGACCTAAGAACAGCCGATTTTTCTACTAAGAACTTGGTTCTTCGCGGACAGAATTAAAACAACAATGTGCCTTAATGCTTCCCGTTGTTATTGTGCCAAATATTGTAGCATTGCTGTTCATATCCAGCCATAACCAACTTTCAGTCATATTTTTCATTCATTTCCTCGTTTTTGACATTAATCGTGGCAAGGTCAATCGTGGTCCTGAAATTCCATTTTCTCAAAATATTGCTCAAAAAGTTCTACTTCCGTAAAATGTCTGAGGTTTCTGCGATGTATCTCATTCAGAAAAGTTTCTCGAGTGATCCACGGGGTTATGGGCCTCATAACTACCGTCGTTTCAAAGAGGATCTGCTCTTCAGCTTCAGAAGCCCTGAAGATAGAGAGTAAGTGGCTTTTTGAAATTTTGGCGGTTACTAAGTCATTACCCGCTGGAGCACCGAAGAAACTTTTCTATTTCTTAACAAACGTCTTAGGGGCTGAATATTTGTTGATGATAGAAGCTCAGCATTCATGTAAAAAGTTTATTTTTTGGGCCTGGAGATTGTATGGTTGTCTGCTTCATATACATATGTTGTGACCTGCTTTTCAATGTCGATGCATTAGAATTAATCCTAAGCCAGTTGTGACAGTTGGTAAGTGATTGTACTTGATGAAAGTTTGGCTCAAATATTGAATGTACAATTTAAAAATATTTGAACGAATGTTTTTTCCTTAATCTTCCACCATATAAAGCGGAATTTTGGTCCAATAAAAAATTGCCCGCATTTGCCAAACATCCCTGGAATCATATCATTGTGTGAAATGCGCGGAAAATTTTCGGCCACGGGAACCGTGCGTGAGGTCATTAATGCTAGTTTATTTATAATAATATGAGTGAACAATTTCAAGGTATTAAAAAAATTGGATGAAACTATTGCGTTTCCAATACAATGCACTGCACATAACATATTTGCATATGTTACATAAAAAATTTATCGTGTTCCTGTCTTTCTTTCCAATGACTAATGTTAACCTGAGCTTTTTGGCGTTCAGTTGAGGTGAGTTTTCTATCCATCTCCCGTAACTAGACAACAATTCCCTCTGCATATTCATGCGAGATTTAATAGAGACAAAGTTTTACAACAAGCATTTTTATTTCGGAGAGCAAAATGCTCCATGGGAGGCAAAATGCTCGGTTTCACTGAGTCAACATTCATTTTCGTGATTGGTTTTCTCTTTTATTTCATCGAACGAAGTTCCATTTTGTCATTCTGTAAAGTTATTTTTGCTCTTATTTGCAAAGAGATCACTTGAAACTAGTTTTTTAAACTGTTTTAATTAAATCTATCGTTAGGAACTAGACAGCTGGTGACACATCACTGACACCTTAAAAGTATTTTGAAATTCATTTATTCATTCGTGCCGACACATTCAATTTACTAAATTTGCGAAAATAGAGTTTTTGCACAATAAGGGTAAATTTTTTGACACAATTCAGAATTAAATTTATCATTTGATTCAATCACATGCTATGAAACAATCACGACACTTTTCAGTGGATATTGTTTTAATGGATTTATCAATGCTGACAACTAAACGTACCTCTTCAAAGCTTATTTTCCATAAATTTTGAATGAAGAATTTTAAACCTCAATTCTTAATATCAATGTAATATGATAGCGCCGAATTCACATGACTTGAACTGTTAACATTATTTCAGGCTATATTAATCACATTTATAGTAATCAATGCTATCAAATATCACATGGCTAGAGGAATTTTCCCTTTCCCACTAAAAAAATTGATCTCAAACCCATCTCAAACAGAAAGTGTAAAACACATTTATGTTTATTCCCTGCCTTTGTTACGAAAATGTCTGAGAAATGTCGTGTTGCCAAAAAGACGTCTTTATAACGTCTATGCATTGAAACAGTAAAACAAGGAAATAACTTTCAACAAACAAAGCGTCTAACGAATTGATATTCCTACCTTTAAAAAGGGAATAAATGAATAAAGTGAATGGTGATTTACATGTTATGTTAAAAACAGAGTCCCTTTGCCACTTCGTTATACAGGCTTGAGATGAATATGCTTGCTGGATAAAATAATCAAATTACTACGTGACCATGAGTATTTTTTGCCCTGTTCTCAAGTCATTTTCGGTAAAATTAAATCGGCTTAATTCCATAAGCCTCGAGATGATTAAAATTCCCGTAAGTAGATAATGCAATGATGCTATATTCTCTTAAAAGTACTGCCACCGACTCCACGTTTAGCCAAAACACCATATTCTCTCGCAAAATAACGTGAGAATTAAAACAACTCAGCAAAACTAACGGAAATATTTATCTTATTCCGGAATCCATGTGTCATCCAATGCGTATTTTTGATGCACACAAAAATGTAGCGTGCTGCAAACACTTGCTGTACCCAGATTTTCTGCGTATTTTCCTGCACATAAAAAACAGATTCCTCGTCCGCTCCAGGAATCGGGAAATAACGAAATAAAACGAGCGTCTGTCTAATCTGCATACCTGTCTTTCTTTTTTTCCCGGTGGAAAGCAGCGCAAACTGCCTCTTCATGGCTGGTCGCTCGCACGCGGGAGCTCTGAAAGAGGGGGGGGGGATTAGCCGCGGAGGGACACGAGTGGGGGGAGAGGCCGAGAGAGAAATTGCTCAAAAATTGGCGAATTGAAATTAAAATACAAAAAAAGTCAAGAGAGGCCAGCCGACATGGAATGGCATCTGGCGGGATGCTAACGGTGAGTCAAGGAGGTTGAGGGGAATGGAGTTTAAGGCCGGAGTGTTTTGGCGCGGGGGTGGACGGAAAATGCGAATGTTGGGAATGACGGAGATAGAAGTAGGGGAAAATGGCTGCCGAAGGAATCATCTACATCTACATAATACCCCACGAGCCGCCGCATGGGCGTGTGGCAGGGGGTGTTAGGTCACCAGCCGTGTAAAGGTGTAAGTTTTTTAGAGATGAAATGGAGACATGAATTATAGGAGTGTATTTATTGGAGCGCAATTTTTATTGTGGTCGCTTATTGTTCGCGGAAAGTACGAGTTCTTGTGCCTATCTGTTCGACAGTGTATCACTCATATTTTATCGCGTCTGTCAGACCTAGAAGTGTAGTGAGGAGTCATGATAATATTCTCCTTGTCGCTCTGAAAAATATCAGTTCTATATTTCTCAAGCATCGTAAGCCTAGCGTGTAGCCTCCGAGTCTCTAGGGGCTCCCATCTTAATCCATCTAAAATTCCTCTAACCCTTCTATAAGTTGTGAGACACTATAAGTACGATCGTAGCAGTTTTTAACGAAGCGCGTTGCTTTCCTTTGTATTTGATTAATTATTTTGGTTATATCTTTATGACCAGGGTCCCAAATGCTCGCGGCGTAATCGAGGTGTGGCCTAACCAGAGCGAAGTAGCATCTCTCTTTGACTTTTTCAAGGAGGTTTTTCAAGTCGAGGACCTTCCTATTATACGTTTAACAAAACCTAGTTTCTTTAATGTTGCGCCACATATTTTCTGTATGTGTAATCCCCACGAAGTTAATGTAAATCCAAGATATTTTACTGTACCGAAAGACTCAATTTTTACTCCACCCACAGTATAGGTATGGCATTTTAGTGATGACTTTCGTAGGAAGTGAACTGTGGTGCATTTGCTACTCTCTACTTGATTCTTTCATCCGAGGACCTTCCTATTATACGTTAAACAAAACCTAGTTTCTCCAATGCTCCGCCTCATATGTTTTGTATCTGTAATCCCCACGATATCCGGGGGGCTGGGGGCATGAATCACGATGGGACAGTCATGATAAAGACAAGGAGGCGTGAAAGTGGAAGAGAGCATGGAAAGATTCGTCTGCAGAGGAGGCGGTGTGTGCCATGATGTGGGGAGAAGAGGAAATAATAGGAACGTGTTATAGTAGTCTATGAAAGGAGACAAAAATGGTTTTGAAGAACATTTGACTCTATATAGCAAGGCAGGATAGGGTAAATCCGTTCTAAACCGAACGTATTTTTCTTCCCGCGTTTCTCCTTACGTCTTGCCTTGTGTGATACCAGGATTGCTGTGCGTGGCATCGTGCGATGATACCCTGCGTTCTTCCAGGATAGAATTTTATCAATTCAGGATAGAAATTTATCTCCAACAAAGCATATTGCCAGAAGAAGTCACTTCTCTAGTCACGTTATTTGAGAAATCCACTCTCGATGGCATATGTAAATCATAGTTTTGTGTAAGGTCGTTATGCACATGTCACGATACAATTCCATGATCCTCTCTTAATTCTTCGCGTTGTTTTCGGCTCTATATTGAGCAGCATTGATACTCTTTAGTGAGGAAGCAAAAGTACGTAGCCTTGTTCATTAAGGAAAATATTGATGGTTGTCTAAATCCAAGGTTCTTGAACATTAGGTTGAGTCATGAGTCGCTGCGCAGGCGCGAACAGAACCACTGCCATGTCACTGACGACTCGAATAACAGTATCCTCCGACGTTTAGCAGCATGGGTTTGTAGGTGCGTATTTTATACTATTATATAATTCAAAAATAAAAGTTCAATGTGACATATACTCTTTTTAACATGAAATTACTTTGTGCTTTAAAATATTTAAGGAGTAGGTTAACTGTGCAAGGTATATTTTGGTCTAAATGAACGATAAAATATTTGTAGTGACGAAACAAGAACCATCTCTCGCCTCGAATTTTGGGGTTGCGTTCCTCAGTTTATTTCAGTGTACAAGAATGCTCTCTGCATTTCAACCGTATTTAATGGCTAAATAAGAAGTAAATGGACAAAATTCAATACATTTTCTATAAGAATCACTTTTCATCTTGTATCCACGGCCAATAGTAAAGGAGGTACAGGGCAGCAGAGAAGGGATAAAACCGCAATTCCAGCAAATTTGTCACTTGTCCGTCCTTTTGGATCGCTTAAATTCTGTGAAAAACCGATTTTTAGTAGATATGCACTCAAGGTAATTGTGGAGATGTTAGTTGCCTTTAACTTACACGTCTCAAGTAGTTTTTTTTACCATCAATGTCAAGGGATGGGGGTAAAATTGAGGGAAAAAGGGAAAATGTTTTATTTTCGAGTTGTCCAGAAGTGTTGTTTGATCATGTGTTTTCGTTCATTCTACTTTTCAACTACTTCCTCACTCATATTTGAGTGTATAAATGATAAAATAAACGTCATGTAGCCATGTTTTTGCGAACATCAATGAAGTGTCATAACAAATAAAACTTACATAAAAGAAAATCAGGGAATGAATATGTAAAGTTACCAATGTTTATTAACAAAAATTTGATTTATTAGGATTTTGTAAAGTAGAACATGCGCATGAATATGTAAAATAATGGAACTTAATATTACAGTCGAGGTCGTTTAGATAAAAATGCTGCGGGGATTCATCAACGGTGCCTTCATTTTGGGCTATTGCAGCAAAATCATCGTCGTCTTCATCGTCCTGGTCGATCACAATTTCTAGTCTGTTTTCGCAGGACTACGCAGCACAATATTTGCACAAGCTAAAACAGTTTAGATAAGCTTTTCTGCTGCCACAAGCTGCAGTACAGCCAGTAATGCATTTGCAAGAGTTTTTTTTAGGAACTCCGGAGATGCACCATCTCTTGCCATCTTTACAGCAACCAATCCTCTGCTCCCTCTCACCCACCCCCATTCCAAGGGATTTTTGTGATTACCCAACCAATGCATCACCTGGTGGTACGTACGGAGTGAATGGTAGTGGGCTGCATCTGTCATCAACGGAAGTTTGGCCACGTCAAGCTCAGCAGAGCTGCTGATAAATGTCGAGTAGCGCAAATCGGTGAGGAATCGGTCGAGGTTACCTCCATATAATGCGATCAAAATGCGCTCTCCCGTCTCTGAAATCTCTGCAGTGGTAACAAAGGTGTCATAGAATGTTTTTGCAACCCCCTGCAATAGTGAGTTTGAGCAAAAAATGTTGCAAAACTCCTTTTTTTCCGAATCCTAACATGTTGGACGTGGTGTCGCAGCCTCTTATTACATGGAGGACCAGTACAATGTTAAAAAAATCATATTTCAATGATGCTGGGGAGCAGAAAAGATCTGGTGAATTGCTTCTCCTAGGTTTTTGGATGTAAACATTGTCAATTGCCGGAGAAGTTCCTGTGAGCATACCAAGCAGGTCAATGTCTTCACCCACAATCACAGCAGCCTCATATTGTGAGGCTAGATATTTAGCAGTGCTGAAAATTAGTACTTCAGCATCTTCCACAGCTTTTTTGGTGGTGATGTTAAAATCTTCAAGTAGAGTCAGAAGAAGTTTGACAAAGCGTTTCTGGTTTATTATATTTTTCATAATTCTTAATTTTTCAAAATACTTTGGTTTTTGAGAATTATAAAATACTGTTGATTATTTTCGTATAATACTTACTTAGGTACTCAGTGTTTTGATGCATGGAGTACATAGTGGTGGAACTGGGATTTAAACCTGTCTTTGCCAATTTACGCATGTATTTACAAAGCTCGTTAACCCATGTGATTACTTGTCAAAAATTTCATTTAATTCTCATTGGCTGTAGTGGGTATCTTTTTTGTTTAATTAGAAATAATTGAAAGTCTTTCTTTGACACTGATTTCTTTGCATTGCCTTTACAAGCAGGTACCCCATTTTACTTGAGTAGGAGAGATAAAATAAAAATAATATAATAATAAATATTTATTCCACTCCAACAAGAGTTACAAAAATAATAAATGAAACAGATGAGTGAAATTAGGCACCCCTGATGGAAAGTTCCTGTGATGGGGTTGCCATTCCTTGGATATGGCGTTTTTCGGCAGTTACATGAAAATATAACAAAATAAAATATACAAAGGGTTATTCAACTAAACATACCAGTAGTTTCCTTACACAATATGAAAATATCATCTTATCACACAGATGTTAAAATTTATCTATAGTAGTAAATATCTAAGAAATGAGGACTTTTGAATGGAGCGTTATGCTGTATGGTAGTGAGACCTGGACAATTGGACAGATAAGAGAAGGAAAGAATAGAGGCATTTGAAGTGTGGTGCTATGGGAAAATTCTGAAATACCCTGGGTGGTAAGAGTCACGAACGAGGGTATGTTTAAGAGGATAGGGGAAATACGGTGTCTATTCAAAATGCTATAAAAAAAGAAGGAACACCTGGATTGGCCATATTCTTCGACACGAAAACTTGGTTAAGACTATACTAGAAGGTACAGTAAAGGGAAAAAACCAGAGGGGCAGACCTAGACTGGACTAAATGGGACATTTGATGTAGGAACTAGGTTGCAAATCGTACAGAGAAGTGAAAAGATTGGCCAAATATCGGATAAAGTGGAAGTCTGTTGTAGACCAAGCCTAGGATTTTAACCAGAGAAGAATTACAATTAATATAATACAATGCATATGGGGCAACTCTACATAAACTATATGGAATCCGTTTATCCTCTATTACCTTGCACGTACTCTCGAGCGCACCCTGACTCTACACGGGAAGGGAAAGTGTCTTCTTTTAAGCATCACATCACGGGTCAAGTCGCCGCAACGCCGGTCTGCACGCAAGGAAGAACGCAGGAGAGAGAGAGGAACACCACAAGGGTTCAAAGTGGGTGAGGAGGATAGGGGAGGGAGAGGAGGAGGCAGCTCCAGGAGAGGGAAGAAGAGGGAGGAGGTAAGGGTGCGGTGAACTAGGGGTTCGGCGGAAAAGAAGTCCCTTTTATGGACCCGAACTCACCGCATTAAATGAAGATGATAAGAGAAGCGCCTTTTTTTTAATCCAGGACATGAAGTGGGGAGAGGTGGGAGGATGGTCCCGAGTCGGAAGGAGAAAGAGGTCGGAACTTTAGCGCGAGAGACTTTTAGAAGGGTGTGGGAAAGGCAACCCTCCCTCCCCCCCCCGCCCCGCATTCATTTATACTCGCGGGTGCAGCGGTGGTGCCGCTTTCACTGCCGCTCCCCGTTCCTCCACTCCCCTCCCACACGGACGGAACTCCCGTTTATACGTATGGGTGCAGTGGCCGAGTCCCGTGTTTCCCTTCCCAGTGAATCCTTCAACTTCACCCCCTTTCCCTGCTCCGGCTCCTTCCGCCCCCACAGCCTTCCTCTCTCTCTCCCACCCTTCACGGGCTGCCGACTGCGGCGGTGGAGGCTCACCTCGCCCGCCCCCGCTTCACCCAGTCTGACCACCCATTCCGCCCCCCTCCCCTAACACCAGCCCTTAATTTCCCCACCCATCTCTCTCCCTCTCCCTCTCTCTCTCTCTCTCTTACACACTCACTTCTCTCCGAACTCATTTCACCGTTCCTCGCAATCCGCCCCTCACTTAAAACTCTCCTCCGCCCACTCCTTCACTTCCCTCCCGCTCCCTTTTCGTTGCCGCTCATATCTCGTTCCGCACCCCGTCACAACCCTCCGCTTTCCTGCGAAACTCTCTATGCGTAAGCATCGCGGCACGAGCCGTGGGTGCGGTGAGGATTGGGATCCGGGAGACGCGCCACCTTTGCGGAGGCGGACTGCTCCCTTGGACAAGTGAGGGCGAAACAGTAGAGAGGAAATCCTAGTGAGGAGAGCTGAAATCCTTGCACGGAGCACAATAATAAACAATAATTTTGTTTAGTTCGTAAGTTTTCTCAAATGATAAGAAAAAATGCACCACCCGCCGTAATACTAAAAAAAAGCGCAAAATTAACTTCGTGAATATGGTCACCACATGGGTGAGGTAAAAATTCTGGACACCAGAGTGTCGTAATTTCAAAATATTCGTCAACTTCTGATGCATTTTAAGATATTAATGATTTTCATGTTCAAATACAAAGCAAAATTGACATAATGCTTTAGATATGGCACGTAATTAACTCTTGATGTCTTGCTTCACACCAGCCGCCCACTATTCTCACATTTCTACTTCTGCTCCCAGCCTGGCAGGACACACAGGAAAAGATACGTCGGGATTAGAATAATTTAATAATAATGTATTCATACAAGCCAAACAAGGCACTCTACCGGTGCCTATTGTGGTTCATATCTATCGCCCCCTCGTTTCAACTTTCAACCTTTCCATAAACCCTCACCTACACTCTAACCTCGACACTAACTGTGGGTGCAATTATGCTGCGGAGAGGATCCGCATCACCTTCGCAAAGGGGGACACACCCTTTCACCCGTGATACATTTACTAGGAAATCCTGCCGAGGATCGACAATCCAAGCACATTGGTATTTTAAAAACCGGCCGCCTTCCAGCTTTTTTTTCCAACTTCTTCTCCTTACCTGAGCAATCCCAAGATAAAAATAGGAACGTTAAAATCCCTATGAAGGCCTACGAGGCTTAAAGCTTGACTGAAAATGGTGGTCTTCCGGGTTTTTTCTCCGCGCTAGTTAAATCTGATGGGACGGCAGTTTCATCGGCGCGCCGTGGCGTTTCATTTGACTTTTTGAAAGACGCAGAAGTGGCTTCGACTTCTGAAAGACATTTTACCGGCCTTAAATAAGCCGGCGGCACAGTTGGTATAAATATTGTCCCAAAATACTATATCAACGTGGAGAAAAACCCGGATGACACGCATGTTCAATAGGGAAGTCCATTTCAGGGGAGTATCGAGTGCCTTGGCTGATTCTGAAAAGAGGCAATTCCAATCAACGTCGTAAGGCCTTACTTGGATGAACCGCAGTGATATTGGAGAAAATTCTGCTCGAGGGGGTTTATATTAATCACATAAGTAATGGATTCGTAATAACAGAACTATTTCATCGCATCTTCTCTCCACTCCCCTTTCTGGGGTGGTGGTGTTTATAATTTCTTGCGTAGTCTCCGCTAGGGCGCGTTCCTTTTCATGCGCGATAATATATATAAGCGAGCATCTAAGCACATCTGCATATCAGGACCGGCCGCCCATCATTATCATATTGGAGGTCCGGTCCGGTCCTGCCCAAAGCTGGACCACCGGCTAGAATAATGATTTCCCGGATTCGATTACCGGCAGTGGCGGAAATTTCTTTTCAGTGAAATCTCCAAGGTTACTTGGCTGCCATTAGGAGAAAATTTAGATGGGCCGTGAAATCCGTCGGTGGGAAATTAAACTGAGTGAATCTCGATTCCCATAACTATATGCAGGCAAATGACGGGGCCACGTTTCTCTCCATCCGTCCTCAATCTTCTTATTCACCTGCCCCAATCCAACTCGTCACCAGTTCAAATTGGCGCGAGTGACTTCAGTTTTCGATCACTTTCCACCAGGTGACAGACCAATCAACCAACCACCCGAGGAAATTCATGGGGGAATCTCATTAATTGAGTCTGTGGCCATGGACGAATCTCCAAGCCTGTTGGGCGAGAGCATGCTTGAGCGTGATGTGCTGGTGACATAGAAGAGGCACCGTAGTCTGTTCAGAAAATCCACTGAGTATATTGCAATGAGCTTTGGCTCAGCCTAGATGCTTCAATAATCAGACATGCGTCTGCCACCTGCGAGGACGATTAAGTTTGCTCGAGGAAACCTAAGTGCTGATAAACAATGCTCTGTCATTAATAAACAAACAACTCGGCCACTGCTACTGAAAACTCACGCCAGACCATAAGACACTCTGCAACTAGAAAAATATGTTTAAAGATCATATGTTTTTTTCTTCAAAACTTAGTGAATATTATCAATACATTTGTGTGGAACTAACAAGGTTCTTGCATGAAGATCCGCTCACATCTCTGCTCAAGGGTTCTGCGAGGCGCGGGAGCTGAACCGCATCAACTGGTGAGGAGAATAAAACCTTGTACGCGCATCCACGGTATATTGATGCAAATTTCTCGGCACGGAGTATGTAAACAAAATCATATTACTACGGTTTCGACAACCCCTCAACCTCCACTCTTCATTTAGCTCCTGTCGAAATCGCCAAAATCTGGGGATTCATCAACGATTTGGAAAGAGGAATGTTCAAAGCCCGATGAATCATCTTTCTCGATGCTCGTTCAAAGCTCGATGAAGCTAAGGCCTGGTTTGACCCCAAGTTAAAATCAGATATATATGAACTTAAGTGCGACTCATGTGGTGGTGTGTATGTGGGACAACCTGGGAGGAATTTTGTAACTCGGGTGTCTGAACACAAAAGGTGTTTGGTGAATAGTGACCCCAAATCGTATTTTGCCAAACATATAATGGAAGAAGCCCACCACTCCACATTCAACGTGAAAAACTTTCATATCCTGGATAAAAACCACCGTTTAGATGTTTCGGAACAGTGGGAAATAGTGAAAAGAAAATAAAATTGTTAGATGAGAATGAGTTTGTTTGTCACTCCCCTATTTTGGACACTATCTTAACCTTAACTCCTCCCATCATTTTCTCCCACTTTCCCCATTTTATTTTATCCTTTCCTCAGTTTGACGTAGGTCCGGCATGATGACGCATTTTGTTTGGGCAAACAAAGGATCCTAGCCTAGACATGATTTTAACCTTCTTCCCCTCCTATCCTTCCTCATGACCCCACCCCCCACTACTATGATTTTGCAATATATCTATCTATACGAGGGTGGTATGATAATTAATAAGCCTTGAAGCGATCCTTCAAAAATGCATCTTAATCTTGTTGCTGTTTACATTGGCCATCTTTGAAATGGCCACAATCACAATTTCAGCGAATTCCGTCGAGTAGTTATTGTGTGGCAGCTGTTAGAAGTGGACAAAGTAGTTTATTTTTGTAAAATGGAAAAAGAACAATATCGGCCGCTGATTCACTTTCTGTTTTTGAAAGGGAAGACGCGTGAGGAAGTAAAAATCCAGTTGGATACCGTGTATGGTGATGCCTCACCTTCAATTGCCACAACCATATGAAACCGTGCACTAAGGTCATTTTTAATATTCCATGTCCACATATTTACGTTTATCTTACCGCCAAGTAAATTGAGAGACACTGACCATCCTCCTGTTATTCTTTAATCCCTTTTCCATCCTCGAAAAAATACACTTATGAAAATCCCAGGTGGCGCATTCCATTGGTGGCGAAGGGAGAATTTGCTGGTATATCCCGTTCCTATCTTAAAATTGAACAAATCAAGACGCGTCCTAGCATCTTATTTTAGAGTACCATCCGGCAGTGCACCTCCCGTAATTTGGTGATGTCTATATATCATATACTGTCCTTTTTTTATCCCAAGAGACACAATTATGCAGTGCTTTTAAACAGCTAACAGTTATTATTTTTTCATCGTTTTTCATTTATTAAGATGGATAATGAAACATTTCTACTGCTACTAGAGAACATGTTGACAAATTAAACGCTAGTAGCCGGCGGTATCTAACTAGGCAAAAACCGTGCATCGTATTAAACATCCAGAAGCGAGACAGCGAGTGAAGTGAACCGTCATTGGTGCAAGTGAAGCATCGCGGGACGCGGAAAAGAGTTTCCCCTCCTCTCCTTCGAGTCTTCCCAAATGGAAAGCAGGCGACACGAGAGGTAATTTCATCTTATTCTCCCCAAAACTCTTTTCCTTCGCTGTCCGCCCTCTCCGTCCCGGCGGTTCGAATGCAGAGGAAGTAAACAACTGAAGGGCGGCATGCGGAGAAGTGCGACGCGCCGCGGCCTTCCCATCAGACAAGCATCCTCCGAGGATTTGAGTGAAGGGCCCTCGCCCGGACTTGCCGGGGACGCGTCCTTCCTGTGCGCGCCGCGACGCTACGTGGAATGAAGCGGCGATGCAAGGGCGAGCGCGCGAACCGCCGCCGTCGGGGAAAAAGCGGTGAAATTTGGGAACCTCCCCACCCTTCCCCTCTTCTTTGCCCCGAAACGTGACCTAACGGTGAATCCTGGATGCGGGGGTTATGCCATTATTTTCATTGCCATCCGGTTAAGCACTTTTAAAATAATGACGTTGTCCTAACTAACGCTTCCATTTATGTAGGATTGGTTCATAACGTCATCTGACGTCTACCGATTTCTAGCCTCCAAGTATAGATCTTCTTCCAATCCTCTCGCTCTAATTTCTTTGTCCACTCCCTCTTTCCAGCTCTTCTTATGTCTTCCTCTTCCTCTTTTCCCTTGGATTGTTAGCTCCAAGATCTTTCTTGGTAGTCTATACTCGTTCATTCTCTTCACATGCCCGTACCATATTAGCTGCTTGGTCATGATGTCCTCCATTGTATAGTGCTCGACTTTCATTATCTGTCGTATTCTTTCATTTGTAACTCTTTCTATCGTTTGATCGTCCCGCAGCCCGCCTCCAAAAATCCATTTCAGTAGATTTTTAATGTTTTTTTAGTAAGTTCCTTTATAGGCCAGACTTCACATCCATATGTTATTATACTTTTGAAAATGACATTGTATAACGCTTCCGAATCTAGTAATAATGCAATATTATCTACGCTATTCTTTGAATGAGTGTTAGTTTTCCATATAACTAACTGTAATCTGTGAAATCTTTTTAGGGTTAACAAAGCGGACATTTGATGGGTTTACTTTGTGAAAATTGATGAGCGTAATGATTAATAGCCTAATCAACATGTTTATACAGGTTGATTTTAACATAGAATTTGGTGAACGACGACTTCTGGAAAAAGCTCAGCTTAAATTATGTTAAGTATATATTGCGGCGTTTTATTTCACCGATAATTTTACATGAAAGATACAACAGATGCATCACACTGCTTTTAAAGACAATGGTAGATAGTGAGGCATCAGGGCGAAGTAGCAACTCTCTAATACAATTTCTTTGGAGTATATCGAAAGTGAGTCTAACAGAGCAATGCTCCTAAATTAATTTGAATTATATCACCGTTTTAGCTGGTTGAAGCATTTGGCCACTCATCTATAAAAAAATAATATAAATATGACTTCCCTGTATTACCCGAAGTTATTTAAGAGAACGATCGATTAATTTACAGAGTGACACCTTCCTTAGTAGGTCAAACTCTAAACTCCTGAAGGAGTAACTCTGTCACGAGACCTGTTCGTTTCCTTAATTAAATCTGTCTCTAACTGTAAATGATGTTTTTTATAATCACACAGCAAAACAGTTTCATCTAATAGACCCTTTCCATTTTTGCATGGCAGATGCAAAAAGCCAGGAAGTTTTTGACTTAAAGTGTAAATGTTTTAATATGTAGCCATTGAATAGTTTGTGCAGATTAAAGACAACAGTTGATAGTCTAGTAGATAGTCTTTAGTTTGTCTTTTTTCGAGAATATTTTCACATAGGCCATGTTTTATGTTTTTTTGCTTTAACGTTATATGTGCGTGGATAATGAAATGAAGGGAGCCTTACCATCCAGCACATCAAATCTTATTTTGATGCTCCATTCTCTGCCTAGTGATTTGACTCCATTTTTCTCTCGGTACGAGTGGATTATATTCGTGGCTCGATCTCATTCAATACCCACCCATCACACCAAAGAGCCAGGCTACCTTTTCGGGTAATTGGAGGTGGCCTTACTGCCTTTAAAAGCATTCTCCCGGTCCTGTGGTCCTAATGTCAGCCCTCCCTTCCAGCCGTCGGATGGCCGCAGAAGTTGAGTCCTCTCCCCCTCCTCCTCCCCCTCCCCCCCGGTGGGATAAGTAACGGATTGCATAATAGAGAGGACACGCTCGTCACTTATCATTGCACTTGTGGAATGCACCCGGTAGGTGGTGCTGTTGCTCAATGAGCCAGAGAGAGTAAGCGGGGAGAGGGGAGCTGGAGACGGGAAAATGGGGATATGATGAGCTATGCAAAGTGCGCCTGGCTTTGGAGCTCTCGAGCCTCGGTTTCGCGGCTATGCCATTATGTGATCATGTGGGCACCTCTACACGCGGTGGGTAAGGCCATCGTGTTGCGGTTAGCCTTCCACGCCATTACCGGGAGCCACCGATAAGCTCGACCGAAAATCGGTAAATTAGAACGCAATGTATTATCATCATTAGTGCCAGAGTGTCACATATAAGGTGAATGCGTGGATTAACTCGGAATATACCCAGAAGCAATTGGAAGGAACACACAATACATAATAGACGTGAGTCTGTATCGATATGTTTCATACCATAATGACTTTTATGTTTTTATAGTTTTAGGGTTGTTAAGTCACTGTCAAGTATGTTTCGTTATTTCATTTCATGCGCCAATTCAATCTTACCGTTTAAAATGTATTTTGAAACTTTTAAAAACTGTTTAGGCATTAAAACTCTTGAGTGAACTAGATCAAACTCAAAACTGTGCCATAAGACGAAATTATGTCATTAATTAATAAAAAATAGATATGGTTAACCAATATTCAAAGGTTCCCAGTCGTAACCTGAACCATGAAAACTAAACCAAGTACACTATTTTTCGCCGAAGTGCAGATCCATTGACAGTTTTGACCACCCTTTAACCAAAAATTTATCTATCGATAGCATAAGAAAAATATCAGGATGGGAATAACTATCAGAAGAGCAGGTTAAAATTTAGGTAAAACCTTTTAAGTAAATTCGAAACCGATTTGTTCACAGATGACGTTAGACATATATTAAAAAACCCCTGCGTATTATGCTAGGTATGATCACATTAACAAGATTAGAGAGATAGATTGTCGTACCAATAGATTTCAAATGTCATTTTTCCCGCGTACTATAAGAGAGAACAAAAGGCAGCGTAGCAAAGGGATAGGTAGGTGAAATATAGTTAGAGTAGTCTGTAGTGCATGATGCATGTAATAACAACCAATAATCCCTTTCTTATTATGTAGATACTAACCACCTAGCTGCATGTGACCCTGTTCTCTAGCATGACTCCCTTAAATATCCTACTTGCATGTCAATAGTGCATGTTTGGTGATCTTCACCCCCTGCCACACACCCTCGTGGTGGCTCGCAGGGTATTACGTAGATGTAGATGTAGTAGACGAGATATTTGATCAGGTGGTGAATTTGATGAAAATCAGTATTTTTAGCAATGAAAATGTGAATTTTTTAAGGACAGCAAGTGAGGCTTTTTATTAGACCTGTCCAAATTCAGATAGTGCATGTTTGGTGATCTTCAACCCCTGCCACACACCCTCGTGGTGGCTCGCAGGGTATTACGTAGATGTAGATGTAGTAGACGAGATATTTGATCAGGTGGTGAATTTGATGAAAATCAGTATTTTTAGCAATGAAAATGTGAATTTTTTAAGGACAGCAAGTGAGGCTTTTTATTAGACCTGTCCAAATTCAGATAGAGGAATATATAACTATTTACTAAATAGAAAACAGTATTTAAGATACCATGTGAAAGTGATTAAAATGTATTATTGTCGATGCCAAGGGAACAATGCCGATCATAACGTACGAAGGCTTTATAACTACACTGATGAACACAGAAGTTTCGGATAAGTACAATGGATATACTGTGAATCGATTTTGGCGCACTCCTCATCCCTAGTATTAAGTACCCAAACACATGGATGTTAAACATTGCGGGAGTATCCCTCAGGGAGACAATTTAATTAGTAAATAATTCCGCCGAATGTTCTTTGCCTTTATTATCCCTTGTTTTGCCAATGAGCATAATTTTAACGCACCTGAAAATATTCATGCAGCGTAACGTTATAGTAGAATCTTTGAAATAGCCTCACTCGATGAGTCTAAAGGTGTAATAATTTCAGAATTGCGTCATCGAAAACCCATCTGCTCGAAAATGCGTCTGCAATTTCACAGCAACCGTGGGTTATTGGTGTGGACTCCGTCTGCCTGGAACTTTTTTCCCAAATTGGCGAACACCAGTTCACCAGATATTTTAGGCCCCGTAATATTTTTAATCGCGTAAAATGATTTTGCTCGCAGTTTGTTCATCAAACCCTCCTGTTTTACATTAAAATGAGCAGCTTAATAGAGTAACTCGTAATATTGTATTTACTTTATGAAACACTTGTATTTTTATTTCTAAAATGGTGGCTAATGACTCAAAATTAACAAAAAAAAACTCATAGCAATTTTAACGGCCTTTTACAGCTTATTTTTTATTCATTATCACCCAATGTCAACGTAAATCTAATGAATGGTGAGTGCAGGTCAATAATGCGTGATGGGTGGAGACCTTACTTCCCCTAAAGGGGCTTCAGATTCGGAAATCATCAATTTCGGAAATTTTCATTGGAATAGTGATTTCTATTTTTGCAATGTGAGGAGATTTTTCATAGAAACACTTCGCCCTACGGGTAGAACTCCGTTGTAACAGCCCTGCGAGGCATTCATTAAAAGTGGGCTTAACCCGACGCCAGGTTTCTCTCCGTCCTCCATATTCCACCTAATTCCCCCTTTACCGCCTTTTTCCCCGGTCCTCGATGGCGCACATGAGCAAAGCTCGTGAACGCATCTCACTACATTCAACGCACCAGCGATATTATTATTATTATTGAGTAATCTACGAGTAAGGGTAGCTTTAAGTGGAAGTCAATAAAATTTTTATTTATTTATTTAAAGAAAATAGTCCACATACAGCAAAATTGCCAATTTTAAGTGTACTTGTAACAAACACAAAAAGACATACACATATAAACAACAAAAACAAAAAACTAAACTTAGGCGACCTAGAGATGGCGTAAAAGTTCGTTACTGTCTATATTCGCTGTTTATTTCTGGATTTGTACAAATGGAGAGCCCTATTCAGGTATCATATTTCGTTCCTCATTGCAGTGGAAGTCCTACCCTTTTTCTCTCCATCCATAAAATCTATTTTCTTCCTTCCCCTTCCCCGTTTGCCCAACACCTTTCCCTCTATCATAGTTTAGAGCGATCTTTCGCCACCCGTAACCTCTCCCAGCAACATTTTCGCCTCCTCCCAATCTCATGCAGAAGTTTCCTTTCCTTAACCACCATAGCGAGCACTTCCTCGTTCGTCTTCCTTTCCGTCCACCGTACCTTTTCCATCCTCCTCCAAATCCATGCCTTGAAAGCTTGCAGCCAGTTCTCGTCTTCTTTACTCAGAGTCCACGTTTCTGCCCCGTACAATGCCACACTGCATATCAAAACCCTACCCTGTCTCTTCTTCATATCCTTACCCAAGGTCCGAGTAAGGATAGCATCATCTCATTGCCATCTTACAACCTTGTTCAGATCTAAGTTTTATCTGCTTTAATGTCAATACATTCTGCGAATTAATTGGGACGCCGTTTTCACTGCTTTTTTACTTTTGTGCATTTCCGTTGACGAAAAAGCTCTAATTTTACGGCAACGCTCCATTTTTCAAAAATATCTACGTTAATTCTCTAAAATGAATTAATAGCATTCTAGATAAGGCATATATTTCTTTCTATGATAATTTAATACACATTTTCTTTGCCACCAAATCCTTTTCCGGCAAATTTTAAGCTATTCGGGACTAGCCACGGAGTTCCACTTTTACGGAGCCACCCGCAATGCACAAATGTACGGAATTCCACAGTGAAAAAATCATCCACCTCGACCGGGATTCGAACCCGGATCCCTCGATTTTTGATCGATCCCTCGATTTCGATTCGATCCCTCAAAAATCCACAGGGGAAGAGTACGCCTCGGTAGCTTAACTGGCTAAAGCACTCGGCTGGAAATCGAGGGATCCGGGTTCGAATCCCGGTCAAGGCGGATGATCCTTTTCCAGCATTACCGCTCATTGACCTCTCCTCCAAATCGGAACACGTGAGGTGAACGGTGATGTCACGGTAACGCAACTTTGGCCCACCACGCTTCATGACGCGAGATTAATGTCCTCACATTCAACACTGACTGCCCTCGGCATCCAACGCTAGGATTAAGTCAGTACTTTTATAAGTAGTCACCACTCTTCATCCCATTTTTAACTGAGGAAGATGCTGCTTAGGCTGAACTCTTCCTTCGCATACTCATTCCAAAAATGTGGATAGCATTAGAATTTACCACATTTACCTTTTCGGAATGACGGGAGAATATATAACTAAAACGGTAAAATATTGTCGTTAGAATAATACTTTTGAAATATTTCATTTTAAAATATATTGGGCTGTTACCGAAAAATTTTAGAAGAGAACTCCATCATAATTGTATGGCTGAATGCATCTACGATGGGGAATACAATCATCAAAGAGTTATAATGAAATTATTAATCATTGTCAGATAAATTTTGGAGCCAAGAGTAAAATAAGGATGAAATAGTGTAAATGGTAGTGGAAACCATCAACAATCGATTGTCATTGCCAAACTCACTGTCTTGCTTCAATATAGTTTTCACTAAGATGATTTTCCTTCTATCTGGCCGTATTTTTTTATAATAAAGGGCACAACTTTAAAAAATCATGCAATAAGTGTTTTCCTATTTTGTTACCTTTGTGGCTTTCAATTTTTAAAATACTATTTCTCTTTTACTGAAAGCCATCTGCGGTGAACTTAACCCCTCTACTGCGGGACATCACTTTTATCCATCAGAGGTCGGTTTGAACATGCCAAATACTCGCCTTAAGATTGAATATTACATGCCATTTTGGAATTTAAAGTCCCTCGACCAAGTCATCGCCTTGGCCCACCTATGGCGCATTTATACAGATTGTCTTGTTCCCAGAAAGCTAAATGGCTAAGAATTCTCCAAATGCATCACATAAAAGATTTGCGGGATTCTCTATTCTAGCGACGAAATCTCTTCAGCCGAAGGTTGTGCGCGCAAGGAGTTAAAGTACAGCAACTCTTGTGATTAGAAAATAGTTACGGTGAATGAGAAATATTTATGCAGCTATGAACATTTCCCTCAAACCACAATACCTGTTTGAAATTTGACGAATGAATACTTGTGTAAGTAGCCGGCGGTCTCCCCCTTCCAACCGGTTATTCCTCGTACAATGGGGGGAAAAGTTGTTTACAAGATTTGCCATACCTCCCAGACCCTCAGAAAGTAGTAATCCACCCCTAACCACAGAAACACCCTTTTTTCGCCCCTGGTAAGTCGTGTAGTATCCCTAGGATTCAAAGATAACAAGTAGAGCGTTATAAATTGCTAAAAACATGTGAATGTAATTATTTTGGTAATTTAATGGAAATTCATATTTTTATATAAGTACTCCACCAGTTCAAAAAGTATGTATCAATCCAAAGGAAAATTGTATACACTCAAAATTGGTCGCTTATTTCAGGACCTCTTAAAATCCTTCCGATAACCCACTCGAATAAGGTTTCAAAACGATATAATTATATATTGCACGACTCGTGCAGTAGGTATAGTTGCAGCAGCGCACGCGGGCGGCGTTGTGCACTCGTGCGAAGCGAGTTTGACCATCAGCGTTATTCGCAATTACCTATACACGCTGCACGAGTCGCACACGCAACCTGTTTATCATAAAACTGTGGATATTATTAATATAACTATAAATACATGTATTCATGCATGCAAATATTGCTCATTTAATAAGATAAGAAAAGCCGTAAAAAAGCTCATGCTCATACTGCCAAGGCAGAATGCTGTGGTCGAAATCTGAGATAAGTTGATCATATTGTCATTGAAAATGTATTTTGTTAGGAAAACGACGTTTAAAAAAATTAATTGCTAGAAATAAATACTTTTTTCTTATAACCGTTCGAGAGTGAAATTTTGAACCCTACGTCGTGATTGCAAGTAATTCAAAAAAGTAAAAAAGAACCGTGTGGTAACGAAACAAACGCGCGTATGCTTGCGGTGCATAATTGACCGTTTAAAGCACGAAAAACCCCCGCGCCACATGGCTTTTTCTTTGCGCCCAATTGATTAAAAATATATTATTATCATACATCCTTATTGGTTGTAAGTATGCATGCATAAAATGGATAAATACCTGGGAAAAACTTAGCATATCTTTCGACAGCAGGAGTGTTGTCAATTTAATCTTTGGTCTTCATCTAACGCTAAAAAGGAATGCTCTCTAACATTCGATAAAAAGAAAATTTCCTTCCTTGATACAGCCATGTCGAAGTTGCATTACTCGAGGGACTATTTATTTCACGATTTTTATCATTTCTATGAATGCTCGGAAAGTATAATGATTTATTTATTGAAAAAAGATGTAAACAAAACCACTACCTATAAGGCACAACCCATTAGGTAGCTAAATAAAACTCTAGAGTTTCTTATTTTCATTTAGATGGTGAGAAAATGGTGCAAATATTTGTTATTTCCCGTTTAATTGGAAACATTTCTCCGAAACGAATGCTCGCGGTGATGGAGTTCCAGATTGAAAATGGAATGAATCCCATAGACCTAGCTACATACAAAAACTTAACGGGGGTGACCTCATGTGTATCTGCCAGCGGTACATGACAAGCGATTGATAGGCGGTGACCAATAGACGCACAAAAGTAACCGTGGGAATTCCTGCAGCTGGAACGCCGCGGACAGTGATTAGCGGGGAACGGGAATGCCCTCAATTTTTATTTCGCTCAAAATGAAATACGGCATGCAGTCTCAACCGACACGACAACTCATATTAATGTTTTCCAAATGTTACTGTGACTGCGAGGTTAACTTAATCTCTACCGGGATGTCATCGGTCATCTCGACGTGTGCGACCTGAAAATTGTTTCTGGAGGAGGATCCACAAATCTTTGTGACACGAGTCTTGATTTTCCAGTCTCTCTTTTCCTGTTACCTCAGTAGCACTATGCGAGCGATAAAATAACAATTTGACAATCCTTAACCGATAGATTGGAAATAATTCCCAGTGTATGTATTTCTCAGCTGCTCGTGTCTATATACTTGTATCTTATTTTGGCTGATATTGGTAGCGAAATATAGTTTTATTGTGATTAGCTTAATGGGTTTCATCGATTACCTAAAATGAGATGCATTCAATTTTGAGATCATTTGAGGTGGTGATACTGACACTATGGCTTTCCTGAGATTTGTCCTTTTTTAGGTCTCTCGTTTCCGTTCCATGTATGCCGCGTACATAATTTCAAATGATGCGGAAGGGGTATTGGAATACACTGCACCGATGATCACCCAAAATCACGGGTCATCGATAATTAGTGATTTCGAGGAAAAAATGATCTTTTTTTTCGCCTCAAAAAGGAGACGCTAAAATATTTGAATATTCTCCCCTGGGTGGGTTATTCTTGGAGACACTTTTCAAGCCGTCAATGTAAATACTTATGTGATATTATAGTGCTTAAAATACATCATCCAGAAAGTTTTTTACTATGATAGATTAGCTCGACTTGCTCCATGGATAGCTCTCTGCGTGGACCAGCAATAAGTGGCGATAATACGTGCCTTGAAAATAACTGAACGGTCGTTGAAACTTGGTTAGGGTTTACAAGTTGGTGGAAGTTGTGGACTCTTCTCAATCATGTCGTTTATTTTCATTTATTCATTTATTTCATTTCATTTATCATCAACAAGTTCGGAAAATTCTACCATACTGTTGTAGTATAGTTCAATTAGAAATAGACCATGGTACAAAAGTAAACAATTGAATTTGTTATTGTTTTGAACTTCACTTAGAGGAAGTTACAGATGTCCCCTTTCAATAATGAACTGAGAACTTTTTTTACACTTTACTAAAAACTACGATCGGTCTCATCTTGATAAAGTATCTTCTGAAACATTTGGAAGCTTCAATTCTAGATATACACAGTGAAATGTGTTCAAATAATTTGATTTGAGAAGGTGAAGGAGAGCGGGGATGAATGGGTGACTCCTTACCCTGCTCCTCATTTCAGCACCCCCATTTTTTTAACAAATATCTTTGTGTATATCTAGAATGATTGAAGCTTCAAATGTGTCAGAAGATGCCTTATTGAAGTGACCCGGTCATAATTTGGAATACTCTGTGGAAAATTGCTTAGTTTAATTATTTAACTTGAATAGAAATATCGTTTAATGACCCCATGGAAACGAATAGAAGATAATAAGAAATAATATAAATATTGAAAAAACTTTTCGTCCTAAAACTATGAAATAATATCCTTGTATTACGGCCTTTAAAGAGTATTATTGCCAAATTAAAATCTTTTCTATAAAATATTCGTGTCGAAAAACGTCATTTACAAAATTGACAGGGTTTCACTACAAATAAAATAAGAATTTTGGACTAAATTAGAAGAGACAAGGTGAGAAACAGTACTGCGTCGGGAAGTTAAGGTATTACTCCAAAAATAGGGAGGCAACATATGGATTGTCTAAAATCCAACCAATCAGTAGGCGGAGTGCCCAAGTATGATGGTTTATGTAATTCAAATTAGTCTGCATTTCCTGTGATATTTGCTAAAATTTGGATTATATTATATTTAAAATAAGCGGAAAACGCATCAAAATAATGTTTCTTGTTTAACAATATGGCGAAATTAGGATATATTGGTCTTCACCGCAGTAGTTCGGCTGGAAAGCTCTCAATAGGGGTGGGACGTGGAATAAGCTGAGGCACAAAGTTTCTCCTAATATACTCTGTGATCACTCCGAAGACAGCATTGTAAACTAGGCTGACTCTTCTAACGATTAGGCTTGAATTTGAATCGATATTCGCTGTGACTAAAATTGTATTTCCTCTCCACTTACTTCCAACTCTGACGCATTACTGCACATGCAAGGCTCCTTTAATGCAGAATGAGTTTGTGTAATCTCTGAGAGACTCATACATTAAGCCGAATGGAAGTTATACACCCCGAGGGCTCTTGGCGGGGTTCACGGGGACACGATGGTCCTGAATCCAGCAATAAGGCATAATAAAGAATGGCGTGGAGGGAATCGTGTGCAAGACGGTAAAAGGGAGAAGAAATATATCGCTGCCCTAAACGAATGGGATCACCCATGGGATCATGCCTCTGCTTTTGACGTTTTTCCAGCCATTGGGCTTCCCTGCTTAATTTTTGGCGTCTTGAGCCATGTGGTGGCAAACTGAGGGAGCGACGATCACCCGTTTCCCACCCCTAACCCCTTGTTACCTCAACCTCAAATATTTCTCATTACCCGTGGAATCTTTAAGTGAAAAATGCAAGTTCATTGCACCAAACTGCTTTAGTCTTCAAATCCTGCAGCCTCAAATTTGGCCCATTTTTTAAAAATATCTCTCTTGGTAAACATAAATGTATCGTTCCTCTAGCTCCTCACATATGCAAAGCAATTGGTTTGGATGAATTTCATTGTAAATGAAGTGAATTCAATTACAATTGTGAGAATGGATACGTACTCTTCTCTGAAACTAATGCATTTGCTGTCCACTCAGTTAGTGCTATATACTGTTGAATTCTTGAAAATGCCTGAAATTATAGAAAACGCATGCATTTTTCTAGATTGAGGTCATAGTTTTTTCTTTTTGTTGTCAAGGAGCAAATAGACATCTTATTTCGCTGGGTAAAAATGAGAAACGAAGCTTTTTTTTACGGCATCAAATGTGATGGTTACCCAAAATGCCTTTGACAAAATATTCCAATTCACACAATGTGGAAAAATGAGTCATTAAAATCTTAAGAGGGGCTGCTCGGCGTAAACTCTGCTTCAGTTCCGAACGGGATGGGATTTCCCATGATTTGTATTCGAAACTTTCAGGACCAGATCGGAAACAGGGAAAAACCTGACCGATACCTATTTTCACGCCTTTTCTTCCTCGGCCGTTTTACACCTGTTGCTCCCACCAGATTATCTATTGTCTTTCCTCCCTTTTCAATCATGAGAAATGGCCCCCAACGAGTAAATATCTTCCCCTTTTATTCCGCACCCCAACCCTCGCACCCGACAGCCAGAGCGTCTCTTGCTACATAACGCGGCCCGGCGAAGCCCGGCGGAGACACCGAGTTGGCCGGCCGCCCTCGCTCTCGCTTGAGGCCGTCGAGTGAAGGGAAGCCACCGCCGACGCCGGGTTCAGGACGAGTGAACTTTTTGAATGGCCGCGTGAATATGGGGAGAGGGGGTGGGAGGAGGATGGAGGTTTGGGGGGGAAAACGGATACCCTTTGGAAGTGAGCCACAGCCGACCTCATCGATTACCCGTAAATTCCCATCGCAGAATGGAATTCCTCCGAAAGATTTCCAAAGGCTGTGCTTGCCAACTCCCTCGCGCGCGAAAGAGGGAAGGGATGAAAAGGGGTAAATATGGAAAATAACTTCTTTAGATGTGGAATCCCTCCCCCTATCCCTCCTCTTCATGGGCCCCATCCCAGCTGCTGCCGTCGTTCGTAAATCATGGTTCTCCTCGCAGAGCCGTCTCTTGCCCCGCGAGTGGAGCCACGCTCTCGCGTTTCTGCGGCGCTATGAGGGTGGAAAGAAGGCCCTTTTGAGACGTAGGGTGATTCAGTAGGGTCGCCGTCAGGGAAACGGGCACCTAGGAGTTACCGATTCCGCGCTCATTGTTTGTGTATCAACCCTTTTATAAAGACATATATTGTCATCGCTCACTTCGTTATCGGTCGGTGGTTTACGCTTGGAAAGATGAAAGTTCTTATTCTACCATGTCAATGTCGTATACAAAGAAAAAAACTGGCTGACAGAGTTACCTGTCCTATTCCTAATTCCTAGCTTGAATTCTTTTCCCAACAGCTCTATTCTTTTTTATGGTTTTTTCCTAACTTATAAGATCAAATGATAAATTTGGAGAAGCGTTTACCCGCGCAAACGATTATTTCGACAGAAGTATAATTCTATCATAAATACGTTGAAGAAATCGTACAAGATTGAACTGCTTGATTGGTACACTAAGTATTAGTAGTATTGTTTCAAATTAAAAATCAATGTCATACGAGCATATTGTAGCAAAAGTTTGATAAGTTCTGAACAAAAATGCTTGCTTTGAATGGTGCATGGAGAAGTTAAGGGAACTATGGCACGCGTTTGCCAAACTGAACTAGTTTTTGGAGTAATATCAGATGGAAAATGTGTTGTAGTGTTTTTTCTATGTCATCATCATTTTGTATGCATTGTAAAACGTGACGGTTGGTCACACTGGGTAACAGTTTTACCCATGATGCTTTTTGTTTAGTTCCTTTTTTGTTTAGTTCCTTTTTTGTTCCGTTGTTCTTCCCTGTATTCTGTTCGACCATGTGATGTGTGTAGACGTTGGTCTTCGTGGCTGTACTATTTAAGTAAAATATAATGTTTCTGCAGCAAGAACTTGTGTTTTCATTGCGCGAATACTCTGTACAACAGCTTATAGGCCCACAATGAACTGTAGATAGAGATACTTGCTGAAAAGTGAAGTAAGATTGAATTGAGTGAATTATACGATTAACTGACTGAGATTGTTGCATTAGTTATCATGGCGGACAGTGCCGAGGATCGTGACGGCGTTCATATCCCAAAATTGTCAAATGGAAATCACTTCACGTTTAAGTTGCGAGTGAAAGCGCTCTTAATAATTGATAAGAAGTGTTGGGTTGCTGTCGAACCGGGATATGACGATGAGTTGAACATTGGCCAATTAAGACGGAACTATAAAATTCTCTCAGTGTTATACAAAACTGTGGTTGACGATTTTTTGTCGGACGTAGAAGACTGTACCCAAGCAAAAGCGGCATGGGCAATTTTGGAAGAAATGCATGTTACGTCGACGAAGTTCCATGCTTTGTACGCCCCGAAAGAGATGGTCAACATAAGCATGACCGAAGATATCAGCATGCAGGAATATGCAGCATCCATTCAAAGACTGAATAAGAAAGTGCAGAGGTGCGGGAAAGAGTTCGATGACGAGGTCGTGGCCAATTTTCTGTTGCCGGGCCTTCTTCTAGATGAATACGACGTGTTTATTCAAAATGTTCTCCAAGAACCTCAGCTGACAACGGGGAAAGTTAAGGGACGTTTGCTGGACGAGGGAAGGGGAAAGTTAAGGGGCGTTTGCTACAACTGACCGGAGAGGGGAATGGTCATATTTCGCTCCTTACCAAGCGGGACAATAAGAGTCAGTTCAAGGTACCCAGGGTGAAACGTCAACCTGCTGCAATGGAGAAGAGAGAGGGGAATACCAAGTGTAGCTTTAAATGTAAGAAATCTGGTCATATTAGTAAATTTTGTCCTGAAATGCAGTGCCATGCCTGTCGGGAATGGGAAAATTGGGCTGCTGATTGCACAAGTAAGAATGTAAGTAAAATTAAAGATGATCTTGTCAATGAGAAGTCAGAAAAAAGGATCATTAGTTGTGTAAGTTTGTACGCTTTGTCTGCCGTAAAAGGTCCTCATATGTGGTTGTAGGACGCTGCTGCGACTGAGCACATGGTTTCAAGGAGGGAATTGTTTTCATCATTCACTCCGGGTGGTGGAAATGTTTCTCTCGGTGAAGGTAGTACATATTAAAGTTTGTGGACGGGGTACTGTAGTTCTCAGTATGTCGGAACAATATGGTGGTAATAATCTAGAAATGAAAATTTTGCAGTTTGTGCCTGAATTAAATCTCAATATGATTTCAGTTTCCAAACTAAATGGGCACAATAAATGAAGGATTATATGCTCTGAAGGGAGAAGTGGTAATTTCTAATGTTACTCAATCATGTATGGTACAATCTGATGATTTTAAGATTGAGGATGACATACAAGTAGTATCATTGAGAGCAATCTGTATGGATATGTGGCATCAAAGACTAGGACACCTGCACACGGATGCCATAAAGAAAATTCCAGGATTTGAAACATTCAAAGTACCTGACACGACAGATGACTGTGATATATGTATAGAAGGTAAATGACAAATACCACCTTCCCAGTGAGAAAGGACAGGGTGACTAGCCGTCCGTTAGAACTTGTGCACTGTGATTTAATGATTTCCCCAGTTAGATCAAACAATGGTGCAATTTACATGTTAACTATTATTGATGGAATTAGCTCGTAGGCTCGAATTATTGATGATTTCAGTAGGTATGCAGTAATGAAGAAAAGCATGAAACCTTTTCAAAATTTTAGGAGTGTAAGGTTGAGATGGAAAAACTGCATGACCTAAAATTAAAATAATTGCAGACTGATGGGGGTGGCCAGTATGGAGTATTCTTGAGAAATTTTTCAGTGAAAATGGGATTATTCATAAAAAATCAGTTGCGTACTATCCACAGCAGAATGGTGTGGCAGAGAGGTACAATCGACCTGTTGAAGACATGGTAAGGTGTTCATTATTTCAGTCAGGTTTTTCTACGTCATTTTGGTGTGAAGCAGCCAACACGGCTTGTTTCATACGCAATTTGAGTCCTTCACGTGTGATAAATAATAGAATTCCTCTTCAGTTGTAGAAGGGAAAAGGAGTTAATAAAGAGTTGAGTAGACTTAGGGTATTTGGGTGTACAGCCTGGTTAGCACAAAACAGGGTAAATTCCAGCCCAGAGTAGTGAAGTATGTTTTCTTTGGATATGAAAACCATGTCAAAGGTTACAGACCATAATTTAACCTCTAAGAAGGTAGTGATAGGAGTGCATGTCAAGTTCCAGGAAAGAAGACTTCACTTTAAGGAAAGGGCGAAAACAGCAGATGCCAGAAAAGACTGAATGATGGTTTTCGATTGTGACTCTGATGATGAGAATCCAGAGGTATTTGCAGACAACGAGATTGTGAATGACGTTGAGGATTGGAATGTTGTTGTAAATGAAGTTAGGGCCGATAAGGACGATGTGGCTGGTGGTAGGGGTGAGGGAAATGAGGATGTAGATATTGTTGTTCCGTTGAGTGGGAGCAAAAGGGAACATAAAGTAAAAAATGTTCATGTTGCCATTTCTCAGCATCAGTATCTGATTTTATTGAGGAACCCTCAAGTGCAGTGGAAGACTTAAATGGAGAAAATGCTGATGAGTGGAGAATGGCTATGAAGAGTGAGTTAGAAAGTATCGATACTGCAGGTACTTTTGTTGATAGATAGACCCCCTGATAAGAATATTCCTGGATGTAAATGGGTTTGAAGCTAAAGAGAAATCCTGACGGCAGTGTAAATGGGTTCAACACAAGATTGGTAGCTCAGATATTTAAGCAAGTTCATGGTGTCGATTTTCATGACACTTATGCCCCAGTGATCAAATGAAAGACTATTAGGTTGACGATGGCACTATCAGTTCAAAACGATTGGGTGCAAGAGCACATCGACGTTCTTATAGCTTATCGACATAGTGAGCTTACTGAAGAAATGTTTATGTAACAGCCAAAGTTCTTTGAAGTAGATGAGGGAAGGGTGTGGGAACTTTTAAGGAGCTTGTATGGCTTGAAGCAGAGTGCTTGAGAGTGGCATGTGACTTTGCATAATATTTTGGATGAATTGGGCTTGACGAAGCTGGTGAAAGACCCGTGTGTGTGTACGTTAATGAGAGTAAAGATGTATCGGTGGCTATGATGATGATTTGGCATGTTGGGGGGAGACGTAATGAGTAGAATGTTTTAAGAAAGAATTAGAATGCAGGCTTGAGATTAGCGTCCTTGGGAAGATGACACATTTTTTGTCAATGAGTATCGAGTATAGGTACCGTAAGATGTCAATTCATCAATTTCATTACTTAAGACAAATACTAAAGGAATTCAAACTTACAGAGGGAAAGGTTAATAGTAATAATAATATGGCGTCTTTACTGGGGCGAGATTGAGAGGGTAGGTCGTCTCCATTAGAAATAGACAGGAGTTACAAACAGCATGAGAAAGATACTGAAAAGTTCAATGAGTATGTGCATAGGAAGGCCGTAGTTATGTTATTATATGAAGCCACTACTACTAGGCCGGATATGTATTATGCTGACTGTAAAGCCAGCCAAAGCAATAGTAACCCATCTAACAGAGAATGGGAAGATTTAAAGCGCATTATTTTATATTTGAAAAGGAGTTTAGATGTAAAATTGACGTTTTTTTCACTCAAAATGCCCTATTATGTTGTTTTTTGATGCCAACTTTGCCAACTCCTTGGAGAAAAAATCTGTTACTGGTTATATTTCAATGTTTGTACATGCTCCAGTGAGTTGAAACACCAAGTTGCCTAAGAATTCAGACTGTACCTGCATCTACTGGCGAAGCAGAGTATGTTTATATGCTTGAGGGAGCCAAGGAAGCATTATGGCTTAAGTACATACTAACAGAATTAGGTCAAGAAAGGTATTTAGCCAACCCATTTGTTATCAAAGCTGATAGCATAAGTGCAATGTGGCTTGCTGAGCATGATGAGGATACGGAGTTGTCTAAGCACTTGGATGTAAAATATAACATGTGCAGAGATTATGTTGAGATGGGTATTTTAAGGTATGGATATGCAAGTAGTAATCACAATGTAGCTGATTTATGCACTAAGCCAATTAATGGGCCAAATATGCAAAAATTCAAGGAGAAGATGAATTTCAGTTCACTTAATTCGGGTTTTTACCGCGTTGGTTCATTTTAACGGACAACAGTTTCGCCAACGTTAGAGCTAGCGTCGTCAGGTCCTGAATGAGCTTCAGAGATTCAGCTTCCTGTATATATCTAACGCCTGGGCTAGTCGGGCGCATGTTGATTGGCCGGCTGGGCCACGTCATAAACTTCGAAAAATCTGAGATCATCGCCAGAGAAAACAAATATTTCCCTCGGCTAATACGCGAGGCGATTGAAACAGCCAAACATTAAGAAAATTTCAAACAGGGAAGACGGTCATCCTCTCTCCTCTACGTTCAAATGTCTTTCCCAACAATTTAATTCAAAGGTCCAGCCGGCCAGTCAACGGGCGCCCGACTAGCCCAGGCGTTAGATATACAAAGGAAATTGAATCTCTGCAGCTCATTCAGGACCTGACGACGCTAGCTATAACGTTGGCGAAACTGTTGTCCGTTAAAATGAACCAACGCGGGAAAAACCCGAATAAACTGAACTCAATAAATCACCGCGGAAGCCTCTGTACCAGAAGATGAATTTGTTATGAAATTTCTCCAATATGTAAGAGTAAAATACTGAAATAAGTTTATTTATTGTGGACTATTTTGTTTATGATTGTTTGTATTGTCTAAATGATGCCATAGCAAAGATGGGAGTGTTGTAGTATTTCTTTTATGCCATCATCAGTTTGTATGTATTGTAAAACGTGACAGTTGGTCTCACTGGGTTACAGTTTTACCCATGATACTTTTTGTTTCGTTCCTTTTTTGTTCCGTTGTTCATTCCTGTATTCTGTCTGACCATGTGATGTTTGTAGACGTTGGTCTTCGTGGCTGCGCAATTTAAGTAAAATACAATAAGTTTCTGCAACAAGAACACGTGTTTTCATTGCGTAAATAATCGGTACAACAAAATGTATCAGTAAAAACACCATACAAGGTATTATAAGCTTTTATTATTGTTTCACGCTGTGTTTGGCAGGGAAAATAGCAAGGCTGAATGTATCATTGTTAGAGGCTCGCGAAAGTGATGGATTACTCAGCAATCATTCATGGTGGCATTATATTTCGCTAAATACCAACATAGTTTCCTTCTGAATAATCTCAGTGATGTGGCTCCGGGCCAAGATTTTGAAATGACGCACCTCTGTAATAGGTGGCAGTGAGTGTCCGGCCGGGCTGAGGAAGAAATGCTGATAGTATCAGTGTAAATTATCGGTTCTTGCATGGCTTGTTAGGCCATAACCAATGAGGTGACGATTTGTCCGGCAGCGTTGCTTGAAGGGCCAATCAAACTCGCGAGACTTCGGATACAATATGCTCTTTATTGCCATCGTCTGCTCCTTTTGATAAACTTCCACATTTTTATCTTTTTCCTCGAGGCGCATTTTTTTCTTCCGATGCCATTGCGAAGGCCGGTTGTTCAGTTTGCTGAAAAATTGTGAGACAACAAATGGTAAACCTTCTTCCTTCCATCGTTCTACTCGCCAAAGAGCTTTTATGTTATTACTTCTCTTCAGAGCATCAATAACGTTAAAATTTAATATGCTCTTCATATCACATTTTTGCGAACTACATTTAGAATTTTTAAATTTAACAAAAGCCACCAATTTTACATTTAGTACCATGACCACCCCGTGTTAACTATCATGCCCCCCACGCTAAGTTACTCAATAACTCACTCTCCAATGATCCCCACCACCCATGCATCTCATCTCGCACATAACCTAAGCATTCTTTTTCCCTTCCTGCTTGCCCTGTCGAATATATCTTCTGGATTCCCAGCCTTCATCATTTTCCTAGTCTTCCATGTTCCTATCTTGACCTCTGCTTTTCTCATCATCTTCTTTTTCTATATTTTCCTTCTAGTACTCGAAGTAACCTATGATGACGTTGTTACCCAAGGTCTTGGCGAGATAACGACCGCCGAGACCTTGCCTCCTGCATTCCCTGGATACCCAACGATCTTTAAATCGACACCATCACATGTGCATGTCCTTTGGTGTAACTCCTACCCTAGGACATATCATTGTTGGCCCTACAGGGAGCAATTATTATTACTACTCCCAACAGTCCGGCTCATGGGGCTTGTGGAGCGCGCAACCCTTTCCATCATTATAAGGTTTTAGCCCAACGGAAAGGATACAGTTTTGTATTAATAGCAATGGATTGATAATTAATGGTGCTTCACATGAGAAATTGAGTTTTTGGAGCTGAATGGATTTGTAATTAGACGGAGAGCAGTGGATAGTATCCCTAATACAGTGGGATATCTTCATAAGTTCGATATTCATATTACAAGTAAGGCATACAATGCTGTTCAAGCCTTATCTTATTTACTTATTCCTTATAATGGTGAATGGGCTCTAATTCAGCATTTGGTATCCTTGAGATTTGTGGCGCACAGTCGCAAAGTGCTAAGTCTTTTGATTTTCTAGTGGTCTGGTTGCCGCTATTCTAAATGTATGCCGCTTCTTGATTTCCCTTCTTTGGTAGTGTGAGTCAGTCAATTTTTGTTTGAGTTTGAGTAGCCAATAATAAAAAATACTGTTTCCGGAGTCTATTGTTGAATAAAGGGAAAATTTTTCGGAGTGATCTGTTCATGATGCATCGTACTCTCCCTAGGATCCTCTCGAACGGTCCAGCGCGCCAGCAAACACCCATCGTGTCCGCTTCGAGTTTCCTTTCCCAGATTACATTCTAACGTGAATTGCTAATCCTTCCTTCCGTATATCGGTTAGAGGTATGTGTACCTACTTGTAAAATGGTGCCTTCTGATCTCTGGGGGGGAAACGAGATTTCTTTCGACGACTTTTCATGAACTGACATTTTAAGAGTTTAGAAGAGGAGTCAGGTGTCGGGGTACGATAAAACGGAATACCTAATGGAATGAAACGAACCAAAAACTTAAGTACAACCCTATTCTTTTTCTAAAATAAGCGCACTCTTAGAATAGAAAATTGACATTCAAATTCTTAAAAACTCTTTTAATGAAGCAAAAGACGCTCATAAATGACGGTCAAATGAAATGGGTGTGGATACCGGGAGATGGCGTTACTGGTGGTGGACGCAGGTGGACCTCTGATTGTCCAAAAAATACCCCGGACATGGTTTCCCTTTCCCAAAAACAACACTTCCTTTATTCCTCCGCCCTGCATTACCAATGACTCATCTGCCAGCTCAATAGATGGCTCTCGTATTAATGCTCAATCTCTTATGGCCCATTTTGGTAACGACAGTTTATGGTTCAAATGCACTCTATATGGTCACGAGGAATGAAACCCTTCAAAACCCAATCATCCCGTCCGAAAATCACTCAAATCACTGGCAAAGCACCCTTCGTAGAACATGGTCGAGAAGGAGAAGAGGAGCGGCTGGTGCTATGCTAATGATACCATTAGGCCGGATGATGAGTGTGGTACTCACTATAGTTTGAAAATTAACTGTCACACCCGGGTCTCGAGGTGAACTCCTATCAACCATAGCCACGATTGTATTACGAGACCCATAAAAGTTAACAAATATCTCAGTCACAACAAAGCATTGATAGCACACTTTCGGGGGAAAGCAGAATAATGGCAAATTTTACGACCACAAATTTTGCCGTGATGAAAATCCTCTCTCATGTTCTTGCAGAATCTGTTGTGTTTAAATCAAGGATACTAAATAGAGGAACACGCCAAAGCTCGCTTACTTATTTTCTGCCTTGATCATTATAACGGATTATAGAGTGGCAACTCAGGCTCTGGAATCAATTGTCTACTGCGACAATAAGAGTTGGCAGTTCTAAGATACAGGTTTTGGTTTAATGACTTCATCGACGCACAATTGGCATTAATTAAAAATTTGCGTTAACATTTAATTTAAATGTACTTAACCTTTAAAATAGCGCAAATTCTATCTATTTCCCAATCTATTTTCTATTTTTCATCATAAAATCAGCCTTCGTGTAATCATTCTTAAGTTTCGTCTTCAAGGAGATACGACGAGATCCACACTTCAATTTTCTCCAACCTGGTTTCATCTTTTGCCGAGAAGAATTTTACTTGGCGTTTTCTATAGCTTAAGTTCAGCCTATCGGTCATACAAATGACGCCAAATTCTAGCACTGACTTACATTCGAAAGTTTATTATGACTGCTTCTTTGGCTTTTATGAGTAACTATTAATTTCCCTTTAAGGAAGTCCGAGCCAGATAGTTCCCTAGTCATAACAGAGACCATAATACATTTTAATTACAACAGCTGTAGGACACGTCAATTAAATATGGCAATGATATAGTTTTTTACGACAGAAATTGTAAGTAATAAAATGAAAATATGTAAATAAGTCTTTCACTTGACTCATTCTTTTCGCGCGGTGCGTTTTAAACTCCTTCAAAACGGAAGGTTTTCTGTGATACCTAAGAACCTACTGCGGTGACAATATGATTAATGTTCAAATCTACTGCTAGTTTTTTACGACATTTAAGTGTTATAAATACCTCATTTTGTAAATTATGTCTCTCTGGAGTGCGTACACGTACCATTTCCCATGTAAAAGGGCTGGTATTTTTTGGAAAATATCTCGGAAAGTAATGCGGTAAGGGGTAGAATTTTTGGAGTCATTGGATAAGTGAGATATTTTTCTTTAAAATGAGACCAAATTCATTGATTTCTAAGTAAAATGATATTTCGCTCGGACTACCTTAATATGTCGGATGCCCCATAATTTCACTTGCAAACACCGACAAGTTCTCATTGAGATAAAGTGCCGAGGGATTCTCAGAAGTGGAACCTTTCCTATCCGTCTCCCGGTCTTGACCCTCTGGGCATCGCGTGGCGAGCTGACCGCTACCCTTGGCCTATCGTTCCGTCGCGTTCCTCGCGTCACGGGTCAAGCACCAACTCCCTCCGTTTTCCCGAGGCTATGAAGATGAAGCAAACAATGCGAAATGCTAAGCATTCAAATAACCTCAAGATGCAACACTCTGTAAGCTAGTCACTAATGTGCGTGAATTTTCATAAGAACGTGCTGCGAAGATAGCTATAAGGACAAGATGTGAAGGGTTAAAACTGGGCTCTGATTCATCTATCGGCTCTCTAGCTCGACGATGCTCACAATTATCTCCTTACAGGTTTTGAATTGGTGAAGTATATATTAGAACACAATGTATGAATCAACCATCAAATGAGTAAATCCAAAGTTCAATTGGGAGTATGTTGGAAGCACTGGGGCATCATATTGGATATCATTACAGAGATATACTAATATAACTGAAATTTGATGTCTCGTGTTGTACTCTAACTCGAAAGTCTTTTACTCTAACTGCATGCTCGTATATTTCTATACTTCGATAAAGATGACAATTTGAATGCTTAGAGAGACGGTTGATGGAATCTTATTGCAATTTTTATGGATAAAATCACGAAATCTTACAAGATGGAAATCATAAGTTTTGCCTATTAATTCCTGGGCACCATTTTTTATTCAGAATTAATTTCCTGTATACACGTGATAACTATAATCAGCTTATGCTCATAGAACGATTCTAATTGATTTATCGATATTCAAGGAGATTTCCTGACAAGAATACATAATTTCTCCGGCTGAACGCAAACTTTTGCGCCGTCGCGTTGCTATAAAAATATCGTGAAAATGTTATTTAGCTCTTGAGCCTTCTAACACGCTGTATTTGATCGTAACAGTACGAACCGCAGTGAATATTCACAGAATCGGAGAGAAACTTTTGAAAGCGCCAGTTTCCGATAAAATCTGCGGGGAAAAGTTTTTTTCGGAAATATCTTCGGAGAGATTGCCGTGACGAGATTATTCATTGAGAAAACAATTTACGCTCCAATTACTCGGCGACGGCAAGTTCTTTCCGTGTGTCCAGAGCCAACCAACCCGGAATAATCATATTATTCCGTTTTAAACCTTCTCGCACCTCATGAATATCATTAAGAGTCATAACATTTTAAACATAAGAGTCAGAATGATAATAATATAGACACTGCGCGTTAGAAAAATAATCATTACAGTGCACTCTTTTAAACATGTAACGCTTATGGTATAATAGCTTTTACATAATGCGCCACGCTCATTTAAGGATGTAATTAAAATTGATATTTAACAATTATAGTATTAAAAAGACTCGGCGTTATGCAATAAATGTCTCTCTCCCGTAAGAAAATTGGAATTAGTCTTGAGATGAACACGAAAAAATATCCTATCTAAAATGCACTAGTAGAGTGAATGTTTTCCTTAACAATCCTTCGTAACGTTAAACAATATTGGATGTGTTTTCACTTTTTTTCAAAATTTCAAACACCTCAGGGCGAAAGAGTTCTCCCTGTGGGTGTTAGTTAGCCCTGCAACTTTCATCAAAATCAAAATATTCATCTTGCGTCTTAGAAAGAATATAGTAATAACCATAATATCTATATCTGAAAATAAAAATTAAACCTGCTTGCATCTCGGAGAATGCTGAAAATCAAGCGGAATCCAAATAAGACCTGCCATCGGACTTTTTTATGAAAAAATACTGACTGCGGGGAAAATTTTATCCCAAGGTAAGTTTCAATGTTTAAAAATATTTATCAGTTGCGCTAAAAGGTCTACTTAGGTAGAGTATCATGGCACTCAACAAATTTGACGCTGAGCTATTCCGCACGACACTCTGGGCCTCCATTTGAGTCTACATGAATTTCTGGTTTTTGTTCCAACATCTCTGATTTTAATGTAATACTTCTATGGTTTTTTCGTTTATTCCTACGCTTGAGAAATTGGTACTTCTTAATTATTATTTCATTATTAACATTCTTTAACCTAGATAAGTAACGTCAGAATAGCATTTCCTACCGGAGGCCCATTTGGTACAATAAAATACAAGTTCTATCGTAGAAGTTTTCCAGATCTCACGAGTTTTTTGCAACAATTTCAGAATTAATTGGCATACAGTCAGAGGAGAGGATATATTTTTACCCTGATATAAATTGATATGAATGAAAAACACTCCAAATTTCTGCAAGTAGGAGACAGTATGTGCGAAATGATTTAGTTTTTGAAGCACGCTAGCCTAAAATACAGATATTAATATATTCAATCCTTGTCATAAATTTAGCAATAATAATTGTTACACATTAATAACATTTAAATAATTATACTTGAAACTTGTGGCGTACAAAAAAATTACGAATGTCTCTCTGAAGAAGAAAATCAATTTAATTCAGGTTATCGTTCGCTTGAGTTTGCTCTGGTAGAGAGCGGTTTTGCTGGTTATCCTACCTACGTCTTCAGGTACGGGTTAACCACTCCGTAGAAATCAGCACACTAATTCAGCAGAAACATATGGTCGAACTTCACTTCAGGTTGCCATTTTATCATGCGTGATTATCCAAGTTTTCATAAAAATTCCTCGTCAAATTCTCTATGAAAACCTCCTAATGAAATTTCTCTGTATTTCAGGTTACGTGGTTCTATAGGTATGTAGATATTTCTTACAGTAAATTTATAGATATAAATAAACCGAAAATTTCAACCATAATGAATAAAATAAACAAACCACATCACGTTTATCACATTTTGTATCGACAAAGTACCTAAATCATCAGTTACGAAATTTGGCAATGAAAAGTAATAAAGTAAAAACATTTAAGTCATCACGAATAGTCAAATTAAATTATACTAGAATATTTCTTTATTATCTCCTACGATTTTATTTTAACGTCAATAATTGTCTTTGGAAAAAATATGCTGAGTTATTGAGCCTCGTTTCTTAAAGCTTCATAAAATTTTGCAAGGTAGTCCTAACTGAATATATATTGGTCTATTTTCGTATGCAAATATGAATTTGTATGCAAGGGATCCTGCTGAATTCAGAATTTTCATAGAAATCCGGAAACATAATCTGGTTCACTCCTTTCATAAACTATTTTCTACCAACGATTAGTGTACGTCATTCATCAAAAATTCCTGGTCAAAGCATCCAGTAATTGCACCACTCAAAAAACCCTAATTTCTTCTATTCAACTTGAGGAATTGTACTTAACCTCATTCCATTTGTTAGTTAAAGGTCAATTCTAGATTGGCTATTGTAAACTTAGCTTTGCGCAAATGAAGCTTCATTCAAAATATTTTTTCGTCATCTCTCTTCTTTAGCAATCACGAGAGAGTAAATTATGGTGCACCAACTGGTTCAAATTGGTTCTTATTGGGGTGTATTGTCGGATGACGTCTGTGGAACACGTTTCTGTGGTAGCTTCTAGATGATTGTTCCAAAATCTACTGCCTATTATCTTTCGGAAGTTAATCCTCAATGACTGAGTGTTTTAATAGACTAGAGGAAAACTAACGGCACGATTTGCAAGGAAGAATTTTTAGCGAGTTTCAATATCATGTGACTTCTCAAAAAGGCTTAACATGAGGTATAACATAATCCGTCGTCATAACTCATCCAGTCGTTCCCCTCCCCTTTTGAGCGTTAGCGAAATCCTGCTGAGCCATTCGATTTCTCTCGCTCAAAGTAAAATTCTATGTAAAACAAAAGTCTTCAATACAAAATTGTATTCACGATCGTTTAGTTGAAGTAAAACGTTTTTTGTTTTCCTGGTAATATCTTTAGTGTGTCTTCAAGTAAAAACTTATAACCAGGATTTTTTTATCAAAGAATTGTGGTAAAATTTTGAATCTATGGTCTTATTTTGGTAGGTATTTCCTTTGTTTCTTGTATATTCCATGTTTTCTTATTATAAGCTTCCCAGACATAGACTGACACTTGTGCACGTCTAGTGCATTTAACGTTTTGAGTGGCGAGGATCAACATTTTAGCTAACAAAACAACCCCTGGAAAGCGTCGACGTGGTTTAGTAAAACACAATACTGTCCGTTTGCCGTGAATCAAGGCCATTAATTCATGTGCGTATGTGGCTCTTCGTGTCCAAATATTTTGACTACTGAACTGTGGAAAGGATTACCCACTCCGTAAATATTCTGGCGTGTTGGGAGTAATTGGGACTGGTAAACCAGTCAAACTAGTCTCTAAAGTCAACTGAAGTCGAGATGCTGCTGTCGCTGATGGACGACTAAGCTCTCCCCAAGCTCGTGTATTTGGGATGATTAGGATTCAATACAACTGTTACCTAAGGCAACTTCCTGGAAAGATTTTCCACTCAGAGAGTCGAATGCTATGTATTGATTTCCTTCAATTTATATCCAAATTTGAATCCGTAACAGACATTTAAAATTATTCTTTTCTCAGCACTGGAACTTCCGAGTTTATGTTTTTCTAGCTTTAACATCTCTAAAAGATAGTTCAACTATGGTTACCAGGGTATAATTCCACCTAGTTGCCGAATAAAAGTTGCCGTAACATTAATCAACGAACCGACCAAATTTTCCCAGTATTTAGCTTTCATATTTTTGATGTTGTCACGGTAAATAAAACTATTAAATTTAAATACAATTTTTAATTACATATTGCCAAAAAATAACCTACCATGCATGGGCGCCGATTATTAATGCGGTATTTCGTGGACTTTGAACTTTCATGTGTCCTTCATTAAGAAATTATTTTCCGGGACTTGGAGTCTTGGAAACTAATTACCTGTATTTGCTCTGAATGGTGTCAATAATATAGTAATATTTCATTATTTGTAATTGAAACATCATAAAATATCAATTACATTGAAAACGGTGTGAAAAGATATTCCCAATAATTACGATTTCCAATTTTTCACGGAATTATTTGTACAATGTCCGAGTGATGAGCCGATTTTGTAGCACAGCTATATAAATATTTTAGGAGTATTATAACTCTTGGACAAAAATTGAGCTCTTCAAATTCAGGAGAGGAATCTATCAGTACTAGATATATTTTGTATTGCACACTATCTTCGCTACCTACCAAATAACCTAAGCGTTAAACCGAAGTTATTCGCCAAAAAAGGAAATGATGTAGTGGTTTTCTTGCACTGTGAGGAATTAAATAATATTTTTCTGCTATTTGCAAGATTCTAAAGCCTTCAAATATTCTTTTGGTTTCATAGGAGAGGTGTAAGTGTTTTCTGAACCACATCTAATAACGTCACTGCATTTCATTAATCCCCATAGATGGAAATACGAGCCTATTACTGCTTTCGATACCTATCTTTCACGCATATAGTTTGGGTCGATTTGTAGAAAGAGATTCAGCTTATTAATGCATTTGCCAATTACATCATTGAGTGCTTAACGAATATTGGTATTCAAGCAAATACAATTCCTCCGTTGTCTGAAAACGTTTTGTAGAGCGAGATTTTTCCGAGATAACGTAGAAAATATTTCTACGCGTAAACTTACGGTAGACAATTTTGAAATGGCACACTTCTCTATTTTCCACTAATTTTAGAAGTTCGCCGCAGTGAATGAGCGTGAATCGGTCCTATTTTCTTCCGAAGACATTTACTTCTATTTTCCTATGCGGGAAATATATTTGGAAACGCCATGGTATTGAAGAACATCAATATGGTAGCGATCGCTCATTGATAGGCACCAGACCATATGATTTGAGCCTTTTCAAATTCGACCCTCATTAACTCTCGTGATCATGAATTCTATGGGCTCCTTAAAAATTAATAATATTGGTTAAACTATGATCAAAATACTTTTTCTGTTAGATTGACTTAATTTTTAAATTGAATTCCATTCCTCACTGCAGACTATAGTTAACCAAAAATTGATTTTGCTAATGTCATCCTTTTAACTGTAATATTCTTTTGCATCATAATCCTCAAGATTTACCCCCCTTTTCTCACTAATACATCAAAGAAACTTTTTGATAGAATAAAAAAAATATGAAAATTATTTCTCTGATTTAATACTAAAATGTGAGTAGCCTTGATTCGAATATGTATAGTATAGGTATTTATAATCTTGATTTTTATTTGTTTTATCAATACGCAGTGGTATTTACCAATTATTTGCAACATTTAATTACAAGATATTTTCATTTTGAAAAGCTATCAACAGTGTCGCCCTGCTCGTGTTATATGTTTTTATCACAATTTTACAGCAAATTGACTGACTACTATTAAGTATTTCCAAAATCTGAGGATAAAAGGAAAAGTTCAGATATAAGCAGTTAAAGAGAAAGTTTGGTCGTGGTTTCCACTTTGTGGAAAGATCAACGTTTGCTTTTTGATACTCCTTAGATGGCTTAGAAAACAGCCTCATACCGCCATGATTCCAAATGCACTTCCTTCTTTTTCTTCTTTTAGGCTTAATGCCATTCATTAGGCTGCATTAATTAATATTTAGCAATTAGCCATGGTGGAAACGCATGCTCAGTTGTTTAAACGCCCCCTTCCTCTTTGAAAGTTAACAATGTTTGGGTGAAAAATTGTATGCGGAATGTACGAACAAGTCCTGAGCTATGATTTATGCTTCACAAAATGTACGGCACATGTGTTCTCTCCATGCAGAAGATATATACGTGTGCAGAGAATATGGAGAGAGGGACAGCGAGACAGGGTTTCCTGGGAAACGTGATAATAAAAAAGGAAGTACACGCACGCGTGAGAAAAATAAAATCTCGACAGCTTCCGCCGTCAGTCTCCGAGCCACGTCACAGAATTTCTCTGGAAGGTACATTAGTATGAATTTCAGCTAGGTACAGATTAATGGCGTTGCTATGCATTTCTTATGCGTATAACACCGAAAATCCTAATTGAAAGAGCAGAAGCTAAATTCCTTGTATTTTTAAGGAAGCGCGAGAAGTATTACAATTTCTCTACCTAAAATTGGGGTATTTTATCTTTCCACAAGTCCACGGATGGCTCCCAGCAGATATTCCAGCTCTTTTGATACTCAATGAGTGACTAACCTTTACTAAAGGAGATTACCCACTAATGGAGATTCACAAGTTCATCGCGTAATGTTTGTGTGTGTTTTTCTGTGCAAAGATATGAAAATTATAGAATCAATGTGATATATTTTCAATACATCTCTAATTATCGCATAACTTTGACTTTCCAATTATCCACCTCTTTTACAACTACCTATAAAGCAAACGGCATAAGGATATCTGGGACAAACTTTGAAGCTTATGACAGGCCAGATATCCGTATTCTATCACTTAAGTAACGACAATATTAGGAAATATTGACCAAGGTACATTAAACGATTTGAAGTGTATGCTTAACCTTAAGTTAACTCACCGTCCTCTCTATAGTAAGAGACAACAATTGCATGCAGAGTCATCGGGTAAAGAGCATGTAATTTTATTCAATTGATGAAGAAGTAATTCAGGTCAACTCATGAAGTTTTTTTCGAGTGTAACTAAAAATAGTGAAGGGAGAATTAATATTGCGGTGGCGGTCGCGGTGGACGCTAGTGATTCCTAGGTTGTTTGAGAGTTATTCTTCATCTTTCCATGAATAATTAAACACAGACACACATCAATGTCACTCTTCTTGCGAAGATTCGCCAGAGTTCCAGAAATAATGGAGGCGGCATTTTTGAGAATATAAGTTTAAGTTACCTTACGGTCTGGTATGTTCAATGAAGAATGAAACGTAAGTTTTTTCTTATTCATTATTTTTATTGCATATTTGGCCATTACTCCGAAGTAATATTCATAAACATAAATTATCCTTCATTGTAACATAAATAGTGGTCAACAATTTTTTTTTTTTTTAAGGAAGGAAATATTTTATTTAATCATTAATATTTATTTGTTTTGATTCTAAAATTTTCCATATTTGTGGCAATGAACTGAAATATTCATAGATATATCTATGTACACATTTTTTATTTGCATTTTGTGCCATGCGACCCACTTAGGAAATTCTATTTCTTCTCCTTGCGCTCTTTATAGTGGATCCCAAAGACAGAACTTTCTTAAATGAATGTTTTGATTTCGCACTGTTTTGGAAAACTTATCTAGTTATATTCTTTAAGTCTATTATCTCGAATTTATTTATGTTTTTCTACACATTTGCCTTGACTCTTTGTCCCTATATACCTTTTAAAGGAAATATTGAGTAAATATGAAAGTATCATAGGAAATGACAAGTAAAAATAAATGAATAGTGACTACAAAAATTAATGTATAGCATTGATAGCAGAATAAATCATGATTTAGACATTTTGTAAAGAACTTAGAACAAATCATTAAAGTTTGAATTTGAAACAATTTATGCATAGATTTGAATATGTTACTTAATCGCATGAATTTTGAAGTAGCATCGAGAGATTTCTTCATCAATTTCTGGTCGCGACATGAAGGTTATCACTCGGTATGGTATGGTGATTTTTCCCATTTTCATTAGAATAATCTATCAGCTATATAGCTAACCATTATAAGGTCCTGTCACTTTCTGTATGTTAATGTTAGCTGCGCATATTCAATTGACATGATCCTACCCTAACGTACCAGCGAGCAAGTAAGATGAACTAATCACCAGATTACTAACTCCATGAGAAGTACTCTTTTCCTCTTATTTAAGGCCTTCACTCTTAATACTTGAAGGGTTTCAGCCTCGAAATATTTCTTTGCCCAATAATTTGTTATTTCAGTCAATGCAGGCAAAGCTCACACTTGCAAAGCAATCACCGTGGTCAGTATCAAAGATGTATTAAAACACTGAGGCAAATTAATAAAAGATGAAATTACGGGTGTTGAAATAGCCTAGATTCGTCCTCAAGAATAGTGCAGATTTAGGGATGGGTGTTTGCTAAATTACTCAATATGCACATGGAGTAAGTATTATGGAACAGGATTATCAAAAGGAGCAGCGTATCTTTTAAAGCTAATAAATATGTCTTGGTGAGAAATTTGCACGTAAGCCGAGTAAGTTTGCAACACAGTTAAGAAGATAAAGGCTTTTTAATACATTTACACTAGATTATTCAAAGGTTTTTCTTTTTTACATCATAATGGAAAGTTGCCGCAAAGTGACGCCTGAAAACGTTTAGTCTACACAGTAAGGTGTTCAACGCTGTGAGATTCGAAAAATTTCCCATTTGCTGTGAAACCAATGCTTCGTTGACTTTCTTTTTGTTGGTAATTATGTAATAGTTTTTGTCCTGTAATTTCCACTCCTCATGGTAGGAAATAGTAAATGATGCTAGCGTACACTCACTAAATAATGTGGCAAAATGTATGAGGTGTAGGAGGGATAGCGTTTGTGGCGTGTTTGCAAATTTGACGTAAAGCAGGCTGCTAATAAAGTAAAACTAAGTAGGTTGCTATAATTTTCAATTATATGAATAAGTACATGGCAAAAAACTGCATTACTACCAGAGTACAAATTATAATGACCTAACATCACTTTCCTGGCTATGAATGACTGAACTCAGCATTGAGTTTGTGAAAGACAATAATTGGTTAAAATTGTTTTAGGTGGATTTTGGTGTGATATATCAGGAGAGAAGCCCTTCGAAGTGTTAAAGCGAAGCTAATAAAAAGTTATATGGACTAAAAGAGCTCGACAATTCATGTGGATATTGCCGTATGACCCTCCGAAGATGATGGAAAGAGGCAGTCAACCATCGTACGAATTATGAATGCTCAGAATCATCGACATAGGCCTTCGCCGCAGTGGTGATCATATTTGATTGCAGTACAGAATCTTCAGGTGGAAAACAAATACCTGCTACTCCCTTTGCATTTGTCTAAATGTAGTTTTACAATGTTTTTGTTAACATTTTGTTACTGTCACATAAAAAAATATCCTCTTTTCTGCAGATCGTGTCACAAAACCCGAAGTAAAAGCTCACGCATCTTTTTTTTAATTAGCTGTTTTAATACTGACACTAATAATTTTCACAGGAAATTTTTAATGGGGCGAGCTATGTTAAGCTAGTTGTGCTGTGATTACGTATAAGCAAGCATTCAGGATGGCGTGAAAAGTAACACCTAGCTAGTAGAATTTACCTGATCACTCGATATGTTCGGAAGAATGCCCATAGATGAAAGATTCGTATCTTCCATTTGTGCACATTTTATTTAAATATTCAAGTATATTCAGGAAAATTTAAGAATGAAATAATAAATGAATGACCACATTTTTTGTCGAGAACAGCATCCTCCAGGAATGAAGAACGAGATATATTTTAACTACCTTTGTATCCTTCTTGATCTTTGAAAAGATATCAGGGTCTTTCTTTGTGACCGGACGATTATTCAGTCCGCCCACCCCTCTTCTCTCATCGCGGACAATGGGACCGTCGACGCCGGCCCTCAACGCTGTTGCGCCCGCCCGGGCCCGGCTCTGCCCCTTGTCATGACTGTATTGCGACGGTCGTCGGTCTGCTGCCTCCAACGGTACTGCCCTTCCTGTCGAAAGAGCGAAAAACTACCGATCCGTTGTCACCTCTCGTAATGCCCCGTTTTCGGTCGGGGTCCATGGAGAGAAGATCACATCTCAGCCCCACCCCTTATTATAATATACCCTTTGGTCTGGGTATGGACGATACTGTGTACCGTTGGAAGATGGAGTACAATATGAAGTATTTAAATTCGAGTCGAAGTCCTCTAATTTTATCAGAGTGATGAACCTTCTGTTTGGATAGGTACTTTGTATAATGGCTATAGATACAGAATACATTTTTGCTTGCATTCGAATATTCACTTATAAATTAACCAATTATCCTCTATTGAATGGTAATACCGTCCTGTGCGCAGCTCATTTTTTTCACGATGCCTTCCTCTTCGGAACATAATTTAAATATGGACGATTAACTGATAAAACGACGGTAACATTCAGAGATTTATTAAATATTCACTAAATAACGTTCGGTCATTAAAACTCTTTCTCTAACACTTGGCCATCATGATATTCTCCCAAAATACCCAATAATTCATGGTTTCATTCGATAATTCTTAAGACCATGAAAAGAGTAATGAGAATGAAGTAGATGGTGTTCAATCAAACACTCTCGCTCAAATATGACCCACAAGTATCTGAAAATTGAACGAGATATACAATATTTAAAACCAGTGGTTTAACTTGATGACTGTAATCAATTATTTCGGCGAGTGCGTTCGGTGTACGTTGCGTTGTAAAAATCGTCGTTCCCCACTAAAATCCTGCTTACGTTAAATAAATCCTTATATATAACTTTTAGTCGATACTTAATATTGCTTTTGTAAAGTTAAGCATTTAGGGCAATTTACTCGGTGATTTAGCCGGTAATGCGTGAACGCGGCCTTGTACTAATATATATGCTTGGTAGGAAAGATTGTCATTCCGAGAAGCTAAAATATCAGTGCTGCTGTATATTCCTTCGTCCCTGTGCAGGGCGGCAAATCTACTTCCCAGCAACAAATACTCTCTTTCATCTAGTCTCAGAAAATTTACATTACGCTGACATTGCGATAGGTGATAAAATATACGTATAAACTGAAAATTGAACGCATTCCGATAAATAGGCTAGGATGTGATTGTGAGGATTAATTTGAATTTTCTACAGATGCAACTTTGTTCAGGACCACTGATGGAAAATGATAGGAAAAGGTAGACTATTATTATGATGTTACTATGCCCATGTGTTGCCATAACTGACCCTTTTTCGCTGATCTTCTACAGTTCAAGGACACACGTATTTGATGGAGGCCTAAATAGCTCAGAATAACATCGCTGTTTCATTAATGTGCTGCAATATCACTCAGTAATTTTTAAGGACTCTAAATCGCAATCAATGTAATTTTTACACCCATCAATGGTTAAGAATTCTTGTCATTTGCAAGACTCGCTAATTTACAAGACATCAAGAAATATTGAGCAGGAGCTTCATTGTCCTCAACTACTGCATCATATAAATGTGATGACGATGTTTCTTGTTTGATCTAATAATAAGGAAAGTGTAATCCTAAGTAAGCCGCTGACATTGTATATGCCTCTCAGTTACCATTTCCCTTATGACTCGTACATGGACGTATAAGGCGTCGTTAATTATGGTACGTTTTTGGCGAATATCATTGTTCATCTTCTCCAAGAAATCAAACTGAAAGTCATGAAATTGTAATAGTGAAATACATCAGTGCCAATGACAGCATGTTCGATATTTTTCAAGTCAGGTTAAAATATCGAATTCCTGATTTAAGTCCCGTTAAATTCAGAAATAAGCTGAAGTTGCTTAGGTAATCAGGGTCGCTCTGTAGAATGAGTCCAAATTCTCTCCAGATGCCGAGTCAGTGGACACAATCTCTCTCATTTTTAACGGCTCGGTGTTTGAAAATTACGAGGCGGAACATTTTTCCTCGGCACAAGAAAAACATGGCCGGAAAAGAAAGGATACAGGAGGGGGTGGGGAAGTGAGATCGGATGGGGCAGTACGAGCCGGAGGAAAAGAAGGAGGCGCATTCGAACCAGCACGTCAAAGCACGACCATGCGCCATCGCGGGCAAATCGGTCGCGAGCACGTGTCCCTCGGCGACGAAGAGAGTGGTAGCGCATGGCGGAGAAGAAATTCGCGAGTGGAAGGGGAGGGAAGTATGTGGAAGGGTGGGGGAAGAAAGTGACACCATGTGGAGGGGAGTGTTAAGGGAATTCCTTATATATATATTTCTTGACTTTGCGAAGAAAGATGGACTCACCGCTCTCGGGCGTCCCTCCTCGAACCCTGGAGGCGGTGGCGGAGATGGGCTTCCACGGACACCAATGGTCGTCGAAATATGACGGATCCGGGGGGCCAAGGGAGGTTTCCTGGACCCCGGCTGGGATGTATGTGGAAGGAAGATCTTCGGCGTTGTAAGTCTCTGGTTCGATTACCGGCTTGCTCTGATGACAGCTATTAAAAATACTGTAGCAGGTCGCGATGAAGTCCCTCTTGACGATCACGCAAAGTTATAACGGTACTGTTTGAGTTTTGGTGTCTCCTCCTCGTTTCAAAGCCGGAGGAAATTTATCGGGTTTTTTGACGGGAAAGTCGTAGATTCACTCAACCCTCTCTTTCTTGAGAAGACTCCGCCGGACCAAGTCGACGAAGGATTCGACGTAAAAGGAGGGTCTTCGTAACGGCCGGGTCGACTGAGGTGGAATGCGGCGCGTGTCTCCCCGCCAGTGGGGCGGCCGTGTGGAAACAATTGACGCGCGCCCCCCGCCGTGTCTCTGGCGATCTCCGCGCCCTCTTCACCGAAGGGCACAGCTTCCAGCCGACAACTGCCGCCGTCGCGGACGTCGCCTGGCACTCACACGCCGAGGTCCTCCCTGGCCCCTCCCACCCGGCGAACCCCGAGCAGCGAACCTGCGCCGGAACACGTGACCGGCCTTCCTCCACGCCCCTCTGCCCCCACGCCCCCCTCCACTCCCCTCGGGAACCTTCTCCATACACACACACAGACGAAGGCGGGAAGGGGAAGGAATGTGGAGGGGGGGAGCACCTGGAAGGGTGGGTGGGTGGTGGTGGGGTAGGGTGGAGAAGAAGAGAATCCCTCTCTTCGCTTCCACGACCCCCTTTTTTCGGATTCCCTTGCACTCCCGGCCGGAACAAGCCAGGGTTCCCCACGCCCGTCATCGTCGGTTGCGTCAACCGATCACTCGCACGCACGGCGACGAAAGGACAATATCTGCGAGTGATGGCAGGGCTTGCAATGCGTATTCGGGAGAGACAAAATGCCCCACTAACTGCTCCAATCTCAAAGAAATAATTAAAACCCACGTTTAATCGACCGGCAAAGACCAGATAGAGCACATCATGTATATACATTGGAAAGTTCATATAACCCTTTGAGCCCTGACCCACGCGATCGTGAGGGTTCCGCATGTCCCGTGTTTTTTTTTGGCTCTCGCGGTCTCACGTGTAGAAAAAACAAGGGGCCTACGATTGTGTGATCTATTAGTGATGAACAAAAATTTTGATCTATTTTTAGGAGTATTCATTTTAAAGAATAAACCAATTGAAGCTTCCACACAAGATCTTCCCCCACAAGAGTCTTCTGTAGAAGATACAATTGGTTTATTCTTCAAAATGAATATTCAGAATTTCCACAAAGTTACGCATTTTGTCCTCAGTGATATTTTTAGGAAGGCTAATGATGGTCAGTAATATCGAAGAAATGTGCAAAACTAATTTTCAAAGAAAAAAATGTTAGATCTTAAAGGAATAAAGCTTTGTTGCGAGAAAGTGCTGGAAAGTGAATCCAGTCCCACCATATTGTTGAAATGCGTTGTAGCCAATGTTTTTTTATTGGCAGGAGTGTATTCTTTTTCATGAGATATATTTTCTATAATGTATCGATAACTAAGCTATGGAGAACGACCCAAAAAAGATGGGGTGATTCTTGGATTACTGCTAAACTTGCGTCAAAGATTATGTGAGATGTTATAGAGATTGTGCGTTATTGCTATGTTATTGGCATGCGTCCAGACTCCTAGCAGTCAGACAGTAGACAGCGGCTTGTTTTTCCAGCCTTCAGCGCACAACCCATGTACTCACGCGCATCGATGTGGTAATGTGGGGCCATTATGTGAAGAAGGAAAGATAGGCTGTTGAATGTGGCACTTAAATCCTCTTCCGATGCCTCATAAACTGCAAAAGAGGAAAAAAGGCGAGACACTTTTTATCGTCGGTTTCAATCCTCGGCGATAAAGGGTAAAGAATACATCCACCATAGCAAGTGTAAAACGATTTACTGGGCCTTGAGTGCATCCAAGACAATAAGACAGTTGTCAAAAATTCGGCCACTTTGTAAACACGGCCAATGCCGTTTGGGGAAGGGAATCCCGGGACCGAATAATCCATGATGGTAAACTCAATTTTAATAAAACTATTTCTATAAAATTGTCGAATTTCCATCCCTCCCTCGGCCAAATTTAGTTGTTTCCTGATTAGCAAGGCATTTGTGGAGGTTCCAAAAGGACTAGTTATCGTTTGTCGCTTCGGTACAACAAGAATGGTTCAATATTTACTCGTATATTAGTGTCGTCCTTCCGAGAGTGTTCTTAAGAAGACTTCTTCCAGGAAAATTTGCGCATACTAAGATCCTCATGGCTTATGTCTCCCCTAGAAATTTTATTTGAAATCATGGTTCCTGAGTAAAGTGTTTTCCCGCAAATTTTACTGAAAAGCTGAATTTTATAGATCGATTCCGGGCAACATTTTTCTCCGTTAATTTTAATCAGCAATCAATTTTTTAAATATTAAGTGGTGAATGGCAGATGACCTATCGTGTACCTTCTGTTTGGTTCTGCGGGGGGAAAATGGTTGTTTTTATTTGGAAGGAGAGAATCGGAGTTAATGCAAATGGGTTTTATCCGTATGAACTCTTCGATGGCGGTCGGTTCACCCGATACGTTGGCATCGAGTTCGCCGAAAATATTGTAAGTTTTACCATTGATTGTACCACTGTCTTCTCTGCCAAAATGGCCAGTAAGATAACTTAAATGAGGACACACCTATATCGCTAGGGTGCGCTAAAGAGTGGAAGTAAAAATAAACGATGCAAGGTTCGATAAAATATGGAATTATATCTGCATGAATGAGAGTGTACCCGTAGTCGATACTGAGCTAATTCGGAAGACGTAAGATGATCCGAAGCAATGATTAAAAGTACATATGAGCTTTTTTCAGGGTACATGAAGCAAAAAAAGAACTTATAATCAGCATCAAAATTAGATCATTCAGATTGTATAATAGCCTTTTACTACCGGTCGCTCTAGAACCTGAAGTATCAACACAGTGAAATGAATAGATATTATTTTTTCGAATGCCCTAAGCCATAAAAAGAAAATATGCTGTAATACCTTATCGCAAATATATTTTTTTACAAATGGCTGAAATTTACGGAAATGGTACATTTCTTTGGCCACCTAAAACTCAAAAATAACTACTGCATTTCGACTATTTCCTTTACTGGAATTGACCTTGTAATTATTCACGTATGGAAGTACCCCTATGTCAATATTTCCGCCAAAATGAGTAAACGATTAGTAATTGCCAATATTCGCCATGGGTAAACTTCCTTTGATACCGAATACAAATCTGCCGATCTGCTGTTTTTACTGTGGAATCGATTACAAAATCTAGAAGGATATTTTACCACTAGCCACATGAAGGATATTTTAGAGTTGACCTAAGTAATGCTGTTTCTGAGCACGATGATAAAACTACCAAATGAAATACTTCATGGCCGATTAATGTCTTTTATGATCTAATTTGTCTATATTTTTTAAATTGTAAATCCATCATAACATACTCATAAGTATGTTATCCTAATTTTTTTTGCATGTGCATACACATTTTTATCAGAAGAATCGTGGAACACTGGTATTAGCCAGTATTGCTTGTGGAGTTCATTTCGGCTATTCTGTCAATATTTAAAATTTTCTTAAACTTTCGACTTACAATGGGCATCGACACTTCAAAATTTACAAAAAAAAAATTATCAAAAATTAATCTCGATGAAAATGAGTAAAATTACAACAAACTTTATTGAAAAAAATTTCTGAAGCATAGAATAGGTGGTACTGTCATGATACTGAGTAGAAACTTTGTAACCTGAGAGTTAATTCATTCTGTAAAATTGGGAATTTACCTTAATTTTAATCCGACATTTTAAGCCATTGAAATGAGTTCGCTTATTGATTTCATGTCTTCACTGCCTGTGCGTCAAAATAAACCATCATTGATAAAATTAACACAATTTAAATTAAAAATGACCGCCTTTAAGTTCTTCTTTCTCCAATAAACACCGAGTGTTTGAATGCAGCCATTAACGTTTTAGCGGGAGAGATGAACGGTTTACTCTGAATTGAGTCTTAGCTCGCATGCATGCGTCTCTCGTTTGATCCACTTTCAAACAGTTACTTTCCCTTCTCGACGAATGGAACCGAGCGTAGGTAATGAATTCAATGTAATATGATCATTCTCCATCTAATTGTGAGTGAATGTTAAACATTTTATTTCAGAGGACGAGAAGAAATTTAAAGCCGCTAAAGAATCAAAGTGGGAATTTTGGATGTCAACACGGCTTGTCCCCTACGGCTCGGCGTATTCAATTACACTCGGGTCAGCGCTGCACTTTCAAATATAATGTTTTTTCATTTAGGCAGCGTCCAACCCAAATGTTGCAGTAAGGAGAAAGCGTTGAAGATCTTTTGACCACTTGCTCCGCTGGAGCATTTTTTCCACCCTTTGAGTCGGAAAATGTGGCCGGTGTGCTGTAGTGGTCCTCAGTTTAGGCCTTGTAATTTGCAAAGCCCTGCATAACACGCGCATTACTCTAGCAATTAACCGCAAAATGCCACGCTTATGTGCTGTCGTATGTGCAACGGATTTGCGTGCGCATACGTCATTACCTTGCACGGGTTGCCGGACGCACGGGGACGACGGCAGATGGCGCGATTAATAAGCGTGAAAAGATATGACCACGTTCTGCGGACTGCCGATGTCGAGATAAAATCATTTCCACAAAGTCAAAACATTAGCTAAAAGAGAGGGACGGTAAAGGCAATATGCTGAATAATTTAGTTTGCGGCTATGCTAATTTTGGACATGATAAATTTAAGGTACGATATATTGAAAAATACAATCAAAGCTTACGATGCGTCTCCACAACGTTTTTTATTGATTTTTAGAATTTTATTGATTTAACCCTCAAGACTAAATCAATAAAAAACTAATTTTTTTCCAATTTTTTCTCATTATTCCATCTTATCATAAATAAATCTTTACTCAGTCCAACTAGTGCTGGCATGAAAATTACAAGTTTACATTAAATCTACATCTACATAATACCCTTCGAGCCGCCGCATGGGCGTGTGACGGGATGTTAAGTCACCAGCCGTGTAAAGGTGTAATTTTTTTGGAGATGAATGGTAACATGTATTATAGGAGTGTATTTAGTGGAGATCAATTTTTATTGTGGTCGCTTATTGTTCTCGGAAAGAACGAGTTTTTGTACATATCTGTTCGGCAGAGTATCTCTATTATTTTATCGCGTCTGTCAGACCTAGAGATGTTGTGAGGAGTCATGATAATATTCTCTTTGTCGCTCTGAAGAATATCAGTTCTGATTTTATCAAGCATCCTAAGCCTAGCGTGTAGCCTCCGAGTCTCTAGGGACTCCCTTCTTAATCCCTCTAAAAGTTGTGAGACACTATATGTACGATCGTAGCAGTTTTTAACGAAGCGCGCTGCTGTCCTTAGTATTTTATTAATTTTTTTGGTTAAATCTTCTTACTACCAGGGTCCCAAATGCTCGCGGCGTATTCGAGGTGTGGCCTAACCAGAGCGAAGTAGCATCTCTCTTTGACTTATTCATCCGAGGACCTTCCTATTATACGTTTAACAAAACCTAGTTTCTTTAATGCAGTGCCTCATATATTTTGCATGTGTAATCCCCACGATATATTAGAAGTTACTTGTAGGTTAATTACCAGTAGGTTAATTATTTTTCAACATCATATGTACCATTTTCCAAGAACTACCTGCTCCTAAGTATTTTTGAATGAGCGTAGTTTACGTCGAAGACACGCGCACCTTCTGGAGAGTGAGCGCACATTAAACGATGAATAAAGGGAAGAATTGTATCATTGATTTTCCTTTTCCACTAAAAGGTTGACTTTGGCGTACTTGGTCACTCTAAGTATCGAACTCTCTCTATGAATACGTCCAAACGGTAGGAGTCGTGAAACTCATTCAAAAATATCTCTGAACGCATCACTCCTGCTGTTTTCTCTTCAGTCGCTTGATTCACTGATGTTTTGAAATGCTCCTAGCCATCGATAGTCACTTGATCATCGACTTCAGATCACATTGGCCATGGCTTTGCTTCAAAGGATAAATCTCTGTGCACCAGAACTTATTTCACTTCACAATGAGTTGTGTCCTTGTGAATTAAAGTTTGGTCTCGGTGGATGAATTAGTAAACCTGTAAATTTCGGTTCGAGTTTCATGAACTGAGTTCAAGGTGCTGGATATGATAAGTGACGGGGTCCTCGGGAAGAGACCCTTTTTTAATTAAAGAAGCAATTCAACTTTCGAATCCAAATTTTTACTTGCTCTCGTCGGTTATATGGTACTCATATTTTTTTCCCTCATGTGAATAGTAATTAAAGGGGGACTGTATTATCATAATGGAATAAATTGCGCTTTTTGTTCGCAAGTAAATGTTTAAAATCTCCTCTCAATTCTTTACAAGGCTTCTTATGCACGAAGTATTACTCTTATATACCTTAGTAAAATATGCTGGTTCTGTAGTTAGATGGAATATAATATTCATCATAAAATAGGTTACTGTATCGGATTCCACATTTTATTTTACCAACCGATCTAAGTTTCAGTATATTTTGCCATTTTCTGGGCTGAAAGTCTTGAAATTGGCATAATATGGCGTAAAGTAACCTCTTTCATTATGAAGAATAAAACCGATTTCTACCAACGCCGGAGTTGTTGTCTTATATGGAATATAATATCTTAATCTGGTAAAGATGCGCTTTAGGTCCGATTAGATTTCTCACTAAGACGACGCTATTTTTGGTGTTACTGAAACAATTGCAATGCCATTTTGTTTTTCAAGCCGTACCCATCATGCATGTACTTATATCGTCTTGTTGATTTTTTTATTTTCCTGATATTGGTCACCAAATGAGACTACATTGTGCGATTTTTTTGTCTATTGTGAAGCATTTTTTAGTGGTTCCATGCAAGTACAGCGGATGAATTATAAGTAACCGCTCATCAATATGGTTCAAAACAATCAAAATACTTTGAAGTTTTCACACCGCCCCTCATTTCGATGAGAAATAACTCAAAAATACCTTGTACCAAATTTTGACAGGACATGTTCTCAGTCGGCCGTGCCAAACGTACATTTCTATTCGGCAAAGAAACCGATTATGTTTTTTTCAAGTATTCTACCCGTAAAAGTAGGTTTTGACGAATATCAGAGAATCTCCTCCCAGTTTTCTACACTTTCAGGGGCCTATCACCCTCTAGTATATCCTTATATGCCTCAGCATACGATCTACTCTTCTTCATTCCGTCCATGAAACTTATTATCTTTCTTCCTCTTTCCCGCCTGCCCAGCATGCTTCCCCGATATCACACTCTTGAGCAACCCATCGCCCCTTATTACATCCTCCAGCCGCCTACTCTGCCGATCTCGTATTTCATTCAAAAGTTTCCTTTCCTCGCCCATCATCTCAAGCACTTCCTCGTTAGTCTTCCTTTCCGTCCACCTCACCTTCTCCATCCTTCTCCACACCCACATCTCAAAAATCTGCAGCCTATTTTCGTCCTCCTCTGAGGGTCTACGTTTCTGCCCCATTCAACGCTACGCTCCATATCAAGCCCTTCACCAGCCTCTTCTTTACTTCCTTACCCAAGATCTCGTCACCAGCTCCCTTCTATTACTAAACGCCTCCTTAGCTTACACTATTCTCTTCCGTATGCCTTTGCTACTATGTCCGTTTTCTTCCAGCGTACTACCTAAGTAATTCAAATGCTCTACTTGCTCGAGTTTTTGTCCTATAACTTTAATATCAAGCTTCGCTTTCTTTGTCCCGGAGAATCTCATTAGTTTTGTTTTCTTATGATTTATTTCATTCCGAATATCCTGCCCTGCATTTCTAAACCATCTACCAAAGCTTGCAGTCTCTTCAAAGATCCACTAGCCAACACCTGATCGTCCGCAAATCTAACCCACTTTATCAGATACCTAACCATTCCTGCTCATGTTACCAATGTTTAAGGGGCGTCCATTTGCCGGACACACATATTGGCTGATGTTCCACCATCTGCCATGAACTTCTCGCTCAATTGGACAACCACGACACTACTGTTGAAAGAAGTTAATCTGAATTGGCTGTGAAAGTTAATCGTTTTGCAGCGCGCCCTCTAAAAATGCTGGACATGCAGATGCATGTATTAACGGTTACTCTTCTACCTGCGACGATTTTATCAATGAGGCAAGTAGCTGATGGAATTCATCTTCACGATTGCTCTGCCGTTTACCAACACACGAATTGATCCTTAGAGAAAGCAAAAACCTCGTGAACCGCATTCCCTCGTCTTTAAATTTCGGTAGGGTGAAGGAGGAAGGGGGGAGGGCGGTTGGAGCTCCCACCCTCACCTCCCCCCGCCTTCCCCCGCCATCGGCGATTCGCATTGAGGCGGTGCAGCCGTGCGCGTGCTTCCGCGGACTGGTGCGACACATTATCGACGGCAACACCATTGTGCGCCGTGACAATCGCAACGCAATCTGCTTTCGATGCCACTCGCCGTGAATACGATTGCTTCCGCTATGCGACGCACTGACCAGCCCACCAATGGCAGAACGTATCGGCAACATTTGCGAATTCGTAAGGACTGCGTCTCGTAAATTTCACGTTTAATCAACCCTTTTGATGTAGTCGTAACTGGGGTGGGGTTCCGATTGGCAGCCTGTTGTCGTTTCGTCAATTCTTCATTGTTGCGTGCATGGTGACGGTCGGCCAATCAGCGCAGAGAATTCAATGAATATCTGTGAAAAAATGACCAATTTCTCTCAAAGACTTTCGTGGTTCTTTTGTGGCTGATATGTTTTTAGGGCTTCATTCACGTAGAGCACGAGCAAGAGCATGAAAATGAGTCTTCACCCGAATGTTTCCTCCACATATACGCCCAAAAATTATTTCTTGAAATCACAAGGATCACCAGACAGCTTCTAATTGCTGAAAACTTGGTGAGGTAACCGCTAAGAAATATAAAAATGGCTCATATACGTCCTGAAAAACACTGCTGGGTTAAACCTAAAAGAGGAATTAAAATGAATTGTAAGTAAAATGCTGTAACGCTGCTTAGGATCAAGTCTATATTCGCCTTCAGGGAAGAAAGTTTCTCCCAGTAACTCCGTGGCGCGTGACGTCAGACACCGGAGGTCAGCAGTCAGAAGGTTTACGCTGAAGATTCATCTTTCTGGCCAGTATTATTTGCGTCCGCATATTTCTTTGGAGCTGCTGACGGATGATCGAAAGAAAAAATTGCGATTCTTCATATGCATTCTTTATTGCCGGCCTTCGTAGTGACGGAATTATGTCCTCGCCTGGTTACCTTGAAGCTGATAGTTTGAGGTAGGTTTTTTACTACCTTTGGACATGCGTAATTGTCATTGCTATTCGACCGTTTATTTTAAGAAATGACGGTGGAGCACTGATTTTGCTCACGGATTAAAAATAATATTAATGATATTCAAACGTTGCAATGAGACTCTACACCGCTTTCCAGGTGGAAATAAAACGGTGTGCAGCAGAGGGGCATATTATGATGTCATGCAAACCGTAGTTCCTAAACCCTGTGAGTACTTTTATCTGAATATTCCACGAGGCAACTAGCCTCCGCCATTCAATAGTCTTGGTTCTCACCGTATCCGACGTTACGACGATTGTCTTGCTTTGATCACTTAACACTTTGCGTGCTGGGCTTCAAATTGATAGTCCTCTCAGAAAAACTGAGGATTTTACACTTTTACTTGGATTATGAAAGAAGACTCTCTTAAATCGTGGTTAAATAACTTTTATTAACGGTTAAAATTTATTTTGGCACTTTGTGGTCATTTGTGTGTCTACCAGAAAGACTGCAGCCATATCATTACGTCCAGCTGCCGTTCAATAATAATATTCCATGGACGTCCTAGGACGTCCATCATTCTTCTCAGAAAATATAGGAGGACGTACCATTACGTCCATAGCACTCAAAGTGTTAAGATATCCGAGCGAGATAGTTCCCTAGTCATAATCGAGACCATATTAGAATTATACGATTTAATTTCACCAGCTGTAGGACACATCAATTAAATATTGCATTATTAATGGTGGGATAATATAGTTTTATATTACAGAAATTGTAAGTAATTAAATGAAAATATTTAAGTAAGTGTTTAACTTGACTCATTTTTTTCGCGCGGTACGTTTAAAACTCCTTCAAAACGGAAGGCTTTTTGTGATATCCAAGAACCTACTGCGGCGACAATATGATTAATTTTCATATATAGTTGAGAAAACATACAAACTACACGTTTGATTTTTTGGCGAAATCTAGGTGTTAGAAATTCCTCATTTGTTAAAGAAGGTCTCTCTGGAGTGCATACACGTACCATTTTCCACGTAAAAGGACTGGTATTTTTTGGCAAATATCTCGGAAAGTAATGTGGTAAGGGGTAAAATTTTTGATGTCATTGGATAGGTGAGATATTACTCTTTAAAATGAAACCAAATTCATTGATTTCTAAGGAAAATGATTTTTCGCTTAAACTTCCTTAAGCATTGCATTCATTGCACGCGAGGCTCGTGCCGTCTTCAAATGCTCGCTCCAAGAACGGGACGCACATTAGGTTACTTTAGCTTTGATAACAATGAGGACCTTCTTACAGCGCGTTGAAAAAAACTCGGCTAAGGATTCGCGCGACAGAGTGATTTCCGACTCATTTCTCCTGCGTGTGATTTGCCAGTTAGAGCGCGAATGGTGACGGTGAGAATGAAGGCACCCTGGATGGGAATGCGAGAAAAAATACATCGCATTGGTGAGATAGGTGATGTCTCTAAGATCGCTGAGGGTTGGTTCAAGTCGCGAAATAGTGGTGAATTGGGCGAAGCAGGTGTATAGCATACTCCAAATCAAAACATTCGATTGTGTATGATGAATGCCTGAATTACAACCACACCGCACTACTTCTGTCACTTATTTTAAAAGCTCTTTTCTGCTTCAAAAATGCTTAGTAATTCGTTGGTAAAAATTGCCTTTTTAGGAAAAAATTGAAGAATTTTGGTGCAAAAGTGTATAATAAAGCAGCTAGCAGTTAAATTTTAACCATTAAAAATCGGCATATGGAACAATTCAATTTTCTGGTATCTCCTGAAGCGAAGAGATTTTCATAAAATCATGATTCATTAATCAGAGGCCATAAAAACTCGTTATGCTGACTCAGGCTTGAAAAAAAATTATTCCATTTGTAAAATCTACCCTGGAGCCTCTTTAGCTCCTTACTACTTCCCTAGCTCTTTCTCATTCTTCCATGATAGTGAGTTCCTCTTGATGTCATATCCTACCTCTGGGAAAACTACGTACTTCAACTTGAGAAAGTAATTAGTCCATCTCCCCAACTGAAGAATCCGGCAACTGATAGCTTTTCACAGCACTAGTTACCTTACTAGCACCGACTTTTATTGAGTTCCCATGGAGGCTAAAAAACCTCATATAAAGCCGTAATCTAATGGATTCAAGCTTAGAGCATCCAGGAATTGAACAAGCTCATTTAGAATGCGTTAGACACTGTTCATCCAACAATCTGTCTAGTGTAATCTATATTATAGCTAGTAAGGTTTCATGCCACGTAGAGCCATGAAGGATGGCAAAATATTTCTGCACTGGAAACATTATAACAGATTATGTTACGAAATCAGGCAAGACCCGTCCTCAAGCTGTCGCAGCTCTTAGGTCACAATGTTGCTATGTCACCGTTCGTTTCAAAGTTATGACAACACATTTGTACAAATTTCCCAAACCACACTATTTTGACTTTTACCGATTTTTCCATTGTTTCGAAAATAAATTCCCAAATCCTATTGGATTGGATCAAAGTTTGTTTTCCGATTGGGAATTAAAAAGTTATAACTACCGCGTTAACGGGGTCGCCCTGTCTAATTTGGGCACAGGTGATGGAGGAACAGGCAATTCAGACTGGTGTTGATAAATACTTTCCCGAATCAATCGTAACACAGCCCGAGTGAAGCAGAATATTGTATAAAAGGAATCAGAAGATAATAGATATCAATCAATAAAGAGTAAAGGGTCGACGTACGCCTTGCGGAGAGAGGTTGGGCAGATGATGTTAATTAGTAGCGGTGGGTATGAAAAAAAAAGGAAAAAGGATGAAGAAAGTATAACGGAAATGAAGTGTTATAATTAAAACTTGGGATGGTTAAAGAGGGTATTAATTTATTAAAGCACATTCAGAGGAGCACAAAAGTTGAGTTTCAGTGGCGGAAAAAGCTATAGGAAACTGAAAGTCGTTACAGGAATGATAATTTCATTTAATTGTTGAGGGAAATGGATAAAAAAAAGGTCTAAAATTAAAATATGAATGAGTCCCGAATCAAATAACGAAAATTTATGAGAAAAATTTAAAAGATACCCCTATTTGTGAAATTTTCAAAATTGAGGTTATAAAATGAAAATTACCGGATGGAAAGTGCTAATGTAAAGAAACATCAGCGCTTTAGACAATTTTTAATGTGTCATTTTATTTTGAGTAAATCCTATGGTTTTTACGGTCCATAAATGCGTTAAAAATTGTAACATTGAGGAGATGAGATTATATTATACAAGTATTTGGTGATTTGAAATCGTAAGTACGCATAATAATACAAAGAAATATTCGCCACATTTGATCAGGAGCAGAAAAGAGTTTCGTTTATGAAGGAATTAGATTTAGATACTGACCCCTCAATGAGTGAACCCTCTACTCAAACATTTTGTGATCCAATAAATGTCATTCGATATTCAATCCTTCTATTATCGCGTTTTTCACACCTAAGTGTTTGTGCTCGCGATATATATGAGAGTGTTCCAGTATTATTTTTTTCTCTTTTAATTGCTTAGCAAAATATTCTAAAAATATTGTCACTCAGAAATCATATAACTTGGCATAACGTAAAATTACTTCATTTATGAAGTCAACCAAATCAAACTAGTCTCCACTTAGAAGTAAATCATCTTTCAATTTAGGAAAGTTACTACATTCAAATATGTGAATGGATCCGAAAATCATACGCTCCATTCGATTGGACCATAAAAATCCTTGAAAACACTTTGGTGTTTCTACTAAATGGATATCTTAGTTTTTCTTCTAATGCTTTACTTAATATTTCTTCAGTAAATATGAGAGGAAAAGTGCAATAAATACTAAGATTGGAGAAAAAATCTGATGGTATTTAATAAGAGGTAAAACCGATGAATACATATTAAGAAACTTATTACAATCCTTTGAAGGAAATTGTTGATTTCACTCAAAGATACTTGACTTTAATATCAAATTTCTGAAATTTCAAGCACCCGTATTTGTTGTTAAAGCCAAGTTGTGTTTTTGACGAAGTTATTCATCACTGTGAGAATAAATGCTGCTCCATTCATAAAATGAGCTCTCTCTCTCGTTTTAGCCGTTTACGTTTCAACCACTTTCATTAGTGAATGTTACGTGAGCATGAGTTTCGAAAGATAATTTTGGTGGTGACCTCTATCTCTCATGACCCCTGCGTCAAGATCCAAATAAAAAAAAAACAATTAATCCCCCCCAGTTAATTTTTCCTGTCCTGGGACTGTTCTTGGAAATGGTTTAATATGGGGGCAAGAATAATTGCATCCGCGTTCGAAAGAGCCACTTGAACATCCGGATATCATTTGCGGGTAGGCGAGGGGGAAACATTTCGTAAATTGTCATCGCATGCACCTGCGTAGACCTATTTTTCAATGGGCTTGCATCGCCCTCCGGTTGGCCCATTTTAAAACCAGCTCCGGCAACGATAAATATGGCGGCCAAGAATGTCAAATGCAGAGCCCAGTAGCTGTTTCCTCAGCCGGACGGACGGAGGAAAAAATGATGGAGTGGAGGGGAAGGGAACGAGGGAATCTCTTGCTGCTAATGGAGTCGGATGCTCATGTCGTGAATAGCGATTCATTATTCCGTCATCAATCTTTTGTGATCGACAAGTGAATGATTGCGCGGTCGACCCATCAGGTGAATGAACATAATACGCCCATTGGTCAACGGAGACGAGTGTTCCCATTCGACGCGTTTTCACGTCCCGTCACTCTCGCCGCCGTTCATTCCCCCGCGACCACTCCCGACATGCGCTCCGTTTGGACGTTTTTCAACGTCTGCTTGGTGAAACTCTTGAATTTGCATTCGTTAATTATGTGTTAGCAAGGTGAAAGACTAACTTTATTCGTTGTAATCAAGTTTTTAACTAATGAATGGCAGTTTCAGCGGTTATCGATATCTTATCACCTTGGAAGACTCGAGGTCTATGTATTTTTTTAGGCCACGACCCGTCCCTTGACAAACATCTTGACACAGTGTAAAAAATATCGAGCATTATCTTCAAGGACTAGTAGAGCTCTTAAATATATTCTTGATTATCTGCGTGATTGTATTGATGTTTGATTATATCAATGTAAGAATGTCTTATGTATTTAAGTATGTCTTATGTATGTAAGTATGTATTATGTATGTAAGTATGTCTTACGTATGTAAGTATGTCTTATATATGGATGTATGTCTTAAGTATGTATCGATGTAATCTTATCGCCTTGGAAGACTAGAGGTCTATGAATTTTACAAGGCCACGACCCGTCCCTTGACAAACATCTTGACATCGTGTAAAAAATATCGAGCATTATCTTCAAGCCCTAGTAGCCCTCTTAAATATATTCTCCATTATCTGTATGATTGTATTGATGTATGATTAATTCAATGTAAAAATGTCTTATGTATTTAAGTATGTCTTATGTATGTAAGTATGTATTATGTATGTAAGTATGTCTTACGTATGTAAGTATGTCTTATATATGGATGTATGTCTTAAGTATGTATCGATGTAATCTTATCGCCTTGGAAGACTAGAGGTCTATGAATTTTACAAGGCCACGACCCGTCCCTTGACAAACATCTTGACATCGTGTAAAAAATATCGAGCATTATCTTCAAGCCCTAGTAGCGCTCTTAAATATATTCTCCATTATCTGTATGATTGTATTGATGTTTGATTAATTCAATGTAAGATACAGAAATTATAAATAAATGTGAACGTGAAGAAATTATAAATGAAGTGGTGGTGTAAATTGGAGGAGTCAATGTGTCATTTGAAATCGGTGTTCATTTATTGTTCTTTTTATTAAATTATTTTTGTGAGGAAACAGAAAGTTCAATGCGACCATACAGCTGGCGATATGCCCTAAGAATCCAATGACTGGGTTTCTTTAACAAGTCTTTGACAATTATATCGCTCTAGAGTACTGATAGTAATGTAAAAATAATAGGGATATGCACAAATATGCTAACAGAGACGATTTCATTCGAAAATGTTGCTAGTAAGTATAACTCCTGTGCTATAGCTCTTGACAGTTTTCTTAAGATTTAAAATAAAGGACTGACGACTTTGCAGCCTGCTGTTCAGAATATGATTCATAGGGTAAGATTTGGAACTTTCCGGATCAATAAAAACGCATAAAATAATTCAGACTTTTTTAGGGCTGAAAAACAATATTACCAGCTTTCAATGCCAACGTAATATATCCCATTTACCCATATAAAATGACACCATTGATAATGAATATTGATGAAAACAAGAAGCTCTTGTATCTTTAACGGTCTCTAAACAAAAAGAGATAAAATTTTCAAAATAGAGTACTCATTTTAGGGAGTAATGTGAATTCAGGATATATTATCACGTCTAATGTGTTGCATTAATTTTATTCTTTCCCTTCATTCCCGAGTTTGGCCTATTGTGGCTCACGGGATACAGTTGGCTTGCTTTTTGTTCTTTTCTCCTCCCTCCTTCTGGTCAGGTTTTTGTGGTATCTTAAATTTGTTTTTCCTGGAACCACTGTCATCCGTCAACCTTACTTCTGAAAGTATCTATTTTTCCAAATACAAGCTATATTGCCGCCAAAATACTTGAGAGTATTCTGTTGCTTCCTCAATCCAGTTTCTGTCATCTTTTATTCAGCGATATAACTGAGGATTGTCTAAGTCAGGAAAAAATCACTCATTCATTGGATGTAGCCTTTAATCTTCAGTGACCTTTTTCGAAGAGAATCTGTGATCTTCTACAGCCTTTGTGAAGGTCTTCATTTTTCCTATAAATCCATGTACCATGCTCTCTTATTCTTGGATCGAGGATCCGTCAGATCTTATTTCTTTTTTCCCCAGTTCTTGATTTTTTCTGTTTTGGTTGTGCATTGGGAATTTTGAACTTTAAAGGCCTTCTGGCTTGACAACTATCATTTTTGAGGAAGCACTTCTAATGATCATTTTCACGTGTCTTTATAATCCTGTGTGCTTGTCATTTTGTCATTTGCACACTGCGTCACCATAGTCACGTATAATCTTGAATATTTCAAATTTTTAATCCGGGTGGATTTTTCAAGGGCTTGCTCGAATACGGTTTTAGGTAAGCAAAAGCATAATAGCCGTTATTTAATCGGTCGGAAGGAAAACTTGGTGACTTTGTTGGATATCGGCAAAAGGAAATTGTGCCCATTTTTTCCTCGTCACAGGGTTAATTTATAACTTTTTGAGTTAATTGATGTATTAAGAGCTCAGTTTTTCTGTTTTTTTTTATTAAAAACCTTTTCCATCGATGACTCTTCGTACCCATCTTTCTCACCTCGACTCGTCCACCGTTACCATCCCAACAATCTCTCCTCGATCACGAATAAATTCTCGCCGACAGGTCGCCTCCCTCTCATGATTGCTACACTGATATTGAAATAGGTCCCAGGCGGAAGCAATGCACAGGGAAATGTGGTTGTATTTATGGCAATTAACTTCTGTGGAAGCCCTCCGTTTACGGGTATCTCTATGTGTACCGACACTTGCAGGTCTTGGTTCCGTTAGCTCATTACTACCGTTTACCACTTTTCGCTGGTTTCCTCCCGAAATGACGAAAGAAAAGGATGCATATTGCAATTACGTAAATAACTACATCACATCAAAGATATGGTTTTGTACCACATTACTACAGTTTCAAAGATACATTCATAAATTTCAAACATAAATTTGTATAAATACCTATGAAGCGTCTTCGGCATGTCAACGGCTCAGCATTATTTGAAGCTGGTATTCCGTAAATTAATCAAAAACATTCAAGTAAACATAATTATTTTAGTCACTATTATTAAGAATGTTCTCCTGCGGCAAATAAATTTGTTTTTTATTTTAAATTCTAGCTAGAAGCGATGGAATCAGGATATTGTCGTAAGTTGCGTGATACTACCGCAGACTCGTAATTACACTCGGAGGAAAAATATATTGCTGTAGACATCGAAGCCCTACTTGCAATTACCTAAGTGGTTACTGAGTATTGCACAAGTAAAGCTGCCTGTAGACGGAAGAATCGTGTGTTAATTGGTTTTTCCTCTACTATAGAACGTGTACACATCTTTTGTTTTCCCTCTCCCTGAAACAAAGTTTATGAATATCGCTCCTTTGTAATTCACGCACAATGGACGTTGAACGACCCAATTTCGTTTCCAAATGATGCTTTATTTATTTCCTTTATTTCTTTTATAGTCTGAATTTTAGAGTTGGTCCCGTAAAATATCGATATCATCTATTACTTTCCCATATTCTAATCTGCATCCACCCGTATTAAAGAAAAGCCCTCAGTACTCTCACACCTCCTCCTAACCTTTCCACATATCGATTAAACCACGCAACAAATGGACGAAGGAAAGAAAAGCGGATTGGATTGGGTTATATTTTCGAGAGTAGGTGAGGGGGGAGTGGGTCGCGAAGGCGGGTGGTGGGTGTTACAAGGGCTTCGTGAGTCTGACCTCTCGGTGACATTCTGTGCGCGCGAGTCCGACGACAGCACTCGTGGGAGAGCGTTGAAGGGGGCAGGAGGAGGCTGTGGGATGGGGAACATCCCCCGACGCCCCCTTCCCTCGCCCACCTCCACCATTTTAGAATGCTCCCATCCCTCCCTTTCCATCACCTCCTCCACGCATATTTCGGTCGGTGTTGACCGTTGTCAGGGGCCGAGAGTGTTTTGTGTATTCTTGAGATTGGGATGAGAGTTTGACTATGCGATTTTCTACATCCAGTATCGCATAGCGATATTAATTTTGCATCGCATAAGATGCTTTGTATCCGATGTATCGTATTATTTGAAAAAAACAAGTTGCAACCAGGAATTCTTCTCGGGTTTTCCAGCAGGTGAGGCCAGGTAAGTCTGTTGAGTCCTGGAGACAATGCACGAGTCTGCCATCGAGACATCGGCCGGTATGGAGCGGCTTACCATGTAGACAACCCGAGAAAAATAACTGCATGAGATTTACCAAGAAAGCACCTAATTGTTAATTCTATCGTAAGTTAACTGACGTCGTCGTATTTATCCAGGCATAACATAGCTCCCGAATTGCGTTTATAATTTGGAATAATGATGATGATATTATTTGGGCTCTCCGCTGAAGATGGGATCAGTGTGTTGGTAGGAGTACTGGCTACCCTTCTAGTGGTCCTGGCCTATAATCACGACGGTGGCGCCGATTTTTCGGGGGGAAACCAGATACCTATCAAGACGCAAGACGGAAAGTATTCCAATAGCCCAAGGTGATCCTCCCTCTTCCTCGGCTCTATAAATAATCCATCCCTTGTCAGTATCCTTAAATTCAGAAATGACTACCATTATTGGTCTTCTCTAAGCCGAATACACTAGTGGCTACATTAATATTCCATTTGCTGCTGCACAGCAAATTATATTGCAGTACATGAAATATAGCACATCTTATCTAATCTTGGAACTATGAGTATAGTATATTCCATGATATCGCGGGATAGTATAACCGGTGTGATAAATATGGTGTGCGATATCTGAAGACAGTCCACTAAAATTTGGCGTGGAGGCTCTCTCTCTCTCTCTCTCTAAATAAACACTGGTACGAGCATTTTCGACAATTAGTTCTTCTTTGGTTCAATATTTTGATATATAGACATGTTACCTCCAATAACAGACATGTGCTCCGGATTCGACCGCATATTATTCCATTTTTTTTGCAGAATCAAATGTCACCCGCAAGCTTCATGTAATTATTTTTAATTCAAATTCATTCAAATATCAAGAACCCTACCCCGTATTCTTAGTTTGGCCCGAACCTCTTGGGCGGAGGCACCAAGAGCAGGATTTTTAAACTGCTTACGTTGCATCATATGTCCGTAGTCTTGGACAATTTTTTCCTTTAAATCTCTAAAAAAAATTCTTGAGGAAGGAGCGCTTATCGGCAGCTTAACTGGCTGAAGCACTCTCGTAGCATGGAGGGATCAGGGTTCGATTCTCCGTCAAGGTGAATGACTTTTACACTTACGCGCACTTGCTGGGTATAATGTGAAGGTAATTTTGTCGCTAATTCCAGTACCTTGATAATTTGCAACACGGCTGTATCCTAAGGTAGACCAGAATTTCAAAAAGTTGAGAATTTAATGCTTGAAGCTTAAATTTTTCCCTTATAAGTGAACATAACGCATACAGAATGTGGAATCAAACCTGGGAACCCGTGCTGCAGGGATGCCAAAAGTACCTGTAATATGAGTCCTTTTATAACGAGCTGTTTAATTTCAAATATTGCGATTTGAAGCCAAAAATTGAATTAGTCACAGCCACTGGATTATTATCTTGTGTTCCTGGAGTTCTACATAGTATTTGTTGGAAATATCCCAAAAGGTATGCAGTTCGTCATACGCAGTTTTGTTAATCTAACCAATTAATTGGGGAGGGCATTGTCCAGCCAAGTCTTTACCCACGAAATCTCCTTTTTCAAAGCATGAAGAAGGTTGGATCTCTATACAATGCGTATTTGTAGTCCTTCGTTATGTACTTACTTAGTTTCCTGCTTCATAAGCTGTTACAGCTCTAATGAAGGAAACAACCTCGCCAAATTGTTTTTTCCTTCTTTACATTCTCTCAAACTCCTAAACCTTGGGACGTACTAGGATTTCTGTTTTGATATAACGCAAACCCTCAGGCAACCACTTAAAATTCCATCCCTAATCCCAGTAAACTTTGTTACGCCCCTTCCCCTTCTGGAATTTTAAGCGTAGCTTACGACTTTTTATCCTTACTTAGAAAAGAACTGCAGAGTAGTCGAATCCTTGATCATTAAAATAGTTCTTTTAAGTTTGTACTAAATGAAACTTTCTCTTATTCGCTGATATTTCGGTACCACCAAGTAAGTGTCTGAGTCTTTTTAATTTATGCAATATAGGACTTAAATCTCTTAGGACTTTCTCTGAATATAAAAGCAATATTTCGAGTGTTTTGCACCTATGAAGACATTTTATGGTCATCTATTGTATAATGGACACAAATTGGAAACATTAGAACTCTATAATTTATCAGTAGCAGTAAAATTTAAAAGAAAAATAGCAGCTCCCTTCAACGATGGCGTAAATTCAAGCGGAGAGGCCATTAGACGTCCTCACTTCAAGCCCGCAGATGCTTTCCTGTCATTGCAAAATGATTCCTCGGAATTTGTTACTCTATACCCCCTGAAGACTTAGAATCAATATGGAGTAAAAGTAGGGATATTTGAGCTTTCTGGGATGGCCTCGAGCAACAAAAGCTAGAAGATTACGTAATCAAACCTTTGATCGCGATAAATGATGCAGTTGAAAGAGTGGTCGTCCTCTATTCATACTCATCAAACAAGGTTATTACTAATAATAAATAAAATTAGTATTTATGTCTAGTTACGAATAAATGCAGACAAAGCTTCTTAATACCAACAAATCTCTGTATTGCGCTTTTTCAACATATTATTTGGCTAATATTTTTTTTTGGAAAATGTAATGAATAATTGATGAAGTCAGTCATTATGTAATATTTAATTTCCTTTACCTTTAATATTTATTCACAAGATGGAAAACCCAATGGATAATGAGTAATTTCGGAAATAACTGCGGAAGTTAAAGAAAACGTAAGCGTCCCATCGTGTTGTGTATCCACCAGAAGCCATCCAAATATTTATAAACATCATTTAGGTAATAAAAACGACAATTAATTAACGTTTTAGTCTCGCAAAATGTCCATAAAAGGAGACTTTACTAATCACAGATAAAAAATTTCGATATTTACCAGATTCATCGTATGAGAAAAAAAATACAAAATTCTCACCTTTAAAATAGAAAGTGTCGTATCCCTGCAGCACGGGTTGGTTGACTCTAAATTTCGTATACCATACGTTTACATCATAAGGGAAAATTTTGAGCTTCACGACCCATTAAATTCGAAAATAATTCAAAATTTATAAATTAACTTGGATATTTTCGGCAGAAATTTGAACCAAGGTCGACAGTGAAGTGATAACTTTTCATATAGACCTGTTTGGCTATGTAAGCCAGTGATCGCACATTCAATGAGCTAATTGTTAGCGACTGCTGTAGAAGATTTCTACTTCTATAGAAGAAACCTTTATGGGTCAAGCCAACTACGATGAATGATATCGGATCATGGCGACTTTATTTCGAGCGAAATAAGGACAGTTCAGTCCTTTTTTTGTTCTTGGCTCATACGCCACACAGCCATACCATGTCAGCCCCGGTGGCGGCGGGGTAAAGTCCTCGTCTGCTAACCCGAGGATCGCGGGTTCGAGTCCCACCTGGGTGGAATATTATCAGCCCAGGACATGGGTGTCTGTGTATGTAAACTGGGTAGGGGGAAGAGGGGACGGTCCTGTCCCATCCAATTCCGGATAAATAAAAGGCACGCAATAAAAATATAATAAAATACCTAGCCTTGAGCGGAGTGAAAACCCATCAAGGCGGGACTCAAACTCGTGAACTTCAGCTTAGTCGACGAGAACATAACCCCTCTGCCACCGAGGCCGGCAAGCAGTGATTTCAAGTGTACCGATTAGCTCGATAATGCTACGTGATGGAAAATCACATTAGATACGTGGAAATATCGAAGGGCCTCACCGGAGAGATGGAGGGTTGAGAGGTGAGCGTGCGTAGAGAGGATGGGGGTTGAGTGAGAGAGGGGCGCACACAATGCATGCGGAAGGACAGGCGGTCGGAGAGCAGAGGTTTGGGGAGGAGGCCGATCGCATGGAGGCTTTCCCACGACCCCTCGGCACTCGTCGCAGCGGTGATAATGGGATGCAGGGGGGTGGAGGGTGGGGTGGGGCTCACATCGCCCCCCCCCAAACTCTACACTCCCCTCCACCCCCTCTCCCGCTCCCCAACCTAATCTTCCCCCTCCCTCCATCTGTCCCGTTCCATCTCTTGGTCCATTTGCGCGCGCTGTCCATTTCACCCACCCACCCAACCCTCTTGTCCCACACTCCCGCGAAACTCCCTCCCCCCCCGTATCCTGCTCCCCCTCTCTCGCTCTCTGCGGTCCTCACGGGAGACTCCCCGGCTCATTCCACTCCGGATGTCCAAATCTCCCGCCATTACCTCTTATCACTTCCCTCCCGCCGCGACGCCACATGTACCAATTCCTTCAACATCTGCGCACTTAGCGATGATAGGAATGTAGTTTATCTTACATCAAAGTATCTATTGTGAGAAAAAAATTAGATGTTTCCTTATCTCGGCCTCTTATATCGGATATTTTCACCTCTGGAGACTTAGGTCCAGATTTTTTATTTAATTAATTTTAACATTATATAATAAAAATTCAACTCTCTCTATCTGAGCCCTGGAGAAGCATAATAAAATGTACAAACCGTAAGAGAAAAAAGAAAAGGTAGTAATTAAGTGTAATTTTTATTTCTAAAACACACTACTAATTTTCTATTTGTTCTGCATGTTACCTACAGTCCTGTTTTCAAAGCGTACGTATTCTGTCGTCTCATAAATACGTGGTTTTAAATTTGACACCTCTAATCTGTTATTTTGTTGCCTTGATCCGCTTATTCGCCACATCGATGTTTTTGACTTTCCATTTTCTGCTTTTTCCTTCATATTTTAATGGTAGGGTTATGCGTTGATCGCTCGTTATTAACCAGAAATGCTATGAAAAAGAAATCTCGAATGCACATTGGATGAAGGGATCCGCTTTTTGCCGCAATTTGTGAGATCGTTACTTGACGAAAGAGCGAGGACTGCCCGTGCTAAAAAGTTTCATCAGAAGCCTAGTGATGTATGATTTTGAAAATGCATCAGTGTAGAATCTTTGCATGGAAAGATGTGGGCATCGGAGAGAATGGAGGGGATAATCCGGCAAAGAAGTCAAGCTAAGAGCAGTGTGAAATGGCACAGGTGAGAAGAGAAAGGTGCCGGGAAATGCCACTCTCCATTCCATTCTTCTTCAATTTACTGCTAATATTTGCGGAAAATAATTATTTGGCTCAAAACCTAGTTGATGAAGCATTGATAAATTAAGGGAGGAATCAATTTTCACGGTGAACTACAAATTTACCTGAATTTTCTAGTTTCCTTTTTTAATAATTCTTTCCATTGAAAAAGTGCATAAATGAAAGGAAAAGGGAAAAAATAATTTACGACCGCCCACAAGGAGTGAATAGATCGAATGAGCGTGACATGTAGATAATAGCTATTGGTGAGACTTAAATAAAGCAGAGTCAACATAAACTCAAAATTGTTCGGGTTCTTTTGCATGTCAGAGGACAACCATTTCGCCGGCATTCCAATCGGCATCATCATTATCTGATGATCATCAACCCCTGATGATGCCCACTGGAATTCTGGCTAAACGGCTGTCCTCCAAAATGCAGAACTGAGAGAATAACCGTAACAATCTTGAGTTAAATCAATCTCGTGGGAAAATCCGTGGTAGAGTAAGTATTACTCCTGTGGCGAAAAAAACACGAATAATAAGCCGAAGAATGGAACGAAAAATCTAGGACAACCTCTCGGAAAATCAGCTTGGAGTTAGAAATATCAGGGTGTACCATGGAGATCATACTCTGCCTGAGAATAATGGTAAAGGAAACAATACATGTAAACAAGACATTGTAGATCGCATTGATGGACCTGGAGAAAACCTTCGACAATGTTGAGGGTAACAAGATGTTCAGACTGCTGGAAATACTCGGAATGGATTACAACGGCAAAAGAAAAATCTACCAGCTATACAGATAGCAAGTCATCTCGATGGGAATGAGAGCCGGAAGTCAGATAGAAGCTGAAATTACCAATGGAGGTAATACAAGGATGCAACCTCTCTCCAGCACTGTTCAGCATGTACTTGAAGGAGGCCTTACGAGAAGCTCAAGAAATTGGACTGAGCGGAATAAAGAAGAACGGAGAAGAAATAAACATGCTCCGCTGGAAATCGCGTTAATATCAAAGGTCACCAATCTTAATGGACAATGCTCTCAAAGAATACAACATGAAAATAAGTAAGATGAAGACTAAAATCGTGGTATGCGGAAGAGAGAAGCTGAATACAGAAGTCACACTGAGAGGAGAGAAATTAGAGCAAGTAGATTCCTTCACCTATCTCGGAAGTACCATCACGTAGGATGGAAAAAGTACCTACAACGGACATCAAACGGAGATTTGCCCAAGCTAAGAAGACGTCCATGGAAAAAGATAACTGCTGCGCTTAAAAAAGAAGTAAGGGAAGTACATTGTAGAGGGAAGGGTGGAGTGCTGCAGTCAACCAACCAATAGGATTGAACGACCAATGGTGAACTAAGCAGAAGAAACGCGGCGTTGGGAAAGGGACGCGGAGCCAAGGGGACAATCACTTTTATCGAAGGACTCAAATTCAAGTACCTGCCAAATATGATTAATCTTTCCCCTTCATGGAATTTCCGCACTTAAGACCGCAGTTGTGTGACGCCGATAAGGAAGGAATAATTAAAATTTTTCCCTGCCCGTATGTTATCTGCGGCGCAATTATCATGCAGACTTATTGATAAGATTTCCATGGATAATCTTAGAGTTTATTTTTAATTCAGCTCCAGGACTCGCAATGCGTCAAAATTATAGACCAAAAACAGATGGAGAAGGCATGACGCCATCAAACTGCTTCAAAACAACCTAGATTTCCTCTCTATTGCTTCCCAGTTTTCTTACTTTTCTTCCCTTTGGATAGCTCAGAGAAATTTTCTTATTAGCGGATATAAAACAAGAATGTTTAGCTTACGTTGAGGAAAATAACCCTGAAAACATACATTAGTTTTGTGGAGATATTGATTCTACTGGAATTTACTATTTTTCTGGGAATATGGAATATTTTATTTAAATAAATTATATAAATGTAGAATAAATTTCCAAGGATCAAAAGCAAGGTGATTTCAAGTGTGAGTCAGTCGAGGGAAAGCATCATAAAATTACAAATTTGGAGCGCAGAGGTAAATCTCGGGGAACAATGATGGCCGACCACGCTACAGCTTCAAACGCTTCGTCAACCTTATTTGGTCGAAACGCAGGGCGCAACCTACGCCTAGTTTAGAAACACGCTGATCATGGTCTGAAGGGAAGTGACGCGAGAGGAATTGTTACGTCATGAAACTGGCGGGCAGTTGAGGAGGTCTTGTTTTTCTGCTGAAAAGAGTAGAAATAAAATGATTCCGACTGAGGGGAGGAGAGGAATTTTATGTCTAAAAAAAGAGCAAGTGTAAACGGAGAGTGTTAGTTAAAGAGTAGGAGAGGGAAAGAGTGAATCTGCCGTGAGGATGGAATTGGAACAGATTAACAAGGCGTCTAGGAGCAAACCCACTGACTTTATTCTTTCATTTGAACCGTAATCACAGAGAATGAGGTATGAAACAAAGGCATCTATCAACATTCTAATTGGGACGTGAAGTGCAGCATGCACAACTTGGCAGGTTAATTTGAGAGGCAACCAACATCTAGCCTAAGGTTTTGGTATGGGTAGGATTATTTGAGAATAGTTGACGGAAAGTGAGAGACAAGGTGTCAACATTGGCCTAATCAGTGAAAGGCAGCAACGGGTGACATCCGACAGACTGCCCTTGAAATGTTCAACTTTAGCGATACCCTCAAGTGAAGAAAGATCGAAGGCTTTCCCGGCGTATTATGATGTTAAAGGTTACTCGAATTTTCCACCGGTCCAAACTCTCTATCTTGGCCGACGTTGATGGGCGATGTTGATGGAGAGTTTGGCCCGGTGGAAAACCCGGGTTTAACCTTCAATATCCTCAAGTGGTTTCCCTATCGCTCATTCTTACTGCCGGCATTCGGACCGGGGAAATTCGGGAAGAAAGTTCATGCTTTAGGAACAGCGCCAATAAAATACACAAGCCTTCTAATCGCATTATACGCATTTGAAATAATTGCCTTTGTTGGACATCTAATTAATGCTGACATTTACGTGTGTACTGCGAGTCAGTCACTCCGATTTCCATTCTGTATGAGGATTACAAGCAAAGAACCTATTTTGAGAAAGTAAAGGCCTTGGTATTCGACTCAGGCTGGATCGGAATTTTGCATGAATTGGTGTTTTGTGATGGCAGATCACTGCGAACTTAGAGAATCTAGGACCAACAACTCAGTCTCCTACGGCCACAACATGCTTCTTTTGCATCGTAAGATACTCGCCGGGCATTATGACACAAAATCCTGATGATTTTGAGCTTTAAGAACCTTTTGACGAAACCTCAAGGTCACTTTGCCTATTGTATCTAGATTGGTTTGCATCTTCTACAATAGGGAAAATATAAGTTCATATATTTGTCTTATACCAAAAGGAAATTATATCGTTATTCTTCTGACTTTTTTTATAAAAATCTATGGAGTTCTTCTATTAATTGTGGAATATATATGAAACGTAATTATTTTCCTTTGTATGGACCGAATCACTAACCACTGTTGGGGATTTCACTCATCCATATTGTCAACCATGGAAAGCGCTAACGTTATTTTAACATTAATAGTGGCTACTAACATTATTTTCCTCGGAAATTTCTAAAATCTCAGCTCGGAAACTATTTCCATGAATTACATTAGATCTCAGCTCCATGACACGAGTCTTTTCCAATAATACACCACAGGCAATTTAAATCTAATTGGAAAAGTAATCATTGCAAGGTTTTCATAAAGCCAGAGAATGGCAAATCACAGGAATATCTCATTTCTCCTATATTTCAAATATATTTCGAGCCTAGCGCCTGGAGAGCATGGATGGAACTCGCAGAGACGGTGGGTGGGCTCAAATAGTTATGACAGAATAGCATGAATAATGATCAACACGGCCTTTCTGTGTTCACAATGTGATAAAAGTGACCATCGCCACCAATGCACAGTTGGATGCGAAATTTTAAGGTACTCTAATTGCTTGTTTTCTTTTACATTGTTATAAAGGAGAAAACTTTTTCCTATATGAAGTTTTATAGATCATTTAAAGATCAGTAGTGAAGCTAGCAGTGCATTTTTGTAGTTCAAAAAACGTTTTATACATAGTCTCATTTTTCTGTCATACTGTGGGCAAACCTAAACCTAATGGTTCGCGCATCGCAAACAAGCTTTCTGCAGAGCTGCGGTGCTTTCACTCCTAAGTGCATATTAGGACTGTTATCATGCATATTAGATCTGTTATGACAGAATAGCATGAATAATGATCAACACGGCCTTTCTGTGTTCACAATGTGATAAAAGTGACCATCGCCACCAATGCACAGTTGGATGCGAAATTTTAAGGTACTCTAATTGCTTGTTTTCTTTTACATTGTTATAAAGGAGAAAACTTTTTCCTATATGAAGTTTTATAGATCATTTAAAGATCAGTAGTGAAGCTAGCAGTGCATTTTTGTAGTTCAAAAAACGTTTTATACATAGTCTCATTTTTCTGTCATACTGTGGGCAAACCTAAACCTAATGGTTCGCGCATCGCAAACAAGCTTTCTGCAGAGCTGCGGTGCTTTCACTCCTAAGTGCATATTAGGACTGTTATCATGCATATTAGATCTGTTATGACAGAATAGCATGAATAATGATCAACACGGCCTTTCTGTGTTCACAATGTGATAAAAGTGACCATCGCCACCAATGCACAGTTGGATGCGAAATTTTAAGGTACTCTAATTGCTTGTTTTCTTTTACATTGTTATAAAGGAGAAAACTTTTTCCTATATGAAGTTTTATAGATCATTTAAAGATCAGTAGTGAAGCTAGCAGTGCATTTTTGTAGTTCAAAAAACGTTTTATACATAGTCTCATTTTTCTGTCATACTGTGGGCAAACCTAAACCTAATGGTTCGCGCATCGCAAACAAGCTTTCTGCAGAGCTGCGGTGCTTTCACTCCTAAGTGCATATTTTTCGCGCTTATGTGAGACGGTAGATTGAAAATTTCACCCGAGGAATCATTACTTTAACTTCAAACTCCGCTCACGCTAGGACTATACCATCCTTCCTCCATTTTCCAAATAACATTGATCTCGGTATTTTACACACCTATCCAAACGGGTGCAAATGACCTCAGTTGCAGGCTACCGCACACGTAATCAGCCTACAACCCTGTTTGCTTAACATATTTGCAGGCGATGCAATTGTCAGTTTTGCAAATAATTTTTGCTCTTTTCTCAATTTTCAGGGGAGATAAATCAGGAAACTGGATAGGAAAATAGCTTTTATATACCCAGAAGTTCTTTGGATTTTACTCGTAGGAGACACCAAATTTTTTATTGAAAAGGTTTATATTTTTCCATCTTTTTCTTGCTATTGGGAAAGCCCATGCCCATACATTGAGTGACTTCAATGCATGGGCAAAAAATTCAGGGGCAGTATTATGAGTGAAACACGTTACACGAAAAAGACTTAGTTCGGGTTATCTCGATGAAAAAGGGCTTAAATTGCATTTTATCACGAAAACTCTCTATATTGTGTTCCTTTAAGATGAGTGAGGTAGGTGTGATTCCACTGATGGGAGGTGTTGGCATACTAACCAGTCTTTCCAATGGCATTGAGTTGTAGTGGACTGTTTCATTTTTCCGTAAATTAGGTTACATCGCATCATCGAACGCAAGGTTTTAGTCGTGTGCCAAACAACATAAATTCTGTTGAAAGTATTTGGAAATGTAATTATTTGGTTTTCAGGCTGGCTCGTATCAACGCGGCTGCCGTGGCTGTAACTATTTTGAAAATCAATAGTGTACCGTGCACTGTAATTTGCTGTGCTTCGTTAAGGGCTGTTTTTTAGGTGACACATGGTGAATGTTAATTTTTAAACAACTACGGACATTTTTGTAGAATCGAGACGAAATGGATTCTTTTTTTGGGAAGAAATCTGCTGTTCCTTCCGGCAACTTGGATTCAACTTTGAAAATTACTTTTATTGGCTGTCATTGGTAGATGGATACGAATTGAAAGACTTTCAAATCAGGAATTATAGTATGATATTTTACTAGACGGAATAATTTCGTTCGCCAGTGCTTGGTATCCAAACTTGAGCACTGTTCTACACTTTTTCATATCCAACTTGAAATTCTAAGTAGCTTTCTCTAGTCTACCTTCTTTTTACAAATCCTTACGTATTGCTATAGAATCTTGTTTTTGTTCTGAATTGAAACATTTTAATAAAATTTCAGAAGAATCCTATGCAAGTAATCAAACAATGATGTCTTTGGATGAGGTGCTCATAGTTGGCTTTTAAAATGGACGTGGACATTTCTATGTTAAGAAAAAAGTCTGTGCATATATATTATCTCGTAAAACGAGAATATTTGCAATATAATACTTGATTTTAGCATTAATAAATTATATCAGTCATTTGGCGCAATTAAATAATCTTCTGTTTATACATTCCTATTCTCGCGGGTAGTTATGCTAAGAACAGGAAGATTTATTTGTTTGTCAGTTATGACTTTTGTCATCCGTCCATCGCATGAGAAATATTGTCATAGTTGGAGTCATAGTGATAGGAGTAGGTGAATTAATTAACTTAACAAATCTTTTTAGAACTTTGAAATGATCCTAGAACATTTAAAGCAAACCCTAAATGTTTTTTTTTTAATTTAGATATCTTACAACATCTGTTTTTTCATTTCCTATTGATTTCTTCCCTTTTTATCGTTTCTTCTCCATTTTACCATCCTGTTCAATTTATCGCCAACAAGTTTATCGACGTGCTTTCACCCTCGCTCCTGGGAAAAGATATTATTATTTTAAATTGTCTTTGGCATATCAAATTACTGGAAACACATTAATTATGCACAGTTTAATCTATGAAATTATTATGATGATATATCATTAATATAGGTTTAGATGGAAGTTGATACACCTATAATAATGTTTCACAATCGGAAGTCCCTATATACATACTCTATTTCATACTTCAACTCAGCATATGTCCTTACTCGCTTAGTCACATCCATGTAGCCTATTTTCTTTCTTCCCTCATCCTCCATTTATACTACAATCTCTCTTAAGCGTGAAGTTTATTTGCACACCTTAAATTCCCGAGTCGAGTTGGTGGCAACTTTATACAGTGAAGAAATGGGTTGTCAATCCAATATCTGCACTTTATCTTGCGTTATTCGTGAAGGATGCTTAATGCATCCCATCTTGTGTTTTATGGCAACAATTTCCTCCATATTTTTCCTCAGGCCTCTTGACGTTAATATATAACACTCAATATGTTTTCATCCTTGTAATGTATAAAGCTTCACTCACAGCCAAGTATGTTCATTTTTCAGTGATTTCCACGTTTTTCAGATGCTTGTAAAAAGGGAAACTTTTCAGTAACATAAAAAACTTGGGCCAAATTTTCATGCATTCACCATAACTTTTTAATATAGGCACAGCTTACTTTTTTGCCTCTTCCTATACGATACTTCCCAAATCCTACCCCACCGAATGTGTCTTCTCTCTGCTGCACACCTGTTTAACTTTCAGTAATCGACATTGTATGGTACATTTATGTTACACTTCAACGATTGCTATGTCCGTCTCTTTATGGATCATTTTCAGCTTCCGCCGGGCATCTTCGGCCGTCCATGGTTATTCTTTGATCTTCGGAAGTAAGTCGGAGTAGAGTATCCAGCATTAACAGCGTCCGCACCACCCGTCCATGTGACCTCCTTCAGATAGCTCTATTTTTCGGTGAAACTTGGGTATGTCAGGATAAACATAAGAGTTGACTCAATGCCGTATGTATGGAGTATATTAAAAGTGTTTATGGCTAAAGAGGGGGGGGGGGTAGGGTTAGAAATGAGTGGGACGTGAAAGAATGTAGATTAGCTTTTGTAACTATGGAAACATTTGAAAGGAGTGCGCTTCCTTAGTTTGGCCATGTCGAGAGAATGGATGCGAGTCGAATGACGAAACTGATGTATAAGAGTAAAGTGAATTATGTGAGATACAGGGATTGACCGCGAGTGCCATGAGTGAATGTTGTGCCAGAGTCTACGGAGGAGTTATATGGGGAGTCTTAAGTAAAGGAGAGCGTGTACGAAGCAATGCATGACTTTTTGAGAAGTAAAAGTAGTTTTTGAGGACAGGGATTCATGGAAAATATTATTAAAAGGTAGTGTAGTTTCCTGGGAGAAACTTCAATTACCAAGTTCTTTGAGTTTGTCCAGCCCGAGGGAGAATAGTGTGATGGGTTTGCATGTGCGCGTATTTAAAATTTATATCTTAGGTCAGAAACAACCCTCGCGGGTAATGATGTCTGAATACTCTGTTGCAAAAATTGAAATGCCGATTTACTGAAGTATTTTCCATCACTATTAGCAATAAAACCCTCGTCGATGGGAATTTTGCCTAATTTTCTTATAATCGCTCACTAAAATTACGAATTATGTTTCAAAATATCGCGTATTACGACTCCAAGACTTCAAATCCTTTGAGTGACACCAAACTGAGCTTATGTGATTTTCTTGCGCTCAATTTGAGGGCAGAAAATAAAGTGCACCAAAATACGCACTCATTCGGCCACCCCATTATGCCTGCACCGTAATTTTAACTTTTTTATGGCAAAGTCGCTCACCAGTTGGAATTTACGACGCGGTGCAAAAGTCGATTTTGCCTCCCGGACCTGACGGTACGTGTAAACGAACGCTGTGGGTCCGGACCCACACGGAGTGCCATTCAAGTCCATTAGCGGTGTTGATTAACAGCTTCCCACCACACTTGCCCAACACAAGCGCACCCCATTCCCCACCCTTCCTTCTATCCGCACCTCTTACCCTCCAATCCACACCCTCCCTGCACCCATCCAGTGGATCTCCATAGCCGAACTCCCTGTGCGACCATAGAGAGGGCTCAACTTATGAGGTCTGTTCAAAAAGTTCCCCAACTTTTTTTATTAAAAAAAAGTACTTCACTAACAAATTATTGGTCAGGGTCCCCTTCAAAGTAGTCTTCTCCCCAACGTATACACTTATCCCAAAGGTGTTTCCACTCTTTGAAATAGTCCTGGAACGCATCTTCCAGAATGCTCATCAGCTCCTCTGCCGAATTTTTCTCTATTTCAGAAATGGTGGAAAATCTCTTTCCTTTGAGCAGGGTTTTCGTTTCAGGAACAGGAAAAAGTTACACGGGACCAGGTCTTGTGAATAGGGTGGGTAGAGAAGCACAGCGGTCTTGTTTTTGGCTAAAAACTCACGAGTTCTGAGATAAATGAGCCAGCGCGTTGTCGTAGTGAAAAAATTACTCGCTTCTCCTCCGAATTTCGGGCCGTTTTCGACTGATTCTCTCTCTTAGGTATGTCATAACCCCCAGGTAGTACTCCTTGTTGACTGTAATGGCATTTAGGTAGGTATTTGTGATACACAACCTCCTTTGTATAAAAAAACAGTCAACGTCACCTTCACATTCCAGAAAACTTGTCGAGATTTTTTGGGGCGGGGGGATGTTTCGCCAATCCATTGTGAAGATGAAGTTTTTAATCGATGTCATATCCATAAACCCATGACTCATCGTCTGTTACGATCCTGGAGAAGAAGATTTCATCCTATTCAGCTTGAACAAACAGTTCCTGACAGACTTGAAATCGATGTTGTTTCTGGTCTCCTGTCATCAGGCGAGGCACGAATTTGGCGGCGACTCGATGCTTCCTCAATTTTGTAGTTAGGATTTTATAGCACGAACCAATCGAGATGCCACACTCTTCTGCAAGTTTCCGGACAGTCAAACGTCGATTTCCACGAACGATATCTTTCACTTTCTCGATCAGTCGACGTTGATGGTCTTCCGGAACGCTCGTCGTCTTCCACTGATTTCCATGCCTTTTTGAACCGAGTTAACCGCTCATAACACACAGTACGTTTCATAGCATCCTCACCATAAACCTTGGTAATCAACTCAAAAATTTTCATGAATGATTTGCAGAGTTTCACGCAGAATTTCTTAGAACAACGCAGCTCCTTCAAAGAGCTCATTTCCGCGGATCCGATTTTTCGCCGCACTCCTCGAACACCCTTTCACATAAACGGCTGTAACTAAGCAACAAAACAATATATCAACTATAAAGTTAAATGCAATTATTTGGGAAGTTTTTTCGGACACATCGCCGTCATGTGGATTAAAAAATAACCAGCTGGAGGCGTACTATTCAAAAAGTTCGGGAACTTTTTGAACAGACCTCGTATACATGAACTTGTGATGGGAGTGTGGCTTTTCCGCCATATTGGAAAAACCTTGCCCTGAGTGGGGAAAAACTTATTTTTATTTCTGGTAACACATCGAAGCCATTTTCCTCATCATCAAGGTGAATATCGAGGGGGGTTTATGCGAACTAGACGTTCACGCTTCAAGTCTACATTGTAGCACATGAGACGAAGTCGTGCTTACAAAGCCACTTTCGCGGTGGATAAACCCAACATTGTCGTTATATAACGATGAAAATTGACAAATTTCCAATCATTGCATTAAAAAATGGTGTGGTGCGAAGTCACTCGCACGGGTGCATATACACCAGGGTTGAAATTCGCCATGAAAAAATCATTTGACCCGACCGGGATTCGAACCCGGATCTCCCAATTGCCGGAACTCCCCACTTACACACTGGCCAAGTGTTACCGGCTAACACACCTGACCGGCAATTGGGAGATCCCGGTTCGAATCCCGGTCAAGTCAAATGATTTTTTCATGGCGAATTTCAACCGCGGTGTATATGCACCCGTGCGAGTGACTTCGCACCACATCATTTTTTAATGCAATGATTGGAAATTTGTTTTTATTTCATACTTTCATTGTGTATGTTCCCATCGACTTCAGTGTTGATGCAAAAATGTATGAGGAGTTCATCATATTCAAAGAAAATAATGTGTTAAGTAGCGACTACATTAGAAATTTGTTATTTGGAAAGAAAGATCCAAGACTTTCATGGCGTATGGTGTGATTGAAGGTGATATTTGACCTCCAGAGTTATTTGTGGTTGACCATGGGGGTTGTCGCTTTGTAGGAAGAAATATGTTTGTAAGATGCCGCTTTTTCCCTCATTTAATGATGTATTTTTCCCTTTGCTCCTCCAGCTTCGCCCAAAAGTTACTAGAACTATATCATCAAATTAATATATACTTATAGTTTTTGAGTATTAAAATGTCTTAGCTAAAAATCATAGCATTATTTACTATAGACTATCAGGTAGCTAGCCTGCTCACTCCGTGAGCAGGGATGTGTACCCGCAGGGGGTAAGTATCCTAGTCTAAAAATAGCTCCTTGGTGAAAATGTTTTTTTTTTCATTCACTGTTCTCCTTTGTTGTTTTTAAATCCATTTGAATAGGATATCACTGTGGGTTTCTTTTGTTTCAACCATTGTACTCTTCCGCTCTCCCTTTTGGCCTTTCTCCCTTGTCACTGTTTCCCAGCATCTGGTTGTTGCAACCACAACCCACAAATATAACTTACACCTTTTCAAGGATGGTAACCTAACACCCCCTGCCACACGCGCAAGCAGCCGCTCTTTTGGATCTTATTTTAAACTTACTAAACACACTCCTTTTAATTCATGTCTCCATTTCATCTCCAAATAACTTACACATTTGCACGGCTGGTGACCTAACACCCCCTGCCACACGCCCAATAAAAATCCAAAACTACTCGCAAATCATGAAGACAGAGATTTCACATTCAACGCACCAAACCTCTCTTCTAGCTCAAAAATTGACAGAGGAAGAAACAAAACGGATACAGAATGACTGACACGCTACAAAATTAATATATATAGACGAGTCACAGCACTCACATATCTTTGCATAGCAGCTGGTAAAAAAAAGGGTTCACTCCAATACGTGTTCTTCCAGGCAGCCAAAGAGAGCCAATAGTGCAACGTATCCTCACTCTAACCAGTTTCCTAAAACAGAGGGAACGGGAATGTCCAATAAATGCTGTCGGTGGTCGCCCGTCCCTGGTACCGAGCCCATTCTGACGACCTCCATGCTCAGGACACCAAATGCCCTCTCGCCATCCCAGTTCCTCTCAAATCCCTGAAGAGGACAGCAGTGGAGTGCGCGAGGGGCATTGTGCCCTTTTGGCTCTGTGTTTACGATTTTATCACCATAATAGATGTAATCCAACTTGAAAACAACTCGTAAATGAAGTGACGGCGTGTCCAAATGAGTGAAATAACAAAACGGAGTTATTCAAATGCGCGGTCGAAGGACGCGGCATCGGCTTTGGCTTAACTTCGAGTCAGAGCAGTGATTTGTTTTTTGTTTTTGCTTCTTCGTCCCCCTCTGTATTCTATGTTTTCGGTCATTAACTTCGATCACACTACTGAAGTCCGTTGCGCCGATTAAGATTGTTTGGGAGGTTTATTTGAGAATGTGCAATCAGGAAATAGGGAATCGGTGATGAGAGGCCGGGCTTTTTCTTGAGCCAACTCGCGACTAGAGGCGTAAAGGGGTCCACTCTTTAAACGTCCCATTCAACGAACTTCCTTGCACTGGACATGATTTTCACAGAGCACTCAATAAGAGATCGGAATTCTAACTAGAATATCCGCAACTACAGGAATTCGAACCTCAGCACTCGGGATAGCCAATCAATACTCAAGTCAACACATTAACTTGGTCCCCAACTTCGATCTCCGAGTCCTTGGGTCTTAATATTTGAGGTCCGATATTCCTGGGTTCACTTTGGGTGCAAAATGTGATTCCAAAGTATTTATTCCGCCATTCTGTTATGCTTCCATCGTAATTTTTACTGTGATTAACGGCTTATCCGAGTGACAAAACTTAAAGACTTTTAAAAATAAATAACATTTCGACATGATGTCATTTAAGTAAACGGAGTCACAAAAATGAATAAAACAATAATGCGATGAGGGTCGACCGCCTGAGACTACTTTTCTTAGCTGGTTGATTTTGGGTGGAGATAGCAAGCGCCGGCCTTTGCAAACAGCTGGAAGTGGCAAGCAAAAAGAGATAGAGATGATGCAAGACAAGATGCAATGACGGCTTCCCAGGGCGTGCGTACGAGAGAAGACCGTTAATAGTTGAGTACGCTTTAACGGTGTCCTTAGAAAGGGGAAGGAGAGGAGGGACGATGGCAGCTCCACCACAACCACATTAGGAAGAAATTGAGAAACGTTTACAATATTGGTGGCCAACGCGAAAACCGAACAGTCCGCTAACCAGCTGAACATTTGAGTTCTGGGCGTTAATTAGCTTTCGACGCTTTAAACCTTGTGCTGTGGCGCTTCTGTAAAAAAGTTGACTGCAATAGCTATCGTCCACTGGACCAACCATCTGGCCATTTTTAGAATAAAAATTCTGACCCTGTCCTCGCAAGTTACTTGCCATTAGAAAATGTGTTTTATCTGTTTTGATTTGAACTTGGATATTTTCTCTTTTTCATATTATTACAACTCTTGAATAGAATATGCTATAATTTTAGCAGTTGAAAGTTCCAACTGGTGACCAAGATACGCCCGATTGAGATGATAAGTTTTTCATTTCAATCGATTAATGAATAAATCACTGAAGAAATATTTGCTTTCTCTAGCTCGCTTTCAGATTATCTCCAACTACTCGGAATTGAGCCTTACCTGCGATGCATTCTATCTATCATCAATAATGATGTCTAAATTGTAGTGGATGTCATATATTGCGAATACTTCCAAGATTGACTGTGCGTGTGGTTTATGGTTACGAGGAAGGGTTGATGGTGCGCCGGGAGTCCCACGACTTCGTCTGGGGTGTCACCGAGACCTATTGCGGCGCTAAATTTTCTCTGGTGCTCTTCTCCCTAACGGTCCGTCGACAGCATGTCCACCCCTCTCCACTAGTATTGTAATCAGACCGTTGCTCTGAAAAAAACCTTTACTATAGGGCCCCAGCCTCATCATTATCTTTAAATATATCTTCATATACCGTGGGGATTACAAATACAAAACATTTGTGGCGCAGCATAAAAGAAGCTATGTTTTGTTAAACGTATAATAGGAAGTTGCTCGGATGAAAAAGTAAAATGGAGATGTTACCTCGCTCTGGTTAGGCCACACCTCGAATACGCCGCGAGCATTTGGGACCCTGGTCAAATATTTATAACCAAATAATTAATAAAATACAAAGGAAAGCAGCGTGCTTCGTTAAAAACTGCTACGAGCGTACATATAGTGTCCCGCAACTTTTAGAGGGATTAAGGTGGGAGCCCCTAGAGACTCGGAGGCTACCCGCTAGGCTTAGGTTGCTTGAGAAATTCAGAACTGATATTTTTCAGAGCGACATAGAGAATATTATCATGACTCCTCACTACATTTCTAGGTCTGACAGATGCGATAAAGTAAGAGAGATACACTGCCGAACAGATAGGTACAAAAACTCGTTCTTTCCGGGCACAATAAGCGACCACAATAAAAATTGAGCTCCACTAAATACCCTCTCATAGAACATGTCACCATTTCACCTCCAAAAAACTTAAACCTTCACACGCCCATGCGGCGGCTCGCAGGGTATTATGTAGATGGCTGAACCTATGAGGAACAATTCTTCAGCAGTGATGTCAGTAAGAGGGTTCGATCTTCACGGCTAGTGTCCTCGAACGAGTGGACGTACATGCTCCATTGCCAATAAAGAATGGTAAGCGCGACCTCACCCCATGGATTACCCCACAATCTTGTAATCGTAAGCATATAATGGAAATGAAACAATGTACATTATCCATCAAAAGGTTTCACATATCATTACTTGTAAATACAAATTATAGAGAAATAAAGTACGGCATCTGTATTCAATTCCGGAGACTGAAATTATTATTGACTAATGGGGAAACAAATTAATCTGACAGAAAATATAAATTATTGGCATAGATCAATCGCAAAATGGCATACAAATCAGGCACCTGTCTCCTATATCTAAACAGCTACGTTTTCTCATCGTGAGAGGTACACACAAATGGTAATGTTTTAGATATTGGTTTTGAAATCGCTACAATGAGAGATTACAATGAGAAATTTCCTTTACCAGCAATTGGTCAACTTTATCCTTTGCGTTACTTAAATATTTTTATGAATACTCTGAAAATAGTTAGCATTAAATTTAACTCTTAAAACTTATTCACCCGACGATCATGCCTAGGCCACCCGATGTTTGTGACTTCTCCATAATATACTCGACCTTTCCAAGTTTTATGGTTCCAGATCTCTCCCCTTGTTCAACCCTTTCATAATGTATCACATGTAGATGACATCTCATTATTGCTGAATGTCTATTCTTTGTGAATTATTTAAACCCCTCGAGAGTATGATCAGCAATTTGATGGTTGCTATCCAAATAAAATTTTCTTAACGAATTCCAGTCTGGGTTTAGAGATGGATGTGGAATGAAATCCACTTTCATAAAGATAACAGTCAATATCTGTCTTGAGACCGCTCCGTGACGAAAACTATTGTTAAGGCATTCCCTATATTAAACATTTATTGTGCCATACAAGTAAAGATAAGGTGAACATTTTGTGCAGAAGTGGCATTAATGAATTCTCGTGTGACGATTGTGAGGGTGTCTACGTGAGACAGGCATTGAGAATTTTCCGGACAAGGACAAAAGAGCACCTCAGTGATTTTAAGAATAATCATGACAAAAAGAGCAACTTTACCAAACCACTTTTAATCTGTATCCACAGTAGTGGTTTTAAAGTGAATGTGCTGCATTTAATAGATAACTGGCGTGCTTTATAACGGCTCGAAATATTGAAAGGATGTTTTGACCTAGATCCTAATCTTGAAATTGAAAGTTTACTACCCTCCAATTCCCATATCCTACCCGCCATTGTATAACCTTCTCCTTCTCCCACAAAGACCTCCCTCCCCTTTCCCTCTACTGGTTGCTTATATATGTGAATGAGATCCTTGTATAATCTCCCGATGATGATGATCAGCCATCAAAACCCGCGTCGTGTTGGAGTGTGAAATATTCTGTGGTCTGTAAAAGTTACAAAGTTAATAAATATGTGCGGAGAGAAATCGAATATCGGGTTGGACAGCTGTAGCACAACGAATTGATCCCCGATCGAAATGTATTTGGAGTATAAAAAAATGACGATATCACCGTTCGTGAAATGTATTAGTTGCAGTAATAAGTTTATGTTCGGTTGAATAAAAGTCTTTTCAAACTACGGAGTTCTTTTTCTGGAAATACTCGATACATTTCAAAGCCAAAAAAACTCTTATGAATAGGAAACCCATGCTATGAACAGTTTGAATTGCAATGGCGTTCAAGTTCATGGCGACATAATGGACTACTAAATTGAAGCGAACAATTTTTAATAGTAAAAGCTTTATTGATAGTGGTGAAAAACATTCATGAACAATTCCACATTTTATTTCCATCCGACCATGGTTTTGGCACGTTAAGCCAAAATTGGGGTATATTTCCATACATAACAAGTCATTATATACATGAATTTGGGGGTAAGGGAGAGAATGTTTAGAATAGAAGGAGGAGTCTGGGGAGGGTAGCCGTTCTTCTTTCAACATGACTCATTTGAGGGCGAGAGAGTGTGAAAATTGGTGCTTAAGGCTCAGGAAATTTCAGTCTGATTAGAGATGACTCGTTGACAATGAAGTCATTACTATTATAAATTTTAAAGTCTAAAGAATTACCCATTTCTAGACAATGTAGGGCTTTTGGGTCAAAATCGCTAAATTGGTTCGGCATGCATCTATGAAAGTATTCAAATCAAAGCAGTAGAAATACTTCGAAATTTCTACGAGAAAAGTTTGGCCTGGACCGGGAATCGAACCAGGGTCCTTTGGTTTTACGGGGATCAAGTAGATGTGGTGGCTAGTATACTGGCTTACCATACGGACGGCCAGGGTTCAAATCCCTGCAGAGGAGGATGTTTTTCAGTGGAAACCTGATCCCTACTTGAGTGTCTTGTGGATGGTACTTCAAGTACAGTACTCCGTATGTCGGATGAGACGTTAAACCGTTGTCCCCTTGGCGCCTTTCTTTAAGAGCAGGCTACAATGCCCGGTTTCCATCCACCCTTCCTTCCCTGTGGCACAAATGACCTCAGCTGTCGGTCGCCTCCTCAAAATCCAATCCAGTCCAATCATTTGGTTTTACGGACCAGTCCACAGACCAAAACGCTATCCACGCTTACTAATTCTCTTGGCAATTTTGGCGGATTCTAGGGAACGAGACCTTATACCCTTGCGGTGGCAACGCAAGGGAGAATAGGGGCTTCAAAGAAACCACACTCAAATGTCAGTATCCTTCACCAGCACTTATGCCGGGCTTGGGAACGTGACTAAGAAGTCAAGTCAAAGAGTGCTGCCATCTCTGATAGTATGCCTTAGTCATTGCTAAAGAATTGAAAGGTACCGATTTTGTTGACAAAGAAATTTAGTATCTAGTTATTACTTTTATTGCGAGAAAAAATGAAGTGCTTTTGGTTCGACAGAAAGAAAATGTGAAGTATTTCATATGTTCTCAATGATGATAAGACATAGTGGCTATATTAGAGAGATAAATTGAAGGATACAAGGGAGTTAGTATTAACTGATTTTTCTCTCTTGGGCTGGGAAACGACAAATGTATGAATGCAGAAAGTTAAAGATAGAGAAGATGTAAGTTGAGTAATGTTCGCCTCTTGTTCTCAATCTCAAGTGGTTTTATTTTTTAAAATATCCCCAATATTCTTTGCTTTTCTGGTGTAAATAATTTATTTACTCTGCTCATAACTTTTTATTTTTAACAATGTTCAAACAAATCTATGTAGAAATTCAGTAAATATAAAAATATTCATATTCCCTCTTCGAAGTTAGGTGGGAGATTTTGTCCTCCATTTCCGACTATAATTCTTATTATAAACTTAATCTTTTTATTCATTCCTTTTCCCAAAAAGTAAGAGTATTCGTTTTTTCTCTCCAAGTACAAGATCGCTGAAGCGCCCTATCAAAGATAACCAAAGAGCGGATCCCTCCATGTTGTCTCTGTCGTTGTTTTGGTGATTAACCTGGGGTGACATCTGACGAACTCATATCAAATGTGCCTTCATATTCCCTCTTTTTCGCCATTTTTCTCCGCTAACTGGATGATGCCACCTTTTGGGTCCCACGTGGTCTGCGGCGTCAGGCGGCTAATCCATCACTTCCGTCTTTTTTTTCATGCTCTCCTCCCATCTCATTCTTTCCCCTCTTGCGGCTCATTCTTCAACTAGCTCACATTCCTAGCATCCGTTTTACCTCATTTTTTCATTCTCTATTTCGCGTGGGTCTTGACGCCGCCTGAGTCTCGGTACATTTTTCGGGCTCGTTTGACCAAACAATTATTAATTATGTTTTACTATTTTTTCTGGCTGTTGACAAAAGCGGTGGTTTGACGGTTGATTCCACTGCATGATAGGTACTGGTAAATTTGTTTTTGGAGGAACAGCGACGACTGATGATAATTCCCTCGGGTCAGTAAGGTATTTTAAAGGTGGAAAGTTCAATATTATACATAATGAATTGCTCATGTTCTCTTCATTCCCTGAGGATTACGCAGTCAGTTGGGATCTGTAGATTTGAAATCAGAAAGTTTTTTGATTGCCCCTAATGTTTACGTACTTGACAACTTTTGTGATGGGCCCTAATACGTTTATTATTTCTACTTTTGGGCCGAAATATTATATTTGGTACCACAAAAGATCATGGATTAAATAAAGGCTACATCATTTACCTAAATTTGAAGCCGATCTAAATTTTAATTTAGTTGAAAATATTTTGGAAACACTTTCATGCTGTAAATCTGGTTTTGGTTGATCTGAGTTACGTGGAAGGAGGTCTTTTTTTATTTCTTTCTTGACACGCACATAAAGAGACTAGGATGGCTGACATCCAAATCACGCAAGAAATAAGTCGTCATCTGGTGCTCTCGGATGGATTATTCATCTTCAGGGATCTCAAGATGACCACATCTCATTGCACGTCTCGCATGTAAACAGAACATATTCTACGTAAGTCGTTGAAGCACGATTAGCAATGTGTCTACATACATACATACATACCCATCACGCCGTTCCCTTCCGGGGTAGGCACAGTCAAATGTTGCACTACTTAATACATAATTGTACACCCAACTCTGCTTCAATAATTTCCTCCATTCTGACCTATCCTTGCAAACCTCTTTTGCCTCATTTACCCCCATACATTGTGTCATACACGTCCTCCTGTTTTTAAGACTCCTAATGCTCCTCCTAAGAATTTCCTCAACCACATTCAACCACAACTTTCTCGGCCTACCTCTACCTCTCACACCATTTATTCTACTCTCATATATCTGTTTCGTTATTCGACTCTCATCCATTCTTTCAACATGGCCAAACCAACGAAGCACACTCCTTTCATACACGTCAAGTACTGGAGCATTTAACCCACATTCGTTCATGACCCACTCATTCCTGACCCTATCCATCCTACTTTTTCCGCAAACACTCCTCTGATAACTCATACCCACGGTAATTAGTCTACTCTTATGTCTATCCTGACATACCCATGTTTCACTACAATACAACAAAGTGGGGAGAAGTACACTTTTGTACACGGTGATTTTCGCTTCCTTAGACAAGCACTCATTCCTTGATATGCTCCACATGCTACCTACCACTTTCCTTCCAGCGTTTGCACGTCTCTTTATCCCCTCATCTATTCTGTCTAATTTTCACAAATTCAATTATATTGAGTGGTTCTCTAGAAGTGGAATAGAAATGATAGCCACAGCAAATCATTCTTCGGATTGATTTGCTTATGGTTTCCATGTGTTATGGTTGTGACTATTTGTCAACCCATTTTGTACACATTAACCTCACCTACCACACACACCATTGCGGGGAGTTTCAGGAAACCGTGCATAGAATTACATAAAGGAGACAGTCTTAGGCTTCACTTCGTGGAATCTTTCCATCGTTATGACGGGAAAACAAATCGTCTATTCCACTAAAAAATATTTTTATTTCACGATATAGTTTTCTCTGTTATCTAGTATCTTTAGGTGACATTGCAAAAGGATATTCGGTTTATATACAAGTGCAAGCCCGAGGAGGGTGTGGAGAATGGGACTTGGAGAAACCGTTGAGGGTGAGAGGGGTGAGGAATTAAGAGCATAGATATTCCTAGGTGGATATATGTGCCGGCAGGAGAAGGGGGAGTGGGATTTGTCATTTTGGAACCATAGGAGGGGATGGGAAGACTCTGCAAGGGGGTGGGGGTCAGGGTGGGTGCAGATATAAGGGGTGGGGACCAAGGAAGGTGAAGAAGGGGAGAGCGGATAGGATACGATACTTCATTTTGGAGAATACCCGATATCACCAACACCTCCAGTGCGTCCAACCTAGGTCCTTTATTTTCTAATATCACTATATTGGATGTATTGCATTTGTTTGTATGAAAGTATATGCTTGGCGAACTAAAAATCGTGCTTATAGTTAATAAATCAAACCTTTTGCTCGGTTATTTTGCCCTTTCCATCCTCCTCCTCTATTCGTAGGCTCCATTTGCCCAATTCATATGGCAGCCAAGTCAAACTGAGGGCCCTTCGAGGGCCACGTGGGTCACTTTTGTGTAGTCATGCGGGTCACACTTGGCAATTAACTGAAGCGATTTAATTAAAATTATTGTAGAATATTTTTCTCTCTTAATCTTATAATTATGAAATGTGCCGAGAAAAAGTTTAATGCCTATCCATGAGTCATGAATGCCAAGTAAGGAAGTATTTGACAAAATAAAATTAAACGGCATCATGAACTGGTATGTAACAACAGCCAGAGATGGGCGGTATCGACAATGCATTTATTTGAAATACATATTTGCAATACTTTTGTAGTTTGTAATTTATATCGGAAATATATTTTCTGAGTGCATTTTGTATTTTTTAATGAAAATACATTTAAAGGGTATTTTGTATTTTCGAAATACATCTAAAAACATATTATTTTCTCTGACATATAACGCATTGGTTTGGAAAATGACCATCTCGCGCGCCAGAACTTTTAAATGACCCAGTATTATCCTACCATCTGTGAGGCATGGAGGCAGTAACTTGACCCTTAATACATTTGTGTAACCCCCGTAGACTCCGAAATCGCATTTGCGAAATATGGTCGCCGGCAGTGAGTATCTTGTGGAGCTATCGACGTTATTGGCCTGCGACGACTGACACTATTCCAAAGGATACTAGCGTTAATATTGTCGATATTAAAAGGAAATGAACATTTTTTGTAAAATTGTAAAAATGTTGAATTTTTAGCATATGTTCTTCACATTGTCTTTTATTTTACCATGGAAAATGGACCAACAACCATGGAATGAAGATTTTCGCAGCGGGATGTATTCTCGGCTTTCATACTGACTTCAGTGTATTGCTGTGTATGGAATCTAGGTGTTTGTGCTTTTGCTGCCACCATATAATTACGCGGTAAAAATACTTCAGCCTCTCAATTTATTAGAAATTTAATCCAATTGCTAACAGTGTGTACCTAGTGACTCTCAATAAACTGGTCACGAAGAATTTTAAATTCCTAAGTGTAGGGAAAGGATGTATTTTGTATTTTAAAGTATGTATTTTGAAATTACTTATGTATTTTGTATCGAAAATACATTTTCCGTATGTATTTGTATTTGGTATTTTAGATACAGTTTTTGAGAGTAATTTTTATTTTGTATCTAAGTTACATTTGAAATGTATTTTGCCCATCTCTGACAACAGCAAATGCATTAAAGATCACGGGTTTAAATACTGAATCGTAATTTTGATCAGCTTATATATCCTTTGTGCGGGCCACAAGTTCCCAGCCAAAGAGCCACCTGTTTGACATGCCTGGTATTTGGTATTTCACTCGTTGCAACGGAGTCCGTAGACCCCACTTTGTTGCAATATTTTAATTCTGGATTATCATCGTTGGACCCTATAGTATTTTTTAGTCTGTGGCTATTATAAAAGGTGGCCCTTAATTTCTCTGGGAAGTTTCCTTTGAATGTTAGTGGATTTCTTCCCTAAAAAAAGGTAGCCTTCGACATTTGGGTGCATTTTTCTTATCCGTCATACCATTAAAATATGATTTGGTTTTTTCCCGGCGTTTTTTCCGATGCCCTGAGGACGATGGCGGAGGTAGCCATCGAAACGTCGGCCAACAATTACCTAGCCTGGTGGAAAACCCGAGAAGACTTCATACCATAAAATTTAGCTTTTCTAGCTGAGTTTTTTTTCCTCTGTTTTATCTGATTTTTTGCTTTGTTTTCATGCATTCATTTATTGCTGTTTCTATTTTTGATAGCTATAGGGGAAGGTCCTCTAGTACGGGACAGCATGTTGTATGGGACAGGCGGTGTTATGGCCAATCGACGTTAGGGACATCACTTACAACGGCATTGGCGTGAGTGCAGTGATGCCAAAGGCCAGTTCTAGCCATATTGGTTTTGTGTTGCCACGCATTCTCTTCTAAGGAGTGTTTTAGTGGTTTTGCACCAAATTTTCGTGCACGGAGATAACTTTAGACCATCCTACCTTCATTGTAAGTTCACATATGTTTTAATTGTCTTGGTAGAAATTAAGGGTTATTTTAAGTAAGTTATGAGCGATTCTTCCCAATCGGATTGGTAGTTTGCCCTTGAGAGTGAAAGTTACGTCGCGTGACAGTCCAGTTGTATGGGAAAGGTGCATTGAGGGTTGCATGGGACAAAATTGAAATGTACAAATTAGGCGATTGTGATGCATTTCTTAGCTAGGTAAAGTAGGTTCACTACTATTGCTATATATTTTGACAATCCTTACTTTCCATAAATAAATAAATAATATTTATCCATGATAAATTGCTTAAATAATTATTTATTTATTTACTGGAAGTACAGATTGTCGACAAAATAGTAATGAGGCAAAAATTTTACGGTTTTATTTTATTCGCAAGCGAGATGGTGAGGCCTAGACAAAGAAAGAAAAGGGGAAGAGGAGGATTTGAAGAACACTATCGAACAAGTTAAGCTAGGGAAAATGTCGTTGAGAGTTTCAGACGATCATTTTTCAGTACCGAAAAGTACGATTGTGCGAAGACAAAAGTTTCAATGAAGGGCGATAAGTACAGATTAAACCCTTGTTAGGGAATTTAAAAGCATTTTCTAGAACGTTTAACGATGAACAGGAGCAAATCTCACATGACCATGTAAAAAACCTTGACAATCAGCTGATGCCATTGAACAAAACAGAGTTCTTAAAACTCGTCTATCAATTTGCTCATAGACTTAAGATACAACATAGGTTTAATAAAACAAAAATATGGCCGGCAAGAATTTTTACTATGATTTTATGACAAGGCATGCAGATCTTCGGCATAGGACAGCGGAGTTGACAAGTTTGCAGAGAGCAGCAGGCTTAAACAAAAAGCAAGTTGATAGATTTTACAGTATTCTTAGCGATCTCATGGCAAAGTAAAACTTCGGCCCTTCAAAGATCTTTAATGCAGATGAAACAGGTGTTTCAAGTGTTCACATCAACAGACTGAAAAAGATGTCAGTGAAAGGCAAGAAGCAGGTAGGAAGATTGACTTCCGCCGAAAGGGGAAGAAATGTGACAGTTCTACTATCCACCAGACAATTCTTCTGGCCACTGGGGACGTATTTTTATCTCCTGTCTACCCACGAGTGAGAATAGACAATGAGATTAAGAAAGGCGCACTTGCAGGAAGTATTTTCAACGGCCAGCCAAGCGGTTGGATTACGAAGGATGGTTTCCGCAAGTGGCGTAATCTGTTCGTGGAAAGAGTACACTCAACCGAAAAAGAACCTGCCCTTCTCATACTGGATGGCCATGCAAGCCATAAGGACCTGGAAGTAATAACTTTTGCAAAATATCACCACATCCATATGCTGAGCCTTCCATCGCACACTTCTCACAGGCTTCAGCCCCTTGACAGAACTGTGATGAAGCCTTTTAAAAATGCCTATCATGAGGCACGTTCTTTGTAGATGCGTCAATATCCCAACATCAAGATCTCTTTGAAAGATATTTCTGAATTAGTGGGTGCTGCCTTCCCCAAAATTTGAAGGATAGAGTTAGCGGAGTCAGGCTTCACTTGTATTGGTATTTTTCCGCTGAATCCAAATGTTTTCAGTGATTTGGATTTTGCCCCTTCAATAGCAACAGTCTTGATGCAGCACATCTGGATGTGTTCCACAATCCTCCTTCATCTGGGCCCTCTTCTTCCATGCTCTTACCTGTCCCCGCCTACCAGGATCTTACCTGGACCCACCATGACATCTGAGCCATCTCCTGTTGGGCCTTTACCTGTGTCTTTCCCTGCCATGTTTTTACCTAAACCCTCTTTTGCAGAGCCAATTATTGAGCCATTGACCATTTCGATTGGTGAATCCCAGAGTTCTGGAAAATCTCAGTATCAAAATGTATTGGAATCCATTCCTCCTCTGCCCAGTAGAATTGTGCTAATATTGAGGGCAGTCTTTTATACATATGCGATAGCTGTTATGTAAAAAATTAATGAATTTATGTAATCAATTGCTAATTTCTTACCATTTTGCACTTGTTTGCCAAAGTGTGCAAAATAAAGAAACATTTTTAATGACAGATTGTTCTCATAACCTATTTAAATTTATTAAAGAGGAAAAAATTTAAAATTAAACTTTTTAAGCTTAATTATACTTTTAATAATATTTAAAACATATATAATTGCATTTTGTATTGTAGAAGATTGAATTACGAGTTGGACTGGATTATTCCGTAACCTATACGTGGTGTCCCATACAACCCTCTAATTTTTCAAATGAGCAAAATGTAATGGTTTTTTCAAATGAAACAAAAATATGGCATCGATCCGGTTTGACATAATTCCTTCAAAGGATATTTTTATAAAGCCTTGAAGTTAGTTTTAATATGAATTTCAATTTGGTTTAGCTTTTAACAATTTAGCAATTTACAAAAAAGCTTAGCTGTCCCATACCAGAGGACCTTCCCCTATGCTTAATAGTTTGAAATTCCTTATGTTTGCTCCGTTCTAGCATTGCTAAATTTTGCTCCGCAACAGCAAAACCTTGGTCGAGCAGAAAAATGATTTACGTTGTAGAGCAGTGTTATTTTTTCCCCTGTTTTTACGAATTAAATTAATAATAAAGGCAAGCTTTACGTTTTTACGTCGAACATTGATCAAGATTCTAGTCAGTTGTCCGTTTTCCATTTCAGCTTGTTGCCTGAAAAAGTGTGAAATGTATCCGTCCATTTTTCTCGTTTTGATCCTCGGATTGAAATGACTGCTATGGCACCCTCAGCTGAACTTTTTATTGCGCCGAAATCTTTTCCACCAGCTTCACCTAATCCTGAATAAAATGCTAATTTTAATTTGTCCTCCTGGATGCGCGTGGGATTTCATTTCATCTGAGAATAATAATGCCTGGAGAATTTATATTACTGGGCCAATGTTGGGTGTATGGGCCATAGTATTATGAACTATGTATTCAAGCGAGCCCCCTTTCGCTAATTAAAGGGGATTTGTTACATCCGGAAATCTTGAATACAACCATGCAAGGTGAAATCACTGAAGAGATTTGTCTTATCATTGAAAAATTAGAATGATTTCAAATATTTTATTTATTATGAAAGTCAAGCTGAAATTTAGCTCAATGTTTTACTCAATTATGGAAAAATTACCTCCCACTCTATTTCCTAATGTTAACGTTCTTTTATGAGGCATTTTCTATCACAGGGCCAGGTACAATTCAGCTCATTGTTGTTTCTGATTATTACAATAGTTGCAAGCGTATTTTTTCGCATGCACTGAATGACCATGACATACTATCCAGTATTTATTTCAATTAAGTGATTTATAATCTTTATATATCTATCCGTATATCTGCTAATTAGTGTGATTTGAAGTGCCATGAGGGAAACTCTAAAGATATGTGTGCAAGCACGTTGATTACATCGCAAGTGCTGGTATGTATGTACAGTAAATGAGCGTCAACTTCAAACATTTTTCCATCGCATCGCCATCGACTTTATACACCAAGTCTTACATATTGAAGGAACAAAGGGCACTGCAATTAGCAGACAATAGGGCTTAGCGAGCTTTATTGAAAGTGCTCAAGTCACGCAACCTCAGGCGGAACTTGAAAACAAAGATTATCGAACAGTGATTAGACCTGCGGTCATATATGGTTCAGAAACGTGGACTATGACCACGGCAGAAGAAGAGCTACTTGAAAGATGGGAAAGGAAAGTACTAAGAAAGATTTTTGGTGCCACAAAGAAAGGTGAACAGTGAAAAATACGGAGAAACAGAGAACTCGAGGAACTCCACAACCATCCTAACATAGTTACAGAAATTAAGAGCAACAGATTAAGGTAGTTAGGACATGTCGAGAGAGTGCCTGAGGATAGGATGGTGATAAAAATATTTCGTGGTCATCCTGGTGGTAGAATATTGAGATGGAGACCCCGAAAAAGATGGTTGGATGATGTAGAGAATGATCTGAGAAAGATGGGAATCAGAAGATTGAGAACGCATGCCGGGAATCGTGATGTCTGGGCTAACATCGTCGGAGAGGCCAAGGCCCTAGGCCCTACAAGGGCTGTAGCGCCGAGGAGCAAGTAAGTAAAGGGCACTGCAATTACACTCTAAGCGTCACATACAAGGCAAAGGGGAGGAATGAGGTTTCGCAGTGAGTTTTGGCGAGAGACATTTCACCGCATTATGTTGCCTCCACCTGTTCATGTTGGGCCAAAGAAAAGTCATGGACCTGTGAATAAGGCTAAATGTGGAATGGAAGTTTTTTTCTCCATTTTCCTCGATGATGAAAGAAATCACCTAACAAGGCCTAAATCGATACCCTCTACCGAGACTTGCTTATAATTGTTGAGGACTAAAAGCCTATCCAAAAGAATGGTTGTAGAAGGGAAATACTCAAAGAGGAATCCTTGCATTCAATATTGATCTTTTACACCCTCTCTACTTCGCATAAATTTATAAAATAGTAATTTTTGGATTATTAAGTAATGGCAGAGCTGTTTTTAAAGGTAAATCCAGAGGTTTCCACTATCCCTAGCTCTAGTCAGTTATTCCAGCCGAATTAAAACAAAAGAAGAAAGTAATTGACACTGAAATTTTCATCGAAAATATTAACGCGCATATCGTCATAAGGTTTCAATTTAGGAATTGATATCATATCGAGAGCATATTTTCTTGTGGTTGGCGTAGGAGAAATGGCATCACTGTGTATTTTCCTACTCAACACAATTCTTCACTTCAAATTTAGAAAGTTAAAACAGGGTGTCCAAAAGGGCCGCGCTCCAAGGGTGTTCAAATGTTTCACGAAGGATTCATTTCGATGGCCGCCAACTTGGGAGAAATTTCAAGTTTAAAAAATTGTGTGGCTTTGGTTCTTAAAATTCCGCATTGGTAAATAACTTTACCTAATTGACGTAGTCTTGGTTGAAAATTATACACACAGCTTCCATTCTAAATGATATTGAAACTATTATGGCGACAAATAATGTGCCAGAATATGTAGTTGCGTGATTTGATGTTTGTAGTATGAGATTTTCAATGAGTGCATAATTTTTAAATTGATTTTCCGTTCACCTTTTGACTCTTCTTAGCTATTTCATTGCAATGTAGAGTTTACTGCGGCTTCCTTTCGAGCACGGAACCCTGGGGAGCTGGAGTCTTAAAAGTCCATGGTGCACTAAAATCATTTATTCACGCCAGGTTTTAGAGGACATTGGTGCGGAATATATGACAAAAAGAAGCGAAATATGTAACTGATAACTCACTCCCTTCGCCAGAGGGTGAGATTTTAGGGCGATGATCCCCGTTCAACTCGGCGGAAACTTAACAACCAACAGACGCCTCCACAGTGACCTTTCAACAAAAATTGCGACTTTTCTCATTACTACTCTTTCCGCACGCTTATATCAAGGCATAGTACACACTTTTAGATTTAATAATAAGTAACTTCATTTTTTCACGTAATTCTAATGAGAAAAAAGTAAGAGCCTTCCCTCATGATGCATTAGTCGGAAAAATGAGGTTTTGTATCACCTGTTTGCATCCTCTGTAAATAACAACTGTGAATTTTCTTTATTTTTCAGGTCAATTTTCTTACTAGTGAACACTTGAGATCACCGAAAGGAATTGGAATCGCACCATCGTAAGTCCGTCAATTACTTTGTAATTGAACATTTCATTCACAATAACTGCTTTTTAAAACCGTAGTTAACGCCTTTTTCTCATTTTGTCACATCTCTCGATGACTCCAAAGTTGTTATTTACTAGATAATTATATAGAACGGTTCATTTCTTGGAAACGAATCTGTTTAAATGAAAGATTTCATGACTTTGGTGAATTGGTTTAACCCTCTCGACTACTTTTTGTGGGGCGACACGAAACATTCTGTTTATCAGACTCCAGTAGAGTCACGCATGGATCTTATAGCTCGCATCCAGGCTGTTGCAGACATAATTCAAACGAGGCCAGGCGTATTTGAACGTGTGCGCCTATCACTACACCGCCGATGTACTCTCTACAATGAGATGGAAGGTGGATATTTTGAGAACTTGATGTGACTGTGGCAGTCACATCAACTTCTCAAGTGTTCTTGTCAAGTGTTCAAACGGAACTCTTAGCTACTCATAGTGTTCATCATTTCCGGATATTGGTACCTTATTAAAAAATGATCAACATATTTCAATGTACTACCTCACCTCCGTTGTCGGTGTTTTTTTTGCAACACCCTGTGTATTGATTCATTCTGAAACCAGATTTACATTTTAAATTGAAAAAAAAAACAATGAGCATTGAGTTGTGGAAAGGGCAGCACTGCTGAACCTCATTCCCTCGTCGCCCTTCAGGCTGAACTGTCCTTCCTCCCTCCATCCCGATGGATCCCCACTTGCACTACATCCCTACACCGCCCCCCTCCCCAGAGGGAGTGAAGGAGCCCCCCAAAGAGTCCACCCTCCCGCCCCCTTCGCGCGCGCCGTCCCACCCCCGACCACGCGGTCACACTCACCATCGCACGCCGGGAGGGCGTCCCCGTGTATATAGGAGAGCTCTCCTTCCTCCTTCATCCGTCCCATCATTTCCCCCGGCGGCGCCCGAGTGAGAGATCGCATCGCCATCTGGCGCCCGCGCCCCTCAAACACGAGCCCTTTCATCCCTCTTTATCGCCCACAATTCCGCCTTCATTTGTTTTTTCCCTTCTCCTCCGCCTCCTGCTTCCCGGGACACTTCGTGCGCGCGACCGCCATCATCCACTCACTCACTCTCTATCTCTCTCTCTCTCTCGCACACATGCGAGCCAACGCGAGGTGGATGGAGGGAAAAAGATATCCCGCAGTCGATCAATGCTCGCCGGCTCTTTTGCTGATGGGTCGCGTACTACGATGGCTTTGAACCCTGGAACGACACTTGATCGCGTTTCATCTGTTTTCCCTCGGGACATTTATTTGTGTCGCTCCTCTCTCCCTCTCTCTCTCTTCTCCGAGGGATGTTCACGAATTCGGGGTGACGCCCCCTTCCCTCCCCAACCCCCACTCCCTCCCGGAGGAGGAGAAAGGAAAAGGAGAGCGGGGAGGAGAGAGGCGCGGCTGAAATTAAGTGCTCGTACGTGCCGCGTTTGCCTTTCGGTCGAGTAATAGACTACGTGATCTCGCAGTCGTTTCCAGACGACCCATCTGCCTACCCGAAACGATTGCGTAGGAAAAACTCAGCTTTCTCTCTCTCCCTTGGGGAAAACTTGGAGGATATTTCGCATTTTTTCAGTTCCGAAGCAGTGTTTTCTGTCTTTTTCTCCTTGCACTTGCATCCTGAGCGCTAAATACTCGAGTGAATTATCATTTTATTGCATATTTATGTCAGTTTTAATAATTCAGATATTTTATACAGATTTCAGTGAGTTTCCCTTAATTAATCGAAAAAATAGAAACAATAGTCAGCAGTAGTCCATCGTCTCTAACTGGTACTAGTAATTAAAAGGCTCTGTGATTGCTGGAAACGTTGCGGTCGTTGCATTTTAATGCGAATTCTTCGCATCCTGAAATTTTGGTGACAGTTCTGTACTTTTTTTAAGTTCGTATTTGTTTGTTGGCTATTTGGAAAAGGTGACCAACAACTGATGCGTTATTGCGCCATTTAGGCGCATAAGCTGGTAAGGGAAGGGCTCTATGAGAAATAGAGGAAGGATAGAAAGAATTCAGGCCGGCTCGTTCATGGAGGGCGCCGAGGGGACCACAGTTCAACCTCACATTGTAAAGACTAAGTGCAGCAGTTGAAATGTTCTCCACGTAGCACCGAGGCAGGAGCTGGGATTGCAGTGAAAAACTTAATCACTTCAGGGACTTCACTTGAAGCAGGAAGCATCCTAGCCAGAACACCAACCCAACTCTCTAGTGCTCCTACGATTATCAATTATCGAGGAGAAGATTTTATTTTCATTTGACAGTTGTCATGATGACTCCTTAATTCTTTATTGACTTTGACTTAATTGACCTGAAAAATTAGCAGAAGTAGGATCCTGTATTGCGATTTCTATTCGCCATTTATGTTACAATTTGTTCATTATTTGTTTATTTTTTCATAAATATCGACGTACCTTGTATTTTCCTCGCATTTTTAGATATCCCTTTGCTTTATTTAATTTAATTAAGCTTTGAGATCCTTATAATAGGATATAGCTCTAAAATGTTGGTAATTTGCTCGAGAAAATTAAAGGGGACAATGGAGACACTTAAATGTCATAAATACTGATACATGATCTGAGTCCATATCCACCCAGGGAAGCCTGCGAGATTTTTTGGAACAGTTCCTTACCTCGGCATCCCCATGGTATAAACTATTTTGTATCTGTGTGATTCCCCTGACATACTCTGCTACTAAAAACAGAAAAGGCACGACTCTCTCTTCTGACTCTCTAACCAATGATAAATGCGTCAAATATGATTATACGATGGCGAGGAAGGATCGTCTTTTATGCGATGACGAATGCCACGACTAAACAAACGATATCAGCGGAAAATTACACAAAATATGTCGTCAGTATCCCAACACCATTTGAATAAGAACGTCGAGTACCATCAGTGCCACCAAGTGGCCTGCTCCGTGGGCTAAAATTCTTTCTCTTCTCGGAGAGTTTTGAGAAATTCTTCCAAAAGCTGAAAAAATTGAATTATAACCAGTTTTTATCATAAGGCTGCCTCTCTACACATTCTTAATATATGAGAAAAGTGGCAGTTGAATTTAATTTCTTCGAAGTGCCTTCTAAATAAGTGAATATAAATCTTTTTTGGAGTAGATATCATCCAAGGCGTCCCAGGAAGGACATAATCTCTACCGCCCAGAGAGTGATGAGCACTCCACTTCTTTGACTTCCTTGCCTTTTTGACATATATAGAATGATAGATTAGTTGGCCCGGGATAGTTTCTCGCGCCCTCAGTCGTTGAAACACATGATTTGAGTACTCAATTTGATTTTTACAAAGAAAAAGTACAGGAATTGCCTCGAAGGTATTTTTTCTTTACAATACAAATCTTGAAGATATTTTTCTAAAGTTTAGTCTTCATCAAACCCTTTGGAAAATATTTTCCGTAACATTTTGCTTACTTATCCTACCATTTTTCAATCATGTGATAAAAAAGATAGAATTGATTGCTACCGTAACTTTTTTCCCTTGTTTTTACTCTAATTAGTCCTTAATTAAACCAACGCAATTCATAACCGTTTTTATTTCTTAAAATTTTCTTTTCCAAATCATTCTGGAGTACCATTTAGTATAATTAATCAATATCAGTATGTACGACACAATGTTCGGATATGTTGTGGCAATTTTTTAACAGCACTATAAATTTTCCTATGCCAAATTCTATTTTTGTAACTTGAAGTGTATAGAGAATAGTTACAACAGACTATGCTGAGTCCCAACTGAAATTAAAGATAGGGAAGCAACGTAAACATCCAAGTAAATCTTGAAGTGTAAATTTACCCCCTTTTAGAATGATGGAAACTCAGTTTAGAAACTAAGATTTTTATTTGCAGGATTTGAAACGTTTATATGAGTAGTTTGAAACAGAGATCATTATTAGAGGTAGAAAATTTCAGTCTATTCCTTTACACACCGAGGTAAAAGTTGATTATGGTCGCTCACTAAGTTTTTAATGATCTTTTCTACATTAAATATCAAAATTTAAAAAGAAGGCCATGTTTGCTTATAACAAAGCTTAACATTACTTCTGGTTGAAATTTTTACCGTCTATTCGGCGACAAGTTTCCAAATAAGCATTCGTTCACTTAACTTTGGAGATTCACCAAAGCTGGATGTAATTTTGAAGAAATTTATCAATATATGATAGCATTTTTTTAAATTTTAACTCACGATATTATGGTGTAATTTTGATAGTCGGTCGAAGTAACTTCTAATCGAAATTATCTGACTGTGTTCTCAACTCAAATCTTTGAATTCTTCTCGCATTCTATGATTACTACTTACCCTTACTCCAGGGGCCACTCAAATCCAAGCTGATTTTTGGCCTCGCCTGCAAGTTGCCTCCAGACTTTTTTGTTTTCCGCCATCTCAATGTCACCACCCAGTTTTCTCACATCATTGGCTACTTGGTCATCTCATCTTATTCTTGGCCTTCCTGGTGGGCGCCTTCCTTCTGGGTGTCCCCTCCACACTCTTCGTATGGCTGTATCCTCTTCTCTTCTTCTGACATGACCAAGCCATCTTATCCTTCTGCTTCTAACAACGGCCACAATATCAGGTCTTCTGTATAAATCTCTGAGTTTTCTGTTTTTCTTTATTCTCCATGTCCCTTCTTCAAGAGCTGGTCCATATATTCTTCTTAATATCTTTTTTTCAAAAGTTAACAACTTTTTATGCGTGAACTTTGTCAGTGTCCACACTTCTGACCCATACAAGAGAACTGTTTGGATAATGCCTAGGTATATCCTAATTTTTGCACTTCTTGACAGAAGCCTTCTCTTTAACAGTTTTGTCAAACTCTAGCAACACCTATTGGCTGCATTTGATCTTACTTGTATTTCCTGGTCCATCTTATTTTGACTGATGATAGTAACTCCCAAATACTTGAATTCTTCAGTTACCACAAATTTGTGGACCCTGACTTCCAGCATTTAGTTGATTGGCTCTGCCTCTCTTGCTATTTTCATATATTTAGTTTTTCCTTCATTTACCTGTAAACCATTCAAACGCATTCTATGCAAGAACCGAAATTGGAGGTGGGGTACTGGAGGGACGGGATCCAGTTGTGACGATTGTTACAGGGATGGAGAGAGAGGTGATGATCAGTCGTCATCGGAAAAATTAACAACCTGAGAGAGGGAGAGAGAGAGCGAGAGAGAGAGAGTGAGAGAGAAAAGGAGCTTGGAGGCCGGCCCACGGAGAGAGTGCCGTCGAGTTCACATTAAATCAACAGGTTATCGCGAAGTTACACTTGTATGGAGGTTAAGGGTGTTAAATATTAAGGACGTAGCACCTTTCGTTCCCTCGTTAGCCATAGTTTATTCCATACAAATACATTGAAAAAATTGCTACGGTTTAGGGATTGCTTTTAATAGGCTAAAACGGAGTTTATCATGTATCCAACCTCTAATTATAGATATTCGGTAAATTTGAGTGAGAGATCGGAAAATCTTTGCCAAAAAATGGTACCGTCAGAGTTTTTAGAATTTTTATTATTTATACTTTTATCAATACTTAGTTAGTTCGTAGGTAAACCATCCTTTTTCTAAATAAATTTTGGGCCCATCATAGTAGAATGCGATGGATGTTATATCATGTATGTCATATAAAAAATAGAATTTGGCATAGGAAAATTCATGGTGCTGTTAAAAAGTTACGGATATCGAGCCTTGCTGCGAGTATTTTATTGGAGCCAGATGAACATACGCTGGGATAATTCGGGAATCTCTAATGCACGAAGCGAGAGAATAATCTATTACAAACAAGATTCCAATATTGAAAACGAAGCAACGTCAACGACATCTCTGGAACCTAGCCATTACCTTTCCTCGGTATATATGTACAAGACGCTGGCCCGGCCGCCGCACAGCCGCGGCAGCGCACTGCACCGTTTAACTTAAATCGATCTTGAGGTCAAATTCGCAAACAAATGCAAGATTTTTCTTTTGCTTTATACTTTATATACTAGGCATATTCTTTCAATCATGTCAAAATGTCGGGGGAGCACGGCGGCGATAAAAATGATAATGCCATTTTTATTTCAAAATACATGTAATAATTGTATAAAGTTTAAATATTTTTATTAACATTTTAAACAATCTTGAAGTAACCAAATCATTAGTAATGGTGTATAAAAATATACATTTACGTGCAGTATATTTCTTAAATAACATACGTTGCCTGATCGCTATCTTCCTTGAAGGTATGTCTCTAAAATTGAAGGAGATCGCGCGACTGGCGTTTTTACCCCGAAAGACCCATCTTTGACGGGCTCCACAGATTACTATGAGCAGCGCAATATCTGTTGCAGTAGCCTATATTGTAGACCATATAGTGTAGAATACGAATAATACTTTCCGAACTTCCTCGGAGATAGATGAAAAAATGACTTTCGGCCAGCTTTTTTCGATTTGGGACCACTGTGCGGCGTCGGTCGCGACCACTCTACGTACTACGTACAGAGAATACAACAATAATGAATATAGACGAAGAAAAAGAGGAGCCTGTGCGTACGCATGGCTTACATTGACACACTATCTGTTTCACGGACACGATGGGAGAGCGTCGCATTTCTTTCACAATGAAGAAATTTAAAATACGACGCAGGCGACTGGTGACTACCGCGTTCAATTATTTTTTTTACCCAGCGTCGAGATGTAAAATGTAAAAAAGATATGGCTCATATCGCGAATAGCAATATTTTAAGTTAAAAATTGTGAAAAGAAATTTCCACCCTTGAGCATCGATATGAGGACCATGGGTGCAGGAGGCGAGCTTTCTCCCGGCCGGGCCAATCTCCTGCGATATCACCTGAATTGAAACGTAATTGTGAATAAGAATTTTTGCCGTGAAGATATTTTGGCCCAAATTGCTCATCATACATTCCTTGAAGATCTTATTTGAACAAGAACATTATAAATGGCTCAATTTTAACCCAACTCCATATTTTGGGCGGTGGCTTACCCGGGTATCTTAAATTATGATGAGTGTTTGGACGGTGTCCCATTTTCGCCTGTGATGTTTGTGCATCGAAATAAGTCCATAACGTTCTTAATGCACCTGAAATACAACTGCTACATATCACGCACTGTATCCATGATTTACAGAAATGAATATTTCTTGATTGCATGCAAATATATCCCAGTCAATCGTCAAAGTAAATACAAACGACTCCACATGTCTGCCATTTGTTTCACGCGGACTTGCGTGTCGCGCGCTTAGAAGTTGAGCAAAATCAACTTCGCTCGCGCGAATCCAGACAAACGAGGCAAAGCACTAGTTTCAAATGAAACGCCTTCATGTGAATTCGGATTTATTTTGAAAACCTTCATTGTTAACGGTATTTCGCGCATAAAAAGCAATTCAGCATTTTTCGCGCCAACTCCGGTTTTGCTAGTAACGTTTTTCCCTCTACCTCAAATCTTGCTTCTGATCCAATAGAAACGCCTAAAATAAAAACGTTTCGGTTCTTTGATCCATGGACATTCTTCAACCAGATTACTTAATTTTCATATACCTAAAATGAAAGAAATTTTGATTTTGCCCAGCTTTTTTCGAATTTTGCCCTCTGTCCGACGCAGTTATTTGGTGCGCTCAAAAACTTTCGGTGGCTAAAAAGGCTGGAAATGCATTCATTGCATTTTTATTTGATGCTTACTTAATAAAACAATCAGTGCGCCACCGCATTCCTACGAAATAAAACAAAAGGAACATATTTCTCAGCCAAGGGGCTTAGCTTTATTAGAATGTGTGCATATAAAATACGCTGGATTGACTAAGACAAACTCATAATCGCCAATTACTCAGTTAGTCTACTCACAGCAAACAAGGACAACATAAATAGAGCTATCAATCAACTGTCATCTCACACAATATATATTTTTCACTGAACTGAAGAATTTTCATTGGATTGGCTCCGAGTCAGTATTTTTTTCCGGAAAGAAATGCGATTAGTTTTTTTTACGTGAGGAAAGATGCATCTCCTGGGGGATCCACATGGCAAGGCAGCTCCGGGTCGAAAAATCTCAAAATGCTCTATGGGCTTCTGAAGACCTTCTAATTTTGTGGTGATTTATTTCAAAACTCTGAAATTTGAAGGAAAAATACCTAATTATTAATGCGGAGAGGTGATCATAGGTAGATCATAATCGTATTCAGTCCGTGTGGGTATTAAAATTCGGACACGGACCATCGAGTCCCGAGCCTCAGCCCAAGTAAATCCGATTTAAATTAATTTCTTTTGAGTTCGTCCACTTATTGCGCTTAAATGTGTGTGATATATCTCTAAAAGTCTAAATTTCTGTGCGTTTGTATGCCATGAACCACCTCACAGATTCGAGCAAAAGTTGCCGGGCATGATCCTTTGGACGTAGAGAGATGATAGACTGTATACGACGAGAATATGCCTATATGAGACAAGCCTAAGGTTCCCGAGGGTCAAAGAGTTCTGCAACGAAATTTTAATCCCATAAGATAGGTATAGGTATCGATGCAGATATTTTTTGCTTAGTACATATTACTTGCACTTATGAGGATAAAAGGATTATACCGGATGACAGATACGACACAATTTTACATTACTGCATTCGGTTTCTAATAGACTTCCCTTTTTTCTTGAGTTAAATATTTGTATTCCTAAGTAGAATTCTCTGATCCGCTTTTGCACTAGAATATCGATCTAATTCATAACCAGCGCATAGTCTTGGAATGGGAAAAACAACCATGGAACCTGTGCCTTAAATAAAATAAGCGATGTCAAATAATCACAAAGATTTTTTTGTGATGATTTTTCTCCTCAACTCAGAACTGAATGATTCTGTCTCACCTTAAGGCTCATATTGAAAAGATAAAACTTGGTTAATTCCACACTAATTTATTAAAACCGACCCAGGTTTCAGCAACTGAGTTCCATTTTCAAGGTAAATGGCACTCAGTTGCTGAAGCCCGGGTCGGTTTTAATAAATTAGTGTGGAATTAACCATGTTTTTCATGTTTTCAAAATGAATATGAAAAAATTCCATAAAGTAAAGCCTGAAACAGTTTCGTTTGTTCACCTTAAGGCGTTGGAATACTCTAGTAATCTCGAATGGGTAAAAATGTGTAACCAGTGAAAGGAATAAAAATAAGACTGTGCCGGTTTCAATCGTGACGTATATTACACGTCATATATTTCATAAAACGCTTCCACGGCGTAAAAAATTCTTACGGGAAGGTTCATTAAACTTACGGTAAAACCTATTTTTATCGCACTTTTATTAAGGTATCAATTGGATATGTATCGTATTGGTGTCAAACAAATGAAGTGGATTCCAAGAGTCATCCTTTTACGTCCTTCTAGTGCTGAAGTTTAATTTTACGGAGAGATAATTAAACACAACAGCCAACAAAAAGGATTAGACGCGTAACGCATCAACTTTTTTTAAATGAATACTTCCCTCTGGTGTTGTTAAAAAATTAGATAAATACAAATTTTAAATGCCAACAAAAACATTATTGCAGTCTTTGACAAATGTGGTAACCGAATATTTGGAGGGCATTTATTAGTTTGAAAAAAAAACCACTTCACGTCACATCCACGAGTAAATGAATGGATTAATTCAAGAGTTTAGTACTTTTTTATCACACTTCCCTCCAAATCAAATTGTAGGTTAGTAGTTGAGGGAGGTTGGTGAAGTTTATATTAAATTAACAAAAATAAATTCGCAATGGTATAATGCGCTACACCCGGAAAACTAATCAGGGAGGTGGAAGAGAAAAAGTCCAAGGGAATGAAGGCGAGAGTGGGAGGTTGATTAAATCGGTAAGAACGAGCAGGTGGTCCAAGATTTTAGGTATAGCCATTGTGTCAAGCGGTTGAAGTTGGTGCTGAGTGTGTTAGAGTCGAGGTTTTAAGGAATAAAGACCTGAAAAATCGTTGAAAACATGGGAAAATTTTCTATAAGTAATTATTGGGCAACAGATGAGAGGGCAGGGCAAAAATAGATTACGTACCTTATTAGTTATTCACTTTGAGGCGATCTCTCGGATTCACCCGAGGCAGCCAGGGATGTCCATTACCATGCGTGGCAGCCATACCACCGCCCACCATTCTTGGAATATTTCATTCCACCCATCCTCTTCGTCCAACGAGCTTCCTTCACTTCCTTCGCTTCCGAATCCGATGTCTCTTTCTGCATCATCTCCCGAGCCATCCATCCCGACTGCATGCCTCTCGCCGTCCTTCATCACCCTCCCACCAGCCACATCTTCCGCATTCACCAATTCCTCATTTTCCTCCTCTCCTTCCAACTTGGTTCTCTCCATTCTCTCCTTCTCGTTAGCTGCACCAATCGCCCCCTGTACCTCTTCCTTTTTTTCACTCACCCAATTACCATGGATGTGAAACACCACTCTCTCATCATCATTTGCGTCCATCTTTTTGGTTTTCCTCAAACCACAGCAGCCTGTATCGAATAGAAGGATTAAAAACGTTAAACCTACCCCAAACATCAGTTTTTGTAATGTTATCTTGGCATTTCAAATTAAACAAAATATTGAATTTGAATTAAAACAAGCCTAAGGGGAAAAGCAGGCCTCGATTTGTCTCGCACATTAACCTCGTGCGGCGCAAATATAATGTCGCGTAAAACGGAATGAAACCTCTAATTTTGAACATGTATCACCACGCACAGCTTCATGAGGTTCAGGACCAAATGGAATGCTCTGAATTTTGATTCATAAATCATACATTACATCTTTACGTTAATTTTCTAAAGTCATAAGGATTCAACACTTCATTCGACCTTTTTTTCCAAGAGGACTGAAGGTAGCCACTCTCATTCCCAATGAATCGTAACGTACTTTTGTTGTAGGCAATGGATCCATCGTTTATGCCTCGGTAGATAATTTTCATCCATTTTGATTCTAATACTATTCGGGGAACATATTGGTGCTTCATGGAAAAACTTGTGATATTCCAATCGGGCCATCGACAAATATTGAAAATATGGTACTTGCTAAGTGAGCGTTCACAGTACACCATCATTCGTGTTACAGTGAAAAGCCTTCTCTTTCTACGGTTAGGGAAAATAATAGAAAAGTCTCCATCACTTACTCCAATTGACGCCCATTATGGAGAACTTTCACTGTCAGCGAAGATGCACTGTAACCTCTAAGTCCTCTAAGCACTGTAACCTCAAAAAGTCCTCTCAGTTGCACTTTCTTCTCCCTCTTACACTTTCTTCTCTAAGATACTCTTTCAACTCGTACTTCCTCCAAGACTAACACAGAATGAATGAGCTCCATAGCAACGGTTGCGCCGTTCCTCGAAATGGGTTTCTCGCCATTGTTGTGATTTCAGTTAAAACATTTGGACGAGGATTTTCATTTCTTCACTTCCAAACATTCCCCGTCCTTCAGGGGAACCTATGCACTAGCATTTCAAAATGAACTACTTCATTTTAATACCGATACGATGTGCTTGTGATGTGTTTAATTGTTGGTGGAATTTGCAAAACCGCAGGTGATCTTTTGAGCCCGTTACTTTTAAACCTTGTTCATTGAACATCCCTTTTAATTTTGTATTTGGTTAAAGTGTAATTTGCAACCTTTAATGAATTTGGAAAGACAGATGAAATAAAAGTAATCTGAGTGACAGTTTTCAAAAAGCATTATAAAATTTGATCCAATGTTGGTCCAAACCTCAAGCGAATTGGAAATAGCTTGTCACCAAAACACTGTGATTCTCTCTTATGAGTAGCGTATTACCATTATCTTTGAGATTTTCTCAGGCAATGATGCTTTTTAGCACATGCATACATCTATCGGTGTGAGTTGTATTTTGGAGAGAGAGAACAATGTGATGGGAAGATGCAGTGTGTACCATTTCCACGGTACCATGCAGGAGCTTTGGATGCTTCCCCTGTGTATTTATGTGAGGGAAGGTTACGAGTGAACTTCTTCAGCTTAAGTTTTTCTACTGGATTTCTTTTGCAATATTGCATTTACATTTTATTTATATTGAAATTAATAGTGAATTGAATTTGAGCACGACTCATTATCATCGTATATAGTTCAGTCGTGATTATTCTCACCCAGGTGTCATTGGCCTAGCCATCGTTGTTCTTCCAGGTGCCTGCGTCCTTGTCAGGTGCCTGATGCACAAACTCAACCAAGCAGGGCATAGAAAGAGTGAACTCCTTAATTTTGTGAACCCCCATAATAGTGAACCCTGAATTTTTCATTATTTTCCAAGTACTCCGTAACTAGGGCATCTATTTTCTTCAATTCTTCACCACCAGTACTACACGATGCTTAAGTGTATATAGATTGGTGTGGAGAAAGTACATGTAAATTGCCAGTTAAGGGACAGTGGTTTCGAAAAAGTTTTCTTGTACTTAAATTAAAAAAATAGAAGACATTCAGGGCGTTCCAAGTAATTTTTCCACCCCAATGCCCCTTATCCGGCAATTTACATGTTTTTTCTCTACACTATTCTGTATGTAGCACTGTCTAGTACTGGTAGTGAAGAATTGAAGGAAATTAATGGTACTTAAATTTGAATCATAAGTGTCACATTTACATAATCGAGGTCCAGGATCCTAAATGCTCGCAGCGTATTCGAGGTGTGGCCTAACCAGAGCGAAGTAGCACCTCTCTCTTACTTTTCCATCCGAGGACGTTCCTATCATACGCTTAACAAATCCTAGTTTCTTTAATGCTGTGCCGCATACGTCGCCACGTCAGCGCATATTAGCGCTATGGAAAAAATCATGTGAGAATGAAAGATGACGAGTCTACAAGTAATCTCGGAGATTGTGCCGCAGCAGGTGACTCGGGTCTCCCCGCAAGGTCTAAAAATCCCCCACCAGGTCTGCAAGCCTTCGCTTATACCCTAGTGGGAAGTAGTGGGAAAAGGGAATGGGAAGGGAAGGGAAGGTTAGCGAACCACAACCCCTGCGAGGCTGACACCATGAGACGGATTGACGTCAAAAGGGCGTCAATGGGCCTCCGCCTCCCCGCAGTGCTCGTATCTGTTGGGTTCCTCCAACAACGTCAGACGAGTCCCCGTCAGTCTCGCTTTTGCGAAAACTTACCGCACATCTTTTGAGAACCGGAGAAGCCCATTACCCAAAAAATTGGGATTGGGTACCCCGACTCCCTTTCTGGGTGGGCGTCGTACGGTATGCCGCAGCACTGTCTCGCTTTGAATTGCCGCGTGTATTGTATTGTAAATATGCCACACGACCGACGTTGGTGCCATTTCAATGTAAGTAAACACGCCATCCCGCCCTTCAGCTGTTGCGAGGATGGGTAGCCGGGGCAACACCACCTATGAGTCGAGTTCGAGTCCCGCCTGGGTGATTTTTCACCTCTCGGGACAGAGGTGTTGTTGTTAGTCTGTTGTTAATGTTAATCAACCCGATGTAAAAGGCCTTTAATGTGCTGTTTTTGGGATTGTGAGAATGGATAAAAAAATAAACACCGTGCCGAAAATGAGCACAGCATGCTTTAATAAATGAAAAAAAATAAACCACTTACATGATTCGTACTATTGCCTACATAGTGATTCACAACTTAATAGCAGAATTAATCAAATGAAATATGGTCCAAGAATTTTATTCGACTTGAAAATTATTAAAATGTGCACCGAATGATCCATGATTACCGTTCCAGCCGCCTATAAAAATTGGCGAGAGCTTCGAATTCAGCGGCTCATTAATTCATCGCAAATACCTCGATCATGTGAATGTTTATCTTAATTCACAACGATAAAAATTTTGTTTCCTTTTATCACATAATTTAAACACGATACAAGAATAAAAAGTAGTGTAGGTGGTCTCTGGAGGCGATCCTAAGTGTTTACCTGAGCATTTTCAGAACATAAGGATTCTTTCTTTATTCAATGTAAAGATATTACATTCTTCTTACATTACATACATCTTTTTGACTTAATTAAGACTCTCTCCCATCGTATGTCTCTTAATTCTGGTGTTCTTCAAGGAGAACGTCCTGCTATGCACGGCGGGCGAAGATTGCAAAAATCGAGGGAAAATTCATACCTCCGTTATATTCGTAAATAAAACAATATTTCCCAACATCTACGTGTGCTGGCCTTCAAGGGAGCTTTCTCAAAAACATGATGGCGGTAATTGAAAAATCCTATCCGGCAACTAATGAACGGTTGATCTACATTGCCCTCTGTAAATGTAAGCGGATTTAGTTATATTGCTCAAATTACTTTATATTATGTTTCCAAAATCGATATTCACCCCGAAAACCACTATTCACACAAAATATCGATGCGTTTTATTGGTACAACATCGAGTGTCTATTGTAATAATGATGAGGTATAATTATTTCTTAATTTAATATTGATTAGTCATTAGATTAAAATTGATTAAGCATTACCGTACTATATTCTCTGGTTTTAATTGTATTTATATTATTTTGGTTATTAATTCTTGCGTCTCTTTTCAATCAAAATTATCGTACAAAAATAGCAGTGCCGATAATCTCTTTGCCTCCATTGTGCCCCCTTTTCCATGCGTTATTATTCTTTCCGTGCGACCTCTCTTCTTCCCATTTTCTCGGACGCATGAGAGAAATACGGCCAAATCATTCCTTGGACTCTGTAGTTGATACTCACTCGAGTTTGGATCCTAACTGAGGATATTGTTGTGAAAATAGTGGCCGCAATGTTTCATTGGATGCCATTTAACAATTTTGAAGGCGAAATGGGTGCACCAAGGTTATTTATGGAGTAAATTTAGCCTTTAATTTTCAATCGTTAAATATACTCACCCATTTGGTTCCCCACTCAAATAAAATTATAACTGTGTCAAGCTAAATTTTTTATTTTCGTTGAAAGTACATGCATTGTGAAGTTCGCGGGATAGTGCGGACCGTGGCGAAGGAAGACTGTGAATGGAGGTGGTTTTGCAAGCGACTTCGTAGACCAACGTTGTCATATATGCCTTGAGAAGCCCAATTTCCCGCGAGGGGTCAAACCCGCCCATAGTTCGAGCATACCAAATCCCTCTTGGAACGCGCCTTATACGCCCATAGAAACGTCGACCTCACGAAGGAATTCGTAGATTTTCGAGTACAGCCCCCCTGGAGTAGTGATCTTTCGGGGAGCATTTCCGAAGACGCCATTTTGAATCTCTCGTAAAACAATTGCCGGCATCTTTACAGAGTGCAACCCCAATGGCTTCTTCCTACTTACCAAACAAAGAGTAGGGGAAAACGGGTCGGAGCCATTGAGGACTATTGCGATCAGCTGGGTTGTGACCGCGCTCTCGTCGGGAGGTTTCCCTTTTTGAAACGGCAGAGAGACTGCTAATGGAAAAGAACCAAAGTGTGGGACATTCCAAATATCTATATGGTAATAAATGGTGGGCAAATATTCCCCTTGCAGTCATAAGCTCCCACTTTATGCGACTGACGAGTTACTGGGGCGGCGGCTGCGACGGATCTTTTTTAAATGAAATCGAAGGAGGTTAATGTGGGCACTCACACACTCACTTAGAAAACTTTCTTTGGATCATGTCATTACTCGATTAAAAACGTTGCTCTTGGCTATTTTCTAAGCATTTCAGATGAGCCACAAGCATATCTGAAAACTCCGATGCTGATCACCACTCCGGACGGTTGCCTCTCCTTCTCAAGCTTATCTCATCCGTAAAGGAAGTGAGGCAAGTTGAGGCAGGATTTTTCTTTTTCAACATGTAGAAGAGACTTCTCTCTTTAAAATGGTGTAAATATCTCTGCGGTTCCCCGCGTATATCATAAAGTTTTGTCTGCTTTATGAAACAATGGGTAAAAATCAGAATATTTTAAACTGTTTTATTACAGTTGTAAAAGTTGTTTGTGATGGAAACATTTCTCACTTATACCACTTGAACATATGTACATTCAGAATTAATCTTTGTTCACATGCATGCGTATTGCGCAAAAAAGCGCGAAAGGTTCACACTCAAGCGTTAGCGACGTCGCACAGTGGTCCCAAATCGAAAAAAGCTGGCCAAAATTAATACCGCTCTTACATGTACTCACTAACTAGATATTAAGATGCATCTTTATTGCTCTTGGTCTACTAAATCCGATTTTGAAGTTATTTTTGTTGTACCTTTGATATTATTGTTATTTATTTTGATATTATTGTTAGCTTTTTTCGATTTGGGACCACTGTGCGGCGTTTGGCCGTGAACGTCGCATTGGCTCGAGCTGTTCCATAATTTACTCTCGTATCTCAATCTCTGCTCTTTAGGATTTCAAATACGTTCCCTGTATCTCTGTGTGCGTATCACTATGACTTGCTCTTAAACCAGTCAAGGAAAAGTTTCGTTGCGTGAGTTTTCACACTCAATGTTCATGATTGCATGAATTTTTACACCACAGTATTCATCATGCGGGAAATTCAATGAGAAAATAGCCTGTTACATTTCTATCACGATAAGTAGGAAAGCTCGAAGCAATAATATTTTTTCTCTCTACTATACCTAGACTTCCACTGACAAGGAACATTTACGAAGTGTTACGCCCCGATTTGATTCATACCCGGCAGGTTCGTAGATTAAGGTGAAAAAATGAGATTTGTGAAATCTTACGTGCCCTCGTGGCCTACGAGCCGAGATATTAGTGATTAAAATCAGCGAAATCGCAACCCGGGCCTCACGCTGTGACGTCACGTTCACCGTCTCTACGAGGCAGCCGCCGCCGGAGAGGGAGCCGTTCCCTGCAGGCGACGCTCGGCGGACGGCGGCGGATGGACAGCGGTCGACATTCGTCTCTAGGGAGGAGAATACGCAGATTTCTCTGTCTCTCCGTTGTTTCCTATTAGCCTCTCTGTATTCTCGATTTGTTTTCATCATTCTGGGACGATGGAACCACAGCTATCGGATCGATCCTGGGACACGCCAACGAGTGACCCAAACGGACGAATTGCCTTTGCTCAACCGTGACAACAATTTAATCGTCCTGTGATGAACAAGGAAAACGTGTTGCGATGTACTCTCTTCGGATCTACGAAGGGTATCCGAGTGGACCGATGAAAGGAACCACCACCCTTTCGGGGTCTCGCTGCCGGGAAAACCACGGCGATGCGAGTGAATAGGGAAATGGTCCTTGGTTCCTCGTGGGATGTAGGCATAACTTGAGCTTTTCAAAAGAATGTACACGCATACTGGCGCCTTCCGAGAAGGCCCCATCCTCATACAATTGTTAGGTACTGTCATAAAATCACCCGAAACTTTCGTGAACGGTATCTTCTTGAATATAAGATATCAGACCAGACGAGAAAGCAAGGAAGAAAATGTTGAATTTGGTCATTTACACGTTTCATTTCGGATTTTTCGGACGCATTCGCTTACCTCTGACACGCTGGATGCTTGTGGGTTGTGCTATTCTGCTGCAAGTTCTGTCAGTTCGTAGGTTATAAGATTAATTCGGGATAATTATGGCCCTGATGATAAATCCTCTAAACATCTTGAAGCTGATGTAGAGTAGATTTCCTGATACGATTCCTTTTTCGGAAACCACTGCAGAGGAAACCGAACTGGCGGAAAAGCTGGCATGTAAGTTCTTCGTTAGTATTAAGTTATAGTATTATTTTTGTAACATTATTTTTATTACGGCATATTTCACTATTTGTGTATCAAATCAGAGATTTATCATTCAAATGTGTTAATGAATGTGTTTCAGCGATGCTTAAATCCTGTGTGGATGACGACGAATACCTGTGTGAGATCGAAGATCTAATCTTTGGCTTTCACAGTGAGAGGAATGAGGTAACCGTTTAGGATAATGAAGAGAGCAGCGGTGAATCCAAAACGGATGAAGATGTTTCTCCTACTTCTTCTTCTTCTTCGCCATTCAACGATGTATCACCGATGAAGAAACCAAGGCCAGAGCCATCAATGGTCCAGAAAAGAATGGCGGTTGACTTTTGTAAGTCCGGAAAGAAGGGAAATCTTCGGCTGGAGACAGTTCAACAAAATTATCGCTTCATCACTAGTAGGGCACAACTGCATCGCTACGAAAAGCAGGTAATGGAAGCTGGTGCTTCGAGAGAAAAGTATGTCCATCCGAACAGCTCTTCTTTCCTGCTTCAAGATTGCGAAAGAAGATCATTTAGTGATTCACGATAGGGATTTGCGAAGGTGGGCCCTCGATGAAGATAAAAAACTGGAGCAAGGAGTACAAAACTTTAAAGCGTCTCCCGTCTGCCTATGGAAATGGAATAAATTCCGCAATATAGTTTTGCGAAAGGTGACGAAAGTTATTTCAAAAAAATATTCGTTGGAATTACGGTCTATCACATCGAAGCCATGGAATTCGTAGAGGAAGTGAAAACAGTGATTGACAGAAGTGTATCGCACGTGTTAACACTGATAACAGTGGCTTCAAAAAAGAAATTCATTCCGGTCGCACACTGGAATTTTGCGGTGTGAAAATAGTGGAATCAGTCGTCCAAAGTGTATATGCAATTTCAATTGAAGGTGAGCTCCTTTCCCCCTCCTCATCTGCTTATAGGAAAAGGACAAAGTTTCCCAGAAATGCAAATATTTTTAATGCGTCTAATATTTATCGTGTGGCATCAACCTCAGGGCTACTAACGAAAAACATTTTGATACAAGACTATTTCGGACGTGTTCTTTTCCCAAAAATAGACAAAGATTGTGTTCATTTGATGGATTCCTGGAGTCCCTACAAAGATCAAGACGCCATTGCTGAAGTGACGCAGGAGAATAAAAGAGTTCTAGTGAGGATGATACCCCTGAAAACTACGGGACTGATACAACCTTTAGATGTATACTTTTTCCGTATGTGGAAAGATTCCGTGCGTAAAGTTTCTGGTCGCGTGTTATTAGATCAGTTAAATGGGAACCTAATCCAGAGAAACAGTATTTAAAAAATGCAATCACTCACACATTTCCAGTTCTCGGCCCCAAGATTCAAACATTTTTTTATGTATGCGTGGTTCAAGGCAGGGTATTTAGAGAAGAGGCCAAACAACCACATTAAGTACTCCTGTTCAGTACTGCTTCGACGAAAAAATTTATGACAATTATTGTGAATATACAGACGAAAATGTGTGTGGTACTCCGTATTTATAAAACGTGCCCATTGTGACTTTCACCTGTGTTTCAATCATTTTTTTTCAGAATTGCAATGTTTGTGTCTAAACATTTTTTAATGATAAAAAATGCTCAATTATATAATATTTTTCTACAGTCTTCCTTTAACTTGCACCTGATTCCGATGAGTTAATGCGCACTTGAGAACAAAGTAATGTCTTTACTTATTAGCATGTCGCATTGACAATGACGCGAGATTGATTGGTCGAATAATTTAAATTACCAAAAAAACTTTTCTATCAGAAGTTTAGATGCAGAATGCAGGATTCAAAGTATATTTCGACAAATTTCATGGACTTCAAATTAGGACGTATGCAAAGATAAAGGGAGGGTGTGACCGTGAGAAGAGGGAATACTAGCAGAGAGGTGGATAAAGGAGTGATGTTGCTAGGGAGATGAAAATCCCGAAGGGGTAAAAACGAACACTGTAAGAACCTGACAAATATCCAATCCTCTAGTCGAAAGGCAATTGAAATTGCCCTTTAGCGCCGATGTCTTGCGATTGAAGGTGGACTGTTTTGTGTGTATGAGCTTTATACTTCAATCTTCTGAACGAACGAAATAAAGATTACAAATGGAATGGATTAAGGAATGGAAAAGGGAAAACATCGCCGGGTCTGGTAGTTAGAGAGGCCAAGTACTGGCCCGATTTCTGTTGCTTATGGGAGTAAGAATCTGCCTATTGTATGAGGATGGGGCCTTCTCGGAAGGCGCCAGTATGCGTGTACATTCTTTTGAAAAGCTCAAGTTATGCCTACATCCCACGAGGAACCAAGGACCATTTCCCTATTCACTCGCATCGCCGTGGTTTTCCCGGCAGCGAGACCCCGAAAGGGTGGTGGTTCCTTTCATCGGTCCACTCGGATACCCTTCGTAGATCCGAAGAGAGTACATCGCAACACGTTTTCCTTGTTCATCACAGGACGATTAAATTGTTGTCACGGTTGAGCAAAGGCAATTCGTCCGTTTGGGTCACTTGTTGGCGTGTCCCAGGATCGATCCGATAGCTGTGGTTCCATCGTCCCAGAATGATGAAAATAAATCGAGAATACAGAGAGGCTAATAGGAAACAACGGAGAGACAGAGAAATCTGCGTATTCTCCTCCCTAGAGACGAATGTCGACCGCTGTCCATCCGCCGCCGTCCGCCGAGCGTCGCCGGCAGGGAACGGCTCCCTCTCCGGCGGCGGCTGCCTCGTAGAGACGGTGAACGTGACGTCACAGCGTGAGGCCCGGGTTGCGATTTCGCTGATTTTAATCACTAATATCTCGGCTCGTAGGCCACGAGGGCACGTAAGATTTCACAAATCTCATTTTTTCACCTTAATCTACGAACCTGCCGGGTATGAATCAAATCGGGGCGTAACACTTCGTAAATGTTCCTTGTGAGTTCGCCGTATCCTGAGAGGTCATTTGTATTCCGCGCACCGATACCCATCATGGTTGCCTGCGATCGGGCGTCGTGGTGTTAACGCATTCCGTCCACCCAAATTGCTCCCCAATAAAAACACGCGTATCGATTTTTTTAATGAAGTTAACGAGTTGCTACACACTCACTAACCGACAACAACTCCTGATTTCGACATAAATCCTAGCCGAACGACGCATGAAAATTATCCTTATGTGAATTCCAATCTACTTATTATGATAGAGTGAAATTAAGTGACATCTTAGATTAGCGCTTCTGACTGACACGAATGATGAATGGAAGTCTTTTGGCGGGTATCACTTCCCTACTTCCGATGAGCCTTTCCATTTTCCCTTTTTTCTATGCACCTTACCTCATTCTGCCTCTCTCAGTTGTTTACATTTTAATAGTTATTCTCCATTTATGTGAAATAAGGAATACATTGCGTCAAACTCTGGATTTTATTTAACGGTCAGCTCTAAAGATTAAAATATGGGATGAATATTTAATATATATCCCTCCTTTTTCTCTCGTATTTTATATTTCCATGGTCAGTTATATATTTTTTCCCTCATATTTGGATATATTTCCATATTCGTTAACGAAATACTTCGGAAAAATATGTTGACTTGATTGAAATGCCTCGGAGCTTGATTGAGTGACTTGATGCTAGCGTTCCCACGCTCTTATACACGTTCTCACTCTCTTCTAAATTTTTAGCTTGTCCTCGTCCAATTTCATAGTTACCTATTGCCCGCTAATGCGTGGATACTCCAGAAGGGTTTTGGCCCCCTGCGTCCGTAGAATTCCCGCCCTCAATATAGGAAGAAGCGAACAGTGTAATAAAATTGTGACCTAATTATGACAACTAGTCTTTGAAGGAGATGCCCATACATCCGGTCCATACGTGAATAATAAGATTTTCTAACGAAGACTCTACATGTATTCGCGAAGCCACCGAGACAATTTTATAAACAACTGTAGCTTATACGAAAGTTAGCAGTTGTCCAAAACTTCTCCTTCCCATAAATTCATGGCTTACATAAATTCTCAGTTACAATATGAACGTTAAGGTTAAACATTTATACAAATTTTTACCTAAAGCCTGGATATATGTTCAATTAAAATATTTTCCGAAGAAATGAAACCACAATAGGGTGATTCCAAACACTCATAGAAGTTTATATATCATTCTCCTCGATCGATAAGTTAAGAAGGCTTTCAGGGTGGATTACATAACATTTAACCACGGTGTTCACTTCATAGGAAATACATGTTTTTTTCAGACCTGGTTGCTCCTTTCCCCAGGCGCCGAAACCTCTTTGTTGGCATAAGAGAGAGCTGCCATATCGTTCCTTTGTAGTTCGTGAAAAGCTTTTCGTCTCCTGACTATTGCGAGGAGGCGACCGATAGCTGGAGGTATTTAGCCTCAGTGTTGCATCCTCACAAACTGGGATCAGAAGTGTGTACTCTGACCACCATTGTGGTTCAATTCCCCAAAGGGCTAACTTTTGTCCATCCATACCTCCTCCTGATTCGCTTCGTAGATATTCACCTCTAGCCCACCTCTTACCTCTTGCCGCCTCTTCCTACCCCGACGTTATTCCACTCTGACCTATCCACATTTTACCGATTCGTCCTACTCTCGAAGCGAAAGGGAAATAGCTTACGGTCTAAATCTTGTTGAAGTTTGAACGATATGGTGTATATCCGGCGAATTATGAAAGTATTTTTTTAGGGATTTACAACGGGTCAGGTTTGTGACAGCTGCCGACGTTTCGATGGCGGTGTCGGCGTTGTATTTCGTTTTTGGACATTTTATTCCATTTCTATCCGCTCCGCGTAGATTTAAAGACATATTCAAACCTCATCTAGGTACTGTCTTGCTCCAGAAATAAAAACTGGGGACTAATCGAAGGCTTTTCCTTTTTGAATATCAATTCCAGTTAGTTGCGAGTAATCATGTCACTGAAATGAAATGAAAGTAAATGCATTTTCCCGTGGAAAAAATTGTTCTTGTTCCTACATTGGGGTCAAGAGAGCACGCCTTGGATATTCGCTTGGATGCGCTGTTTTCCCGTTATCACTACGATATTGCTGTGTTCGTGCGCTCTAAATGGTGTTAACAGTTCTTTTCCTATCGAGTGTAGAGTATCTGGATGTAGTCACGTACAGGGCCCTCACGATCAATCGTCCATTAAAGGGACGTTCCCGCGAGTGACATGAAGACTCTCCTCCACCCTCCGGAACAGAGTCATTATGTCTCCGCGTCGAAGCGAAATGAAGTGTTGCTTTGCGGGCGTCATCAGAGCTGTTAACGCCCTTTATGCGAGAGTGAGAGAGAGAGAGACAGGTGGTGCCGCGCTTCGGCCGCTGCTTTCAACGAGCATCGCTTTTATCTCTCGGACTCCATGGCTGGCTAAATTTACACCACGAAAAAGCCAGAGAAGGCACTGGCAGAAAACGGCTCTCCAGAAAAAAATGGATTACCATGAAGAGGCGCTGCGTCAAGTCGCGCCATTTAAACATTTCTGTGACATTTGACTACTCGCAGCCCTGGCGACGGATATTAAATGTCGCAAGCATGCTTCGGCCGTGAGCACAATTAGTTGTCCACCGAGTTGTCACTTTATGAAGGAACCGCGAAGGCTCCGCGTCACTTAATTCGATATTTTGGTTTTTTGACAGCCTGGAAATTGTGTATCAGTACGGAAAGGGCTAGATAATGTTTGCAGGCCGATATATTCTAAAAATTAAGCTTAGCAGGTATTGACACGATTAAACTTGATCTGCTCTCATTCGATCGGCTACATGAATGCAATTTAAGCATGACCATGTTTTGTTATCTTGCACGCGAATGGTGAAGTTGGAGGACCGCGGCAATTAGTGGGAATTTGAATATGCGGGCGAAGATTTTCGTGGAGTTAATCATCGCGACCTCGATAAGCATGTCTTTTGGTGCCAAAAGACAGATGTCGCCTTTATCCATCTACTTTATTTCCACGGATAATAGTACGTGTTCATTTCATACATTATTGATAATCAATTATAATATTTTGTATAAATATACGGCCACTGCCTCCGAAGCGGTCAAAAGAACTGCATGCAGTGCATCTCCTTGGGAAAGGACCAATTAGTCATCGACCACTTCCAGAATGTTCTAGGCGAAACTAGTGACACGGCTTTTGCGACGTCGGAGATTCGTCCGGGGCGTCGCCACGATCAACGGGACGAACACTGCGACGCGAAATTTTTCCCGCTAACGCTGCCGATTTACACGCAACAAAAGGCCGTGTCCTCCGAATAGTCACGCCAAAGTTTTCTTTGGTTTTACGGCAATATTCCTCAGTGAGTACAGCGCTTTGCCACTCCCCAGAGGATTTCGGGTGTCACTGCAGGGGACGCCTTCACATGGCACGGTGAAACTATAGCGCTTTGTCTCTTAGTATCGCATCCTTCTGTGATGACATAATACGCTTAGGAAAAAGATTTTTCCTTCCCTTTGAAATGTCCTCGCCGCTGTCTTAAAAATGTTTGACCTCCACCTTTTCCAAATTAATGGGTCTTTAGATATGGAGAAAATGTGCAATAATTTTTTTTTCAAATCTGTTTTCTTGATCTTTTTTTCCCTATAATCACCATTGTTTAGGTTTCTTTTGAGATTGATAAGTTGAGCATCGTTGTGACACTTAGGCCGAAAGAATGGATAGGCATTTATAATTTTGCATTAGTTTGATTACATTAGATCGTGTGATGAGAACAACACTCTTTCAACGTTTTTCACGTGGTTCTATTTTTGCAAGCACAGAAATATATACCTAATGTTGTTCTATATTATTCTGTTGGTTCATCATAACTTTTAATTTGCAAGCACTTTCTTTGCTTGGATGGCGATTCTCTCGCACCAGCCAAAGCCAATTCCCTCTCACCTCAGAAAAATGCAATAGTTTCCCATGGTTTCATCCCTCCAAGAGGTGCAAGAAGGATGAAACTACTGCACATATCCTTCGCTATTCTTCCACAAGTTTTCTCATCTAAGACCTACCTTGTCATCAGATAGTCCAGAAACATGGACGTCTGAAAGTGCGGACTCTTAAGGGCAAACTACATTGCCATTTCTTGCTTTACGCTATCAAATCAGAGAACTTAACAATAACACACGTTTTATCATGTTGGAAAGGAATTATACACATACATATGGTAGGTATATAAAACAGAATTTTGCCCTCACATTAGCACACCCATCAATGGAATTACATACTAGCATCTTGCATGCTAACACATGAGCAGGCACAGCATTCAAGGGATCTAGGTAGGACCAGAGTTCCCTAGAACTCCACCTAAAGACCTTCCTCTGAGAATATTTTCCCTCTCTTCAAAGGTTCTACCTTTCTAGAGTGACAATCAAATATCAGTTTTACTTAAAAGCTTAGCCTGACCAGTTGTAAATAAGGCAGTCTCACGTTGAAAGCTTACTCTAATTTCAATGCTTGTAATAGTTACATACTCACCCCAACCACTGAAAACTATACTCTTTCACAGCAAAATACATTACAATGGAAGATTCAATCAAAATACCTGCATCCACAGACGAATATGTTGCTCAAAGTAATCATTGAAGTCTTATGGTCTCGAAAGGGACATATATGTCATATTATTGGACGCAACCATATGAAATGAAAACACAGGTATGTTAGACAATAAACAGAATGTCACATAACCCTTGAACACTTCATAACTCAACAGCCACAATTTCAGAAGCTACAGGTGGTCAACCTTTGCATTTCGGTTTAGCCATGGCAGGCACATCATTCTTCCTTGCTTGCCAGTATGGACATAAGAGGTGTTGTAAATTCAACTTTACCATAAAACTCAGCATGATTCATCTTTATGATAACACACTCAAATAGCATTTCATATTTTTACATGGATAAAGAGTCAATTTTTACAGGCAGGGCTACTACATAACAACAGCGCAAGAAGTGCTGACTAAAGGAGGGGATGGGGGGGGGGGAGAGAGACATAGATACAGCAGCACCATTGTTCATAAGCACTGTGGTAAAGTGATAAGTTAGAATGCATTACTTTCCTATCAATTCCGATGAAAATATTAATGTGTGGACTCCATAATGATTTATACTATGATTGTTTTCCCAATTGTCTTCCATTTTTGTCTCTTCTTCTTAACCGATCTTTTAACATTCTTCCTCCCCAAGTTGTTGATTGGTTTTATGGGAGATAGTCCATTCCTGCCCAATGTATACAATGGTTATGCATTTAAACAGCCCAAATTCTATTAAGTTCATGATTTTATTCAAAGTCAATAGTTAAAGTTTGCAAATATTACAAGAATTTGTACAGTGTCATTAGATTGTAAGAGAAGTTTCTACAAGTATAAATAATACTGGCTAAAAGTTAGAGGCATTAACTCACATTTAACACACCTACAGCAGAGACAAATATTCATGTACACGTTTGATGAAGTATGCCTTTCATGGGAAAAATATCAAACATAAAACAAATAATGATTCAACCCAAGCCAATTCTTCCACAAACAAGAAAGGTATGGATATTTATAAAATATACAATCATAACATAGTTAAAGTTACCATCCAGTGGCATAAAAAGCCAATAGAACAATTGCATTCATGACTCCAAACTTTGATAAAAGGTAACTCATTACTATTTAAAAAATTTGTGTAAGATTTTTTTGGAATCTCATACAATAACTGGCATAAAAATAGCCAATCCATGATTAGACCATCACAATAATCAAATGTGTAAAGCCAATAGGGGGTTTTGTTCACTGTGCTTCACACCACATACACATTTCACAACTGATCTGACTAGACCAAATTAATTAAAAAGGCTATCTCGTCAGGCTCTCAGGCATAAGTTCAGACAGGAAGTTGAGAGAGTAGAAGTACCAACAGAAGTTCCAACTTGTTCATGAGTTTCAAAGGATTTTTACCACTCATTTTGCAGATGGCTTCACACGAGAGCAGATTAGCCATTCTAAATCTTTATTTTAAAAAGAATTCCTTCAAGATTTCACAAAGTCATTCTCATTGTTTCTTAACACCTCACTGATAATCTTGATACCTCACACAGGACTTTTTCCTCATACCTCATACAGGATACCTCACACAGGATAATTTCAGTATGTGATGTACAGCAAGAGGAAAACTAACAACAGACACAGATTCAGTACCCCTAAGGATGGAAGAGAACTTTGAGAAAGATAGATTCAATTACAATCAACAGTGGAGAGGAAAATGATTTCACAAGGAAGAAATAAATGGCACATGAGACCTTTCAACACAACTTCATTCGCCAGCATCAATATCATTCAAAAATGCAACAATAAAAATGACTCAAACATTACTTCCCAAGATTTTGCAAGCTCAAGTTTCATATCAATGCACACAGAGCAGATGCCATCAAGTACACACTTAGTCCAAGTTAGACATTCAGTCAGAGTCATCATCATCACAGGCATTATACTGGTGCTGCCTGACTTGCTGTCTCGGAAGCTCTTCTTGCAACTGTAGGACATGTTCCAATGGCTCAGGGCGACCATCTTCTCCAATTCGCGCAGGCAAAACAATCCCTTCCCTTTAGAAAGACAGCCAGAAATTTTTATTACAATTTTAAAGGTAAATAGAACCAAAAGTCATGTATCTAATACACGCTCATTTTTTTCACCATAACATGTGCTTTCATTATGGCAGCATGCCAAAATTAGATGACAATTATGGGTTGATTTCCACAGTGACATTTCAATGATCACTTTTCCAGAAAAGGCAGCTAGTATATCATCAGAGTGATGGAAGTAAAGGTTGATGACAATCTGAATTCTGTAAAGCGTCTATTATTAAGTTTGGAACCCATCACACATCTAAACTAGAGCAACAATTTAAAAACAGGGTATTGATATCTTCAGCCTCCTCAAAGAGCTAAAGATTTAAAATACTAATTAGACCTATAAGAACTATTACTTGACTTTCCACTCCAATTAAAATATCCTGTCAGTACTACAACAGCAATAAAAATATCCAGTCAGTACTACAACAGCAATAAAAATATCCTATCAGTACTACAACAGCAAGTAACATTCACATAATGAGTTACACGCAAAATAAGTTGGACACCACACAACATGAATATTAATTAAAATTGTCAATTTCCAACAAAATGTGACAGCAGTTACAGTTTCCAGAGCAGCCAGGGTTATCAAAAGAACTTCTCAACCTGTTGTTAACCATTCTTAGATTTTGGTTTCCAATAATATATTTACCTGGTGAGTTTATCCATCATATTGACAAGTTGCATAGCCTCAAACTCTTTCTGTTCATCTGACATCCCTTCAGTTGGATTAGGTCTGGGCGGCTCAAAGCAGCCAGTCACAGGATTGATACTGAAATGCAATACAAGAGTCACAAAATTAACTAAATCTTTCAGTAGCAATAAAAAGACTCCAACTATATCACTTACAACAAAATTTACTAATTCACTCAGAGGCATGTAAAAGTCTTAATAAATTTTCACAAGTTAACTACAGCAAGTACAACATAATAAAGGATTAAATATCTTTCTTGGGCTTTGCACCAGGTAATGTTTTCAAAATCCGCCGACGTTTCGGAAAACGACTTATTTTCCATTTTCAAGGCATTTTGAAAATGGAAAACAAGTCATTTTCCGAAACATCGGCGGATTTTAAAAACATTACCAGGTGCAAAGCCCGAGAAAGATATTTAAACATAATACACCGGGAAAATCTTAAATCATTTATAATAATGGATTACTTTATCACCAATACTACATGTCATCAAATTAGACACTAAATAACAAAAGAGTAAGGGAGTATCCAGAGAGCGATTAAAGGTATGCACTCATTCAGCGATTCCCAACTTAGGGTATACTTATCCCCTAATCACTCAGAACCTTAGCCATTAAGGTGCTTGGTGGCATTATCTATGAGAGTGACTGACTGATTTAGACAGCTTATAAAGGAAGAGAGCACCAATCCTCCAGACTTCTAAGGGCAGAGGCCACAGTTCCCTAACACAAGTTCTTCATCCAATTCATCCGTCCATGAAGTCAATTCTCTTACTTCCCCTGCCTCACCTTTCCTCCCCCCTCAATATTGGCCATCAGAATTCTTTAGTCACCAATTACCTCTCCCAACCCCTAACTCTCCTCTAGAAGTTTCTACTGCCCACCCAACAAATGACACACTTATTTGTACATTTTCATTTCTACCCACTACACTTTCTTCATTTTCTAACTCACCCACAACTCGCAGGCCCAAATACTAAGTATGAAAAAATGTTACGTGTATGTTGTAGGTTTTTTCATACTTAGTTATGGTCCAATTCCACTCCATCAAGCCTGAAACCACAGAGTATACACATTCCCAAAGCCTATTCTAGTCCTTTATTTCACAAGAGTCGAGGTTTCTGCATCATATGAAACATAACTCCTCCTTAAGAGTTCATAAGTCTTGGCCACGGTTGGTAACGAGGGGGAGGGGGAGTCTGGCGGCGTACCACGTGGCCGATTTGGATGAACAAAAACCTGATGACGAATGCTGATTTTCACTCTGTAGTCTTACTGTTATTTTAAGTAATACACAATCCTTGAACAGTTCAGCTTCATTTTATTTGTTCTTCATTTTTCAGCAGAGTTAGAGGTGAAAATATTTTTTAAAATAGAGAAAAGGAGAATTTCTGTATATGACCATGTGACCCCATGGGGAGGGTGGGGTGGGGGGGGTCAAGACCATGGCCACATCTGGTCAGAAGGGGGAATTGGAGTGGGTCAAAAAAAGGCCTAAAATTGGCCACGTGGTTGTTGAAAGGCCCGTAATCACCCAATGTCAATTGGCCAATTGTGATGTATTCGTGACAGTGAATATAAATTTTAAAAAATTTAATTAAAAAAATAAATTTAAAAAATTGTAATTCTAACCCCCACTCCTGGCACCACAAATGAACGTTGTCCTTTGAATTTTATATGAAATTCCCCTTTCCCTTTCCACTTATCGTAATCGAGAAGCTGTTATCTGCGTGGGTGTACCGGGTAGTCTCGGGATTTCCTCTCACGGGGCGGGGCCGGAGTGCGCCTTCCCGTATCGCCCACCTTTCGTCCGCACCCGTAATCCTCGCCTTCACCTTGTTTCCCATCTCTCGAGCACGCCCACACACTTTCGGTTTTATTCCTACTTGCTTTTACTAATATTTTTTTAAATTCCAGATCTCTTGGATGCGTCTGCACTCTTTGACTGTCATTCTCACTTTCCCTCTTTTTTGCACCCGTAACTACCCACGCTCGGCTTCCCTATTGTCGTCTATTTTTGCGGCCAGGCGTATTGCTCATTGTTTTGCCAGGTATGGTACCAACCCTCTGGCGTTCCACCCGTAGTGTTGCCAACCGTAGGTTTACAAACTTCATTCCTGGCAGTTATATTGATTTTAGCTTATTATGTTTTGTAGAACAGCTTTTGCTAAGTTCTGGGATAGCTTGTTACCAAGGAAATTACTTTCCTCACCGCTACTTTCCAGTTTCCTTACACGCTCTCAGAGTTGATTTAAGTACAATGATCGTGTTATTTAAACTATAAGACAGATAAGTCACCAAGCAAATGTGGCAGCATTACCAATATGGCACTCTGAAGCAGACACGCTATGCAATGGCATGTCCCACATGGGGAGAGCAGCACTTAGCAGTGCTCATGCACTCTGGTGTCACTGGCCACTGCCACTATCTCCTTCGACATATCACCCAAGAAATTATTTTTTTCTACTTTTTACTCTCCCACTTGAAAGACCATTCTCACTTTCATTCCCAAAATCTTGTTAAAAACTGATCATTGTTTTCTTTTGATTTATCAACATCATTTATTTCACTCATTGATTTTCCAAATCATGCACTAAAGCTTGCAATCCCTTGCTCAATTGACTAAACAACATCAAGTAATCTACGAATCTAACTATGTAACTTTATCAGCTGTTCTCCCACTTTTATTTCCACATCTAGCACTCACCCAGCCTCTCTTACCATTTCTGGGCATGCTGCATTCAAAGAGCCATTCACTGCACACTAAAGCCAGGCTCTATCACTGCATGTAATTATTCTGCCACTAAACAGCACATGAAGTAAATTTAAAGACAGCATTCACAGGCTCTCAGTCATACTTAACTAATGAGCAAGGAATGCACAAAACTTGGAATTTTGAGTGTCAAAGCATAAACCAGCTAGAGATAATTACTAGAGGTGGGCGAATACCATCCACGATTACTCAAATACCTCGAATACTGGAAATTATTCATGATCTTGAATTTCGAATAATTATGCCGAGGGGAGAAATTCAAATACCTCGAATATCACGCAGTGGCGCTATGCTTGGCAAGTTGACAAACTAATCACTTTGAGTGCTTCGAAAGAACTGTGAGGACACACCACTCTTCATTGTAAATACTTTTTATTTATTTTACTTTCCGTTCTTGAGTGAAACATTGCTTACTTAATTCTTTCATATAAAAATTACAATATCATCATTATGCCAAAATAATAGTGTGTGCTTGTTGTGAATATAAGTTGAAGAAAGCTTGAATATATAGTTGATGATTGCTGCTCCGTACGAGCTTCATTTGTGAATAAAAGGTTCTGTTCTACTTTAAACTTTTTTCTTGAATTTAAATAAATGATACAATATGTCATTTATACTAAATCTGGAGCAATTGATCAATTTGCCAAATAATTATTTTGTAAATGTTACAGAGAGTTTATGCCGCATGAACTACCCTATCTTACTATTTATGTACCTTTTAAATCTATGCTCTCTTACTATTTTGGCTATATTTATGTCCCTTAGTCTGCTGCTGTAAAAATTCCCGCACCTTATGTACATTTTGCAACCGCAGGCTTCATGCAAACTTTCGGCAAGTTTACCCTGAAAAGTGTGTATTGGGAAAATCTAGAGATTAGAAAGTTTGCCATGGCAACAGTAAATGAAGTTGATGGCAATCTTATCGCGGCATATTAGGTGCAAGAGAATATGAAGTGCATGACAAGTCATGACATGAGTGGTCGCTGACGTGATAAATTAACATTTTTCATTCATTTATTTCACTTGGAGTATTTAACTGTTTTAATAATCATAACATTGCCACCGTACCTATTTGTTGAGAATTGTTTTTCACGAAATAAGCAGATGGGCACTAGTCAATTACATTTCACTGCTGTCATTTGACCTATGTATGGTTGGACCAGTGTCGTTGTGGACAAAATTTATTCTCTGCATCGCATGGGTTTATCGTCAAACTGACCAGATTCATGTTACTCAAACTGGATCAGAAGTTGTGAGCATTGAAAGCTTGCCATCCCCTTCAGCGCAGAAACTTCTAATTCAATGTTTTATCTTCCACTATTTTGCCAATAACAACTGTTCGAGAAATTTCGGTAGCCAATGAAATTCACGGGGTCGTATGCTAGTAGATCTAAATTCACAGATTCTAGAAGGAAAGTGTCCTAGAAGGTTAGTATTGTAGAGAGTTATTGTAATATCTTTGATCTGCTTCACATTTTGCTACCTATTAAATTTGAATCTGCACAATTCCATGCAAACTCTACCAAGACTGTGGCCCAACTGCCTCTGATTATCACAATTTTTGGTACAAAGGAAGAATATAGTAAGGAAGGCCGATATGCCACATATTAGCTTTCAGTTATTAAAAATGTCAAAGTTATGGCACTTGGAATATCACAAGTTAGCGTAAAAGCATGTTGCCTCTCTGAACTCCAGTTCAAATAAATGTCATATTCATAATATCATATTTGAAACACAATGATATTTTTGTCATAAAAAGACAACCATCTATGTTTTCTATCAACTTTTGGTTTTCTAGACTAATATTCTGAAGATGATTTTCATTTTTTCAATTTTTTTAATTTTGGTCCATATTTTGGGTCTAATTTCTCCTAAAATAATTCTTAGAATGGGTGGAACTTAATTTTTGTGAACAGCAATGACACAGAGCTGTAAGCAGAAAATATGAATTTTCATTTGTGGCACACAACTATAGCACAGTGGAGCAACAAAAGCAGAAATGTGAAAATGTTGCTACTTTAAGTGCTTTACATAAGCGATGTTTGACCACGGACTTTATATTGAGATGCATATTTTGCAGCAGCCTTTCAATAACAAAAATAAAATTGGTGGGTTATTAAGTCAAACATACAAAAGATATTATGAATGTTATGCCTTGATACATGTGCGCCCGCTTTGAAAATGATTCATTGGGAAGTTACGTGGGAAGTCTGCGCATATGCTGTGCATTGAATATCCAAACAAAGACAAAAGAAATAATGCTTAGATACTCAAAATATGTAATAATGTGACAAGTTTACCAAGTGGTTGCTTATTGAGGAGTCTCTGTGGCATTACTTCATGACTAGTGAATGATATTGACAACATATGATTTGGTATAAAGATCTGCCCATTAAATAGGTGCTGTTTCAATGAACTTTATTTCTAAATTGGAAATCATATCATCATTTTTACTGTAAATCAAAACATAATAAGTGCATCTAATTAAAGCAGAATTTTCTGTTGAATAATTAATGGCCAGCTATGTTGTCTGCTGAATATTTTTGTAATAATCCTCATGCCTCCCTGTTGTAAAAAAGCACAATATCCTTTGTTCGACACAAGTCAAATAGGAAATAAATGATTCCATACGACCAAATATTTTGAACAAATGAAAAATAAAATGTTCTAACATAGCTTTCTTGCTCATATTTCTTAAAGATTCTCAACGAATAAATTGCCTAGCAGAGTTAGTTCGGTATACATACTATTTCACTAATTTGATTATACAATAGGTAAATTTAAATTTTAAAGTAAATGAGTAAATATTTTCACTCTAATTTAGAGCTTTGCTTGAAAACAGATGGTGAATAAGTTTTCAAAAAATATTCAATCATTTTTTTGCAAATCTAGTATTCAAATATTTGAGGTATTCAAGCATTCAAGGTATTTGATTATAAACGAATTCAAGAAAATCACTATTCATTCTCTCTCTAATAATAACCAATAATCATTTTACATAAATTAAATGAACAAATAAAGGGGAAAAGATCATGGTCTACATGAAACATTATGATATGCAACGAGATTCAAACTGGGATATCAAACTAAAGTTATGATTCAGGGAGACCAATTTTTTTCCCAAAATTCAGATGCTAACAAAACATAGAACACAGAGAGATACTCACTTATCTCGATATTTCTTATACTCTTCTGTATCACTATCTTCACTGTCTGATGAATAATTTCCACTCGAACCTTTCCCTCCGAGCATCAGACCCCTATGGGCCAACAGCCCTGCAGCATTTCCATAGCCACAGTACTTCACCATTCTGCTCACTGGGTCGAGAGAAATGTCATAGAAGTAAGAACAAAGAGTGAGCACATTATTGTGGCACAGCACCTCCATCCAGCAAAATTAACATTCTGTTACCTCCATACATTCGGGCCATCCCATAACAATACAACCAAAGCCCCACATCAACACCATTTCAGATTTTCATAACTTTTTTCCTGTTGATAGTTCCACCCAAAGAGAAATCCAACATCATTAACCCTCAAAGGAAATACTTTCTAAGGCATTTCATTTCAGAAGCATTCAATTGCCTTCAGCATATATTTTTATTAAAAGCTTTTCCATGATAACTTAGTGTTTGTATCATCACTAGATACTCCTACCCTCCTTTTTCAGCCATGATTCTCTTCGATTTATAGGCTTCCAGCATGACTGAAACTGAAAGTAACAAACTAAAGCATAGTGTTATCCATCTGGCGAACTATCTCCTATTCAATGTGGGCCCACTGCATGACTCATTACCATTATGTACATGAGTGAGACACTTGGGGGCCTGCATTCACGACTCGCAATACAATGTAGGAGTCGAGACTCAACGTTGAGCCAGAACACATGCGGCATTTGCGGAATGGCAAACAAGTGCCAAATACCAAAGTCGGCATGACTAAGGTAGTCTTTGCACCCAGGCACGCAAGCATTGCCAAGCACCAAGCAACAGTGGGAAAGCCATTCATTTGCCTCATTGACCTGGCAACATTTAGTCCCACTTCAGTCATTTAGAATCACTGGGCGATACCCAGTGTATATCTTAAGAACATATGCATTGAAACCTGGTTAGCATGTTTTTGAGGGGAAGACAAAAAATGAACATGAAAACCAGGAAATTAAATTTAACATTTCAGGCGATTGCAATCAGGGGATAAGTCAAAATAATTACAATTACTCTGGAAAGTTCTGATATCTACATCTTCCACAACTCTTTTCACACATAAAATTGACAAAATAAACATTAATTTACAAAACCAATACAAACTGAATGAAGATTATGTTTCATCTTAATATAATAACATTCAATCATTAATTAGATCGATCGATGTATCGACTGATAATGAAGTGAAATTGAGATGTTTCATTGCATACAGATTTGAATTATTCTATAGTTTACATTCACATAAAAAAATTTTCCGAGTTACTGTGTTTTACTCTTGTACCAAGCTCTAGTATTTTTGCATTGAGCTTTACTTGGAGATTCTAAGCATCGTCCACTCCCACAACACTCGTCAAGTAGTGGCACATGGTACTCCAAGACCTCGAGTGTTTTGGCGGGAGTTGGAATCATGGTAATGGAATCAGACTCTGTTCCTTGCTCTGTATCATCTATTTCCACCAACTTCTGCTCATGAATCTCAGCAATCAACATGGACTGGCAAACATCAAGGTCATCATTGCACTCATTACTTGTCGAAATTCACCTCCCTAGCAATTCAACTTCACTCTACACATGACATGACACAACACGCAGGTTCTGCATCTTGTCATGTCATGTCAACCATAAGGTTAGGCACCCTACAACTAAATCCAGCTGCTTTAAAGCAAGTGGTGACGTTTTCTTTGTTCAAAGGATCCCATGCGTATTTAACAAAGTGCATCACATGCCTAACGTCTATGTTCCGCTCAGCTTTTTTTAAGGTGGTTAGTCTCTTTTGTACCAGCAGACATCTACATTTTTGCTCGAAACATCGAATGGTGCCTTTGTCAAGGAGCTGGAGGTGATTCGTTGTGTTTACTCGATGCTCATATTTGCAGCCAGATGTTTCTTGATAATTTGTATAGATTGGATGGGTAGCTCTGAGGTCAACAAAAGTACAATTTTTCTCTTTCCGCCACCCAATTTGGCATCTAACCCACCCAAAAGGTTTCAAAAATTGATGCAGTCATCCATGCTGCAGATCAAGCTATGTATTGACAGGAAAGGGTTTGAATGCTCTAAAAACAACAAGCACTCAACCTTTGAGCCAATTCCACTCGCTTTATGTGTAGATTTCTGTCAACTTCTTATGGAATTTTAATGTTTTATGCAGTCATAATCTGATTCATAATTTGCTTACTTCCCACTTTAACTGTCCTTGCAATCACAACTCATGCAATATGAATGGCTGTTAGCTCAAAACCTACACTGCCGCTCATCAGCCACTTATTGTCTTAGGTCACGTCAAAAAATTAGATAAATGCATACGGATAAGCATTAAAATGGCAAGGGTTGATATTGAATAAGTTACCTCGGTAGTTTCGGTTGTTTTTACAATTTAATATATGCTATATTAGGACCTCTGGGTTGCTTCTTGGCCAGTTATTAAACATACTAACCAGGAAAGCGCCAGTAATTAAAGCGCAGTAACCAAATAATTTTGCCTGTATTTAGCCCCTATTGCAACAGGACCAAGAGAAATCAACGTGCTAAGGATGAAAACGTGCCAAATAGTAACATCCTAACCAGGTTCTGCTGCATTACCAGCAGCAGGAGAAGCGGAAGTATAGTCTAGGTCGAAGTCAGAGTCCGAAAGTGTGGATTGTGGGCCAAATAACCCCTAAGCCAATGTTTCTCCTGTTTGATGAGTGCAAGTTTAACAAGAGCATGGGGGCAGAGGCAAACACCTTGCTGAGTGACTCACCAAATGAAGAAATTCCCATCCCCACTGAATGGATAAAGTCAAATATTGCATGTGTGGCCCTCGCTCTAGTCATGATACCATTGACATTATGGTGCAAAGCAGAAAAGCTTTCAATGGAAATACAAAATAAAAAGAACTAAAACTATCAGTAATTGCCTCAGATCAACTAAGGGTGGCTATATGATTACTCAACATCAATCCGTCTGGCTGGGAATGGCAAAATCATTTTAGTGGGTTCCATTTGGCCCTGAGAGATGAATTTGTACTATGGCAAATTAATTGTAACTAAACTTGTGCTAAATGAGAGTATACCAAACTGGTGAAAATCTGTAAAAAATGTATAAATATAAGACAGAATGCACAAATGTTCAAAAATACTATCAAAAAGATTCTAACTTGAAAACTTTTTCTAAAAATATTGTAATGCAGCATTATGATTGATTACCACCCAAAATTGGTATTTTAATGACCATCTGTCAATCACTTTGAACATGAGAAGCAGTGAAAATTTGGTCAATGATTGAAAATACATAATAGCAACCTCAAATTTTGGATTAAGCGCACAAGTCATGAAATAAGCGACAGGAAAAAAATGATGCAAGTCTGAAATGGAGGACAGCTATAAAGTTTACTTTAGTTCCATTAAAATTTTGAATTTAGATAATTATTTTTTATTCTTCACCACTTCACAAACGGATGATTTATTCTTGTCATAAAGTTTTGACGACTTCTGGTATTGTTTTTATTTCAGATTGAAATAAAACATTTGTACTTTTTCCTTGATGTAGAGCAATTCACAACTCTCAGGTTTCCATTGGGCTTGGAAGCCTTCTTACTTAGGACTCTCGAGGACTTCTCCAGAATGGTTTTTCTCAGCCACACAGCAGTCATAAAGCAGATACAAGCCAATGGAAAAGAGAACCCTCAGGTCCAACACAAGAAAACATTTCTGCTTGATATGATCACAGCTCTAACTACACATAACCAGCACGCTTAATGAACCCCTATCGGCACCACCAATAATTTAGTTCAGTTAATTCAAAATTTTCCCAGATAAAGAATGCACTACATACAATAATTACATTTAAAAGCTAAGATAGAGTTATAGGAAACAATTCTGGGTGTCTTTTTTAAAAACAATACCTCAGATTTTGTTTGACTATAGCCTTATTTACATTTAAGTAACTACAAACTGTGACAAAAATTAACTTACCATTTTCTTTACAAAGAACAAAACAAAAGTCGGCAGCAAGCTTGTGGACATCTGAGGCGGGAGTGGTGAGAAGGCGACAGAGATGGTTGCGTACAGTCTCACCCTCTTCGGGCCTATGCAGAACATCGGTCAGGGGAGGGAGGATTCGGAGGCGCAGAAATTTCCTGATTGATCGGTGGGATCTCACACCCTCCACTAGAACAGTCAGGATTGGACACAGCTTCTCTTGTTGCATCCTGGGAGCCTGAGGATGGTTTGAGGATTTTGAGACAAAGCCTCCATTATAACACCAACAAAGGCACCATTTTAGGTGTCTATCTCAAGCACAATGAATCAAATGAACCCAACCTAAATGTTTATTTGTGAAAAGATTCACTATTGTCAATTATTCAAGTAGAACACATTTGGCGCAAGAAGTTCAATCACTGAAATCAGGATTGGTATCCATACAAGCAAGAGAGCTTTCAAAACTTTCCAGCATGAAAACTTACTTCACTGTAAGAATATTACAAAGAAAAATAGAGGGAGGATGATGAGTGGACAATTTAGAATTCTCATTGAGAAAAAATGTCACTAGATGAGAGTAATGAAATTTACCATGGTAACTTCATAATTAGTCACGCAAAATCAATGTAATTATTAATTGATTTCTTCAGAATATTTAAGAACTCTTGGTCACACTTGAAAAATTTCCCATGAATAATATGTACAAGATTGTTCTTTTCATTCTTTCAATTTGCTATTGCTTTCTCATGACAGCTAAAGAGTACATTCAAAGCACAAGGAAAGTGTTATCTAATCTATAAAAAAAAAAATAAGACACTCCAACATGTTTTCCGTCTCAAGCCCCTCACCTCAGCTAAGTATACTGAAGAGTGAGCATTGAGTGGGGTGAGTCACCAACTATTAGACTAAACATAACCTGTCTCTGCCAAACAACTCTAGCTGATTAATTAGCCGGTCCTGAGAAATTAAGGTTTAGCATAGGCTGGCATCTTTGTTATCAAAAATTAATGAGGGAAAGAGCTATCAAAAATATTACTTCCTAACCACTATGTCATCCATCAGCAAGGTAAGAGTTACTGAAGTAATTAGATGTGATAGCCAGCGTACAAGTGATTGGGGATCTGGGTGGTCATGTGACTAGACATGGATACAGTCTCCAAAAAGAGCTGACTAGATGAGTGCCGTTCCACATTAATGCTGTCAAAACCTAAATGTCTTTCTGTTCTTATTAACACTTGTACTTCACATCAGGGTTCTCCAAAACTTTCACACCATTTCATAAAAATTCACTGAGATCCCTGCACCTACTAAAGAGGGCAATAGAAACTGTGGTAGCTAGATAATCTGCTGCTACTAGTCCTCATTAATGATTCTACAGTTGGAATTCCAGGAATTACTTGATTTTCCATATGAACCATTCTTTTATTATAGCCAATAGATAGATACCGAATTAGGGGCAGTCCATAATCCACGTAAACAAAAATAGACCACTTGTTAACCCCCCATCCCCATCATGGACACTCATAGACTTCATCTGGACCACGACCACCACATGTTGTCCACTTAGACTTCTTTTTTTGCAGAAAAAGCTGTGAAACGGCTCATGAGTGTGCCGTGGCAATGTCACTCCCGCCGCATTGTGTGGGCCATTTTCCACATAGACATTACGTTTCGTATTCGGGTGAAAGTCATGTTTTTAGCTGAAAAATCTCACATTCTCTCTGAAATCAACAATATCATATTTCCTTGGCAACCAAAGATTTGATCTTCAAAAGATATTTATGCCACTCGCATGTAAATAACATGTTTTCCTGCAGGCCCATGATATCATGTTGAAAGTAAATCTGTATCAGAAGGGCCCAGAGTCCCAACGGCCCCATGATGGATTGCTTAGGTGGGCAATCGATAAATTCAATGCATATTTACATGCTTGTCTCATGCACGCTTACAATGCTGTATCGGTGAATGCAGTTTCTTAAACGTGGTGTTAATATTTTTTAAAATAAACAGAAGTATTAGATTTGATTTCGCCGATCAAATACTATACTAAGAACCACACAAATCTCAACCAAACCCAACCACGGAAGGGTACCCAGCTATAAATCTGGTTCAAATATTGACCCGTCTGTTTCGAAACTTCAATCTGTTTTAATATGGCGGACACTATAATAACGTCACTACATTCATCTTACCCGAAAGAAGAATGGGGTATTCTGCTCAATGAACGCCATCCATGCAAGAAAACCGACAATTGCCGTAAGAATCAACATATATTTTTGATTCAAAAAACAAAACCAATGATTATGGCTACCCTTTACGCCTAAGACGCAGTCCAGGTAACGGAGGATTAATTGGTCAAATAAACATGGCTGCTGCTGCAAATGATCCATTTGACATTTTCAACCGCTGGATTGTACCCTTTTTTTTACCCCAATTTTGTTTGAAGATACTCAACGCCCATATCAACAATGAATATCGCAACTGAAATAAGTCATTGAATGCAAACATATGCATGTGCACAAGGGAAGCGATTAAGTTCATTCACTCAGAAGACGACTCAATGAAGACCGCTCAGTGTTCTTCAGGTTTTGTGGCTTTCGAATAAATTCAGTGATTTTCTCACCCGTTGTGTATCAACGGGTACCTTTCGCTAGTAATTAATAAGACTAAGTATTCATATCATTGGAAAACCAAAGTACTTCTTCAGCAACAATCAACTGATAATGATGGACGATGCAGAGGAAATTTATCTCAAATGGGCACTAAACACACGGCAATGACAAGTAGCACATATGCAGACTGCACTAATAACTTCCCAATGTGCCATTTCCAGTGTTTGACAGATTACATTCTATTATGTTTGCCCAATTTTTGCAAGCACTTAACTCACCAAATTCACACATTTTGTTTTTCAAAGACCCTTTGCCTATTATAGTCGAAAAATATTCATAAAAACATCAACAACCTTTTGAGCATTGCCTTTTTTCACAATGCAAAAGTTGCAAAATTTCCACCTTCTGATGTTTTTCATTCATCATGCCATGACTGTGCACCCTATATATAAGTTTGAGTGCCCAAATATAGTCCTGTATTGGGACTGTTCAGTGACAAACAAGCTGGTATTTTCTAAGAATAATTAATAAGTATTTATTCGGCCCCAAAAATAAATAATTTGAAAAAAAAAGATCAATTAGACTAGTGTTAGAGCCCAGAATAGATGTTAATGTCACCAAAAGTTGATAGAAGACTTGTCATTAATTCAAAACCAGACCATTCGATCAATATTTATTAGGGTCACATTTCAGAGCTAAAGGGTGCCAATTTGCACCAACTTCATACCTCTAAGAGTTCTATTTTTAAAATGTATTAACATACAGGCTAATATGCTGGGGAATGTCTTTTTGCATAAAGCAGAGTAAGAATTGAAGATCATTAAGTAACCATGACTTAATTTCCAAGGAAACACCCTTTACTATCAACTACTACTTTACTATCACCCTTGTTCAACTATCTTGGGAAAGCAATCTACATCTACGTAATACCCCGCGAGCCGCCGCATGGGTGTGTGGCAGGGGTGTAAGGTCACCAGCCATGTAAAGGTGTAAGTTTTTTAGGAGATGAAATGGTGACATGAATTATAGGAGTGTATTTAGTGAGCTTAATTTTTAATGTGATCACTTATTGTTCGCGGAAAGAACAGCGAAGGTCATTTGTGCCATAGGGGACAGGTAAGGGAGGAAGGGTGGATAGAAACCCAGCATCGGCATTAGCCTGCTCTTAACAAAAGGCACCAAGGGGACCACAGTTTAACATCTCATCCCACAGAGAGAGTACTGCACTAGAAGTGCCCTCCACAAGACACTCAAGTAGGGATCAGGTTTCCTCTGAAAAACATCCTCCTCTGCAGAGATTTGAACCCTGGTCGCTTGTATGGTTAGCCAGTACTCTAGCCACCAAACCACCCGATCCCCTATTTTGAATTCTATGGTAGATAAATCAGTCACAAAACATGAATATAAAATAAAAATGGAAATATATATGCAGTAGTATTAGAGACTGAAGTGGTACTAAATGAAATAAAAAATTGAAAGATTGAATTTTTTTAATTCCATTTTTAATAAGGTCCCTTTATTGAACCCTTTATTGAATAGCAACTTTGGAAAAAGATGTGATTGGAAGAGCTAATAAATACTGCAAGTCAAAACAGGGGTATTAATGCCAGTTAGGATTTGAAAATCAGAAGGTTATGGCAAAATGTAAGAAAAGAGACCAATACCTGAGCTTCTTTTAACCGGTCACTCAGAAAATCATACAAAACTGCAATGGCTTGCATATTTAATCCTTCATACTCCACCTCCTTTGGAATGTCTCTTGCGTCTTTAGGAATTGTTGTCATCAGCTCTTCATAGCAGTTACTTGGAATGTTGACTAAAAGATTGATAGTGTGGCTAAAATGCAAAAAGAAAATTTACAGTAAAATGAAGGCACACAAACCAATATGTGTGTGGACTAAGGTGTAAAGGTTATGCGTTGATGAGACATGCTTCAGGTAAAATTTTTGCCATCAATATTAGGAATCATGGCATTTAACTTTCATAAACCTCTACAATGGGAACATAATAATTAAAATTACCTAGGTTTCCATGCAATGACATGAAGAAAATGTAGCATACCAAATGTGTACATTAGGGTGGGCAAAAATTAAACAAAATCAAAAATTTAAGGTTTTGAAGCTTAAAATGTTTCCTTTTGAAGCAAACATTTTGTATTAGCAGTTGTGAGGAAATACAAATGGTATCACTTCAGGGAGTGTCATGGCTGAATGCGCACACGTGAGCTTAAAATGGTGAATAAACCATGAGGAATAGATGACAGCCTAAGATCATGTTTTTACGCACAAAGGAACATTACTTCAAAAGAGGAGTTTTAGAATTAACATAAAGTTTCATGTATACTCCTGTCCAATCAATGGTCATCCTTTGAATCAGAAAGCCACTTGTTTTAATTCATGTCCACATATGTTTTTTCAAGTCAATGCATGTTTTTACATGATGGCAGTTTGCTTTGATGAGAAATATGGGATTTATGTTAAAGTACTAATTGTTTAGGATCTTAAACTGACAGAATTTTTTCCAGGATATTTGGAGTAGGATTAGGATTTCACAAATTGAAAAACATGTAATGGCTAAGCCAATTCACCCCAGAAAAATTGCTGCATTGGTATACTCCTGTCTAAAAAAGCTTACCACCTCAGAGCCGAAAAATTTCTAAGTCCCAAGTTGACATTGATGTGACAATGCCGAACTACGCCCCCTTGCGTGGGGAAGCAATACATGGACGGGATGGAAAAGAAACCTTCGGTACGTACTTGACGAGATGGAATACCCCTTGGCGAAAAACTTTGACTTATAAGGGATTATTTCCAGGGGGGTGGGGTGAGGGTGGTTTGGGTCTATTGTGTCGGTCCTATCCTGCAGTTTCAGGGTTGGGGAGGCATGGAGAGAGAGGTCGGTCGGAAGACGAAGTCGCAAATTCGTCCTTGTTTTTGGAAGCTACAGGAATGAAAGACAGCACTCAAATATCCATTTCATATCATCATTGGCACACAGGAAACCTTCTCAGAAATTGATGGGTCTTTCTCATATTAGGCCGTAGAAAGTCTATTACCGTCAAGATAAGAGGTTGAATCGGGTCAAATCGAATTTAAAAATCATTTTTTTACGCTTACATTTCTGATAGCAACAAGTTGTTGTCTAACAAACGGTAGAGGTTCCATTATCTAGGCATTAATCACAGATTGTCATCACTCGGAAGGTTTGAATTGTGTTGAATTGGATACATGATCAATCTATTACACTTTAAGAGTTGATTTGAGTTTAATATTCTATATGACACATCATTGACATCTGAGATGATAAAATCATGTTAATCACACAATGTGGCCCTCAAGAAAATCATTTGACAGTATTTCTTTGTCGTACAGAACAAAGTTTTTATAAATGAGAATAAAGTAGCTTAAAATAGATAAAATTATGAATTCACATTAATTAATTTATCATTCAAGTTCTAATCAGCAATTGAATTTGTCTTGCAGAGTCCCCTGAATTTCTTCACGCCAGCTTATATGCTTTGCGCAGGGAATTGAGAGGAAACTGGTAGTATTCTCTGAGTCATGTTCAATATTTTATCCCCTCTTGCTGAATTTCAATGGGTGTTCTCTGCTGATTAAACATAGAATGAACATACATGACCACCAGTGGTGGAAAAAAATCCACACTAGTTGTAATCGCACATTCACCAACTTAACCGTGTGAACTGTAAACATACAAAAACGAAAGAAAGCCTTTTCACCACCTTCGCTCGTCTTCCCAGCGAGGCCTGCACAAGAATTGCAAGTGGAGGAGGCAGCGACATTGTATTCTGATTGGAGTGGGGGAGAAGGAGTGGTCTAGTGGTCGGTCACGCTCTCTCACCCAAGGTTCGTGATGCAGATGGTTGGATACCGTGTTGTCACTTCGACGTCACTTGGGAGTTTTTATTGGACTGGAGTATACTAATGCAGCAATTTTTCTGGGGTGAATTGGCTTAGCCATTACATGTTTTTCAATTTGTGAAATCCTAATCCTACTCCAAATATCCTGGAAAAAATTCTGTCAGTTTAAGATCCTAAACAATTAGTTCTTTAACATAAATCCCATATTTCTCATCAAAGCAAACTGCCATCATGTAAAAACATGCATTGACCTGAAAAAACATATGTGGACATGAATTAAAACAAGTAGCTTTCTGTTTCAATGGATGACCATTGATTGAAACAGTCCTCGCAATGATCATTACATTTTACATGTCAGAATGAGTTCTCTACATACTTTCGAAGCTCATCCCTTTTGGTTGGAGAAGCAGCATCACACAGCAATAGGTCATGCAGGACAGTAGTCAGGCGCAGAAAATGTGCCTCTTCCTCCTCATCAACGCCTGCCCTTCTCATCTCCATGGGGCCTCCAACATCCTGTTTGCTTTTTCCAACAGTCAGATTGAACAACACCTTCAGAACTTCACATGCAAGATCTACCTGACTGTCCTGGAAGTGAAGAAAAAAGATGAATTTATGACTCACATAGACTCGAGGTTTCGAGATTACTCAGTTGAACAGTTGCACAAATTTCTCTCAAGTCATCTACCAGAAGGTACTACAGCATTCAGGATGCAGCTTCTGACCAGGTGGAAGACTTGAGGGGGATTGGTTTAAAGAATCACAAGGAAAATATTAAAATACAAGCAACTGATTACGCAAGGGTTAAAAACTTGATCTTGCTATAAAAAATAAATACTAACTGAAAGAGTTGGATGTTGGCTGCCAATGCTGATTTGATGGTGGTGGTCCTGAAGTAACTCATCAATATTTTCTCTACTTGATGCTGAATCAAGACCAATTCCCACAGCCTCTTTGATGATAAGATCCAATGTTTCCATCAAGTAAGTCAGTCCATGAAGCTCTTCTTTCAACCGAGGTCTGCCAATTCAGAGAAAGCACATACTTCTTAGGTATTTTATCCAAGACAATGCAAGCAAACCCAAGCATGTGCTGTGCACCAAGCACACAAATCATTAGAGCAAGGCTCTTTGAAAATAATTCAAACATCATATATTGGTACCTCAAAGTTAGGAATTCGCTGACACTTGAACTTAAGAAGTATAAACAGTGAGGAAATGGAACCAATTATTTGTGTCTCATTAATATGTATGTTTAAATTGTAATATTACTGCGCAATGTATGTATTTAAAAGGGGGTATTCCCGTTAATATATGATGATGATGGTGAAATTTATAACTGCTCCACCAGCCACTTTAGGATTCCTTACGCATGATGAAAACTCAAAAATACCTCAAGAAAAATTAGGGCTGTGACCAAGGCATTTCCTTAAATGCTGGCTCAGCCAATTTCTTAGTTAACAGGAACCCCTTCAATACAGTCATAAAAGTGCATGGCACCTGATCCCCACTCTCTCACCGCAATTGAAATGTTCCTTGGAAGACCATCATCATGGTATAGTGTACCTCCATTGATCCTTGAAGCACTGAACCAACAGTGTTATCTCTATACCTTCATAATGATATAAATTCCCAAAGAAAGGCAGAGGACACAATGGGAAAAATCAGGGACTTCATTTGCTGAATTCATTTATGAACTATGGTTTAAAACTATAAAAGATCATGCAGCAGTTGACTATAGAATTTAGATCTTAATTCCATTGAGAGCCTTGCAAATTTATCTAAGAGAGTATGGTTTTATTTCACCAAACCAGCAAATAAATATTATGTAAGATTTCAGGCTTCCCCCACAAACATTTAGGATGTAGAGCTTTTGGGTTTCCAACCGGGTGCTGATGGTTTGTGGCACTAATGTTTCAAAGGCATAGTCTTCACCCCAAGGACGATGGCAGACTATGCCTTTGAATTGTTGGTGCTACAAAACACAATCATTTAGTTAGAAATCCAAGAGCTCTACATCCAAAAAATTATTATTTCTGCACATACCAACCTCTCCACCAATAAGCAAGCCCTTCAGGGTCATGGTAGTATGAATATATATGTATTTATCAGAGTTATTATTAAAACAAGTAATTATTGAATCAAACGACAAAACAACCAGAATATGAATATTTATTCCACACTACCACTATTTATAATATCTCAGAAAAAAATTCAGAACAGAAGCAACACAAAAAGACGCTCTTGACATAAATTACCTTTCCAATCATTGCATTTTACAAATGAAATGGTACGAAGTCACTCGCAGGGTTGTGTATTCGTACTATCATGCTTCAGGGCCTGAATGAGCAAAACTATGCTCAGTATTTCGTCAAGAATGGACGCCAAAATAAGAATTAAATTTTTAATGAACGATTTTAGAAAGGAAACTGGACATGCTAAAATTTGAACAGAATATATAACTCGGTAAGCCTTACCGAACATCTGCACAGAGAGCTGTAATGAGAAATAGCATCTTCATATCAAAAAATTTGATGTCATGAGGTAAATCAGGATCTCTATAAGTCCTCAAGCGCATAACAACTCCTTCGACAGAATGGTTGGTTGAGCAGACTTTCTGGGCAGTTGTGCTATTAAAAATCAGATTACAAAGGCACTTTTGCGCCTCCAACATGACTGTAAAGGAAAAATGTGCAAATAAAAACACACGGAAAGATCTAGCAATATAAGAATTACATATGTAACTCCAAATTGAACCCAAAACATGGATTCAGAGAGTGATATGTAATTTTAAGAGAATACGATCACTATCTGTGAGCCATTAGATTGAAAATATTAGCTATTTAATGCAAAAGGGGTACAAAGACCAAAACTCGCCGGGCTTTTAGTTCATACCGTTATACTCAACCAATGGCTGATTAATTCTCTGGAGAGCCTCCTCTTGAGACATCAATCCTGCGTGTTGCAGTAGGATGTTCAACCACTCTTCGCAAACCAAATCATTTAAGTCTGTTTTATCACGACTATTTGAACAGAGAAAAAATGTAACTGAATAGCAATCATCATGGCCAGGGAAAATATTAAGGGAATATAACCTAAAATATTAAATGAACAATTGAGCAAACCTTAATATTCTAATAGACTCCAGGCAAATTGCATAATTAGGAGCAACATTGGAATCAGCGAGTATTTTAAAAAGAGCCGACCATAGACGACGTCGCAAGTTGTTTTCATTTAAAGTTGGAAATGTAAATACTTGGTTATTCTGAAAAACACAAACAAACACTAAGATAAGTGATATCCTTGTAATAGCATGCCATTAAAAATTGCTGTTTTAGGGCAATATAAAACACTGAGCGCTGAGGTAGTACAACATATTAACGAAAAATAACACCGACTAATTCATGGCGGAAAAAAACAATTATCGCACATACTTTTTCGACAAATGTCTTCAAGACTTTTCCCATTGCAGCCACATCTTTGCTCTCCAAACAATCCAATCCACTTTCATCCATTTCTTTACATGAAAATCAAATTATGAAACCCCTGTTGCTTTTGTACACTCCTCTTTCATCGATCGTATAGTTTTGAATTAGGGACATGGAATCGGAGGACAGCTGAGGGATTTCGTGGAACGGAAATGAATCCGGAACTTACGGAACGAAACTTTGGGAGGGCGGAACGGGTGGGATAACCTGGAATGATTGAAGACGGCGCCATTGTATTTGATGTGAATGCCAAACGTGTAGGCAATTTGGTTTGAGAGTAGCGTGGGTAGGAATTATTAAGTATTTGCTGAATATTTAGACTTCTATAGAATATAATTGTTGTACTGCGTTCTTAAGATTTGTTTTTGATCCACAAAATTTAACCATGTCTTCGGACAATATTGAAAAACTGTATAAAAACTTCGGAATCTTGGCCGACGCTAAAGACAAAATTGGAGAGGTAAGTTGGCTAATCCTGTTTTCCTATTAGGGAACTACAATTTTTTGTATAATTCGTCCCATTTGTTGAATTTCTCTTGCTTTAATGTGGTTAATTTTTATTGTAGCACGAAAAAGAATATCTAGAAATACTTACTGCTGTGAAAGGATCTGATAAAGAAAAAAGATTAGCATCTCAGTTTATTGCAAGGTTTTTTAAGTATTTTCCTGATTTGTCAGGACAAGCAATTGAAGCCCAGCTGGATCTATGCGAAGACGAAGATGTTTCCGTGAGTATACTTGTTGAGCATATGAGAAAATAAAAATTTTGTGTGTTATATTCTGGTCGACCTATGACATTAGTTCTTATGAAAAGCAGTAAATATTAGTATTTACGTACAAGTATAAGTTTTATTTTCATTTATTTGTCACTTAAAGTACGTAGCCTGTCTCTACATGGGTTTTAATATAGGAAATGTGGTTATTTTCATGAAGGTGTTCCTTAAATAAACGCGAATCATGCCTTATTACACCGGCCCTCTGAACGATAGTTATTCTTTGGTATTAGTATGCATCCTTCCCATTTGCTTGCCTTTCGAAATTACACATCAGATAACTGAAGCATTCAGATCCACCACCCTCTTAAGCTTTCTCAGTATTCAGAAACTTTTGGCTATTACCTCTTTGAGGAAAACTTCCCAAAGGTATTACTATACATTAAACAAGCGATATCCCTTATTTTATGATTACCTTCGTACAACTGCACAAACCTGTAAGTTCAGAAATTTAATTGAAAGATATTTCTACTTCATTTGTTGTACGAAGTTTGAAATTTACAATATTGACGTATCCATCTTGAACATAGAGGAGCACTGACCATATTACCGCACTTTTTGTAACCACCGGCAAAGATGAGAGGGTTATGTGATCATCAGGGTGATGGCATAACGAGCCAAAACCTTAATTTCAATTAACTAGTGACATTTTGACGAGGTGACTCTCAGATATGCAAGTGTTGGGTTATCTTAGAAGCTTAGTGCTATTCTACCCACTTAACTAGTGCCTGTGCCTGTTTGCATCAACAACTTTCCGTTAGAATTACAGAAAATCTAACTGTTATCCCTTGATCAATTACTTGTGCTTTGTGCATTTTTCAGATTCGTAAACAAGCTATTAAGGATTTGCCTAATCTTTGCAAGGATATCAAAGAGTACACACAAAAAATTGCAGATATCCTTGCCCAGTTGTTACAAGCTGAAGATCCTACAGAACTCAGTGTTGTGCATAATTCTTTGATGTCTGTTTTCAAGATAGACCCCAAAAGTAAGTGATGGCAACATGTTATGTGAAAGTTTTAGCCTTGTTACTAGGTTGATTATATTATTTTTTTATTTGCATTATTTTCGAGCAGGTGCTTTGGTGGGTATGTTTTCTCAAATACTTGCTGGTGAGGATGTTGTACGTGAGAGATGCCTTAGATTTCTCACTACCAAATTTAAGGTTTTGTCCTCTGAGATTATGACAAAGGAAGCAGAGGACTATTTAATTTCTGAATGCAAGAAGGTCTTACAGGTAAATGCGAAAAGTAACTTGTTAGTTTACAATTACCCCTTTTGTAGTCATTGAATTGTAGTTGCTGTGAACATAATTTCATGATTTGCGCTATGATTGGTGTATTCTAGTTTTATGGGGCTATTCCTGTTTTACTGCTATGCTAAAAATTCTCTTGCAGATTTAGGGCTTGGATGATTTCCTCTCCTTTTTCTTGATACCAAGCTCATTGAACTCTTGTGTAAGAGTTGTAGCTATGCTTTCTTCTCAAAATTTTCATTTTTACTTGACTGATGATTGTCATATTTTTTTTCTACTTCGCCAATATTTTATGCATTTTAATGTCTTACTTCTCCTGTTGACGGACTACTTTTGATTTACTAATGTACTGCATTGCTCTAACTAATGGAAGGAGTGCTATGTATTAGCCATTATATTGCCTAGTGTTACTTGTTTTATTGCAGTTATTGGTTCCATCTCGGGTAAATTGATGTAACTACTGTTTATATCCTCATTAGGATGTGACTGCTGAAGAGTTTCGCCAAATAATGGAAATTCTTGGAATGACTCGGCTTGGGAAGACGTCATCTGGACAGCAAGAGTTAGTGAATTTAATTGCAGAGCAAGCTGAGCTTGATAGGGATACCTTCAATCCTACAGATGCAGATGGAGAAAATGTTGAAAGACTGCTGCTATGCTTGCGATATGCTTTGCCATATTTTTCGGTTAGTACTTCAATACTATCATCAGGCCTAGAGAATCATCTGTGTGCGCTGCAGCCATAAAACCTCTCCTCCTTAGGTTCTGTTTTGTCAGAAGACATTGCCTGTTATTGTTTGAATTTGAAGAGTAAGAGTGCTGTGGGGAAGAAACCCAAAGACAAAAATTAACCCCTCAGTTTAATTTTTGTTAAGTTAGATTTCTGTTTACTGCTTCTCTTGGCTCCTGTCTGTATTACTCAAAATAGACCACCTCATTCTGAAAGTATGCTAAGATAAAATACTTTGATTCTAATTTGTACATGTTAAAGTAAGTTGTCTACCAGTAGTCTGGACCAGGGGCAGTTGCACATTTTACATTTGAAACTATGTTGTTCCTTTTTTTCTATTACAGGCACAGGTTGACTCATCTCAGTTTGTTTCTTATGTGTGTGAGCATGTTATTCCAGTCTTATCTGATATTCCTGCTGGTGAAGAGGAAGGCAGTGATCCTCAGTTGGAAATTCTGAAACTCCTTGCAGAACTTTGTTCACATTGCAATGCTATTGAAAACCCTGAATCAAAAGTGGAAAAGGTGTTCAAAAGACTAGTGGTAAGTGCTTTTTTCTAGTCTTGTTACTCATCAGTGTGTATTGAGACTCATGAAAGGTTTTCCTTTAAATCCTTAGCATATGCCATGCCTAAGATATATTAACTCATGACCAAGTTCCTCTTCACTTTGGTGATTGGTGCTTAAAGTTCTGTTCGGCAAAACATAAATCCAGGAAATAAATTAAGCGATTAACTATTTATCCTAATATGCATAATCTCTTCACGTCATAGGTGTAATGCTAAATGCCATTTTATCCAAAGGTGTCCTTATGTGCGAACTTCGGTAAGCTAAACCATAGAAGCTAATGAAATACCTCGTATTTAATAAGTGATATCTAAATTACTCCACGGTATTCGGAACTTTTTATTCACAAGAGTGTGACAGAGAAACTTAACCCTAAATGGGCATCATGGAGATATTCCAGATCCAGCGTTCTCCATTCCATTATTTAGTTATTTTCTTTCCCCTTTGCGACTTACGTCTTCTATGCTTGACTGTGCTGTGGAGCATAAAACACGAAAACTAAATAAGATTAACTGTTTAAAGCATAACTTGGTAAAATTAACTCAAGGGGAACTTGGGAAGAGGTAGGGGTCATGGAAAAAATTTGCCTCGGCTGAGGCTGAAACAAACCTTCTTTCTGTGGTAAAATCCTGATAACGACAGTAGATTTTTGTATAGTATATCTGTAGTTAGATCCTTCTAAACGTTGGGTGATTTTGGAATAGAGCGCATCAGAATCCAATTCATGCCCATGTTGTGTCACATCCACATATTAAAATGCCTATGACTCAAAGTTACTCGCATCCCATTACAATGAAATCTGATCCAATTGGTTCTTTATCTCATGGAAATCAGGGATAGCAGTGTTGATATATCAAATGTAATGTATCAAGGCTTAGTTACTCAACAAATTCACTGCAGTAATTCATGGATGAGAGTTGGTTCCAGTAAAATTTCATGGAGTTACCCCAACAACGTCTTGGAATTAATTTAAAGAGAAGGCTTCCGTGGGGATTTTATTTTAAAGATTTCAGTTTTCTGGTTTACTTATGCAAATAATTATACTTCATAAAACGATATTTCGCAGACGGCGGCTTGTTCTAATAAATAAATATGCTTGTTTGCTTGTCTTCTATGCATTCTAATTCCATTCATCAGATTGCTATGAAATTTTGGTGAGCTGTTGTGTGCGCGCCTGCGAAGGTTTCTGAATTATTAAATCCATTGTGCAAAAGGTAAAGTGTGAGTTACGTTAGCAAATGAGTTTTGGCTCCCGAGCTTCTCAAACAAGCAAGGAATGACAAGCAAGCTACGAAGTAGATCGTTTACGAGTTGCTCAATCATGTTAATGAGAATCATCAATAAGACATAATTTGTGTTAAAAAGTACATTATTTATTTGTACGTGGAATAAGATTTGGTGCAGTGGTCTATTTGTGTGCATTTTTATGTAATACTTGCGCTCAATTTTCGTATACACATCACTATTTACTATAATTGGATTTTTAAGCTTTTGAATCTTGAATTGTTGCACTACTTCAACAATGGAATATTTTATTTACTAGGAAACCGCATCGTAGGCATGGAATAGAAACTCATGCCATCATTTATACGTTACGGATTCCTGGTACGAGGAATTCATTGGACTAGGTCTCAAATTCTTTTGGGGACCAATTTTGAACCTTGAAAAAGGCATTGCAACGCATGCCAGGCACAGCTAGTACCTTACAATGTTATATTGTTGAGCAGATTGGGTCATCTGTTTCAAAATTTGAAATAATCCGTTTTAAATGCAAAATTGTATCAATCCCTGGCTATATCCTCTGTTAGTCTCTTGGGTCCACTGGAGTATGCAGAGGGAACGCGGGGAGAGGATCAGAGTAAGAATTGCAAACCAACAACCACGAACACCTTGTCCAGACCTCAACTGACTTCATACCTCCTTTTGCCGTTCCATCCCCTTGCCAGCTTGCAGTTCCCGATTGTCATTCCACCCTATGCAGGGGGTGGGGACTCCAGATTTGCAGAAAGTTCTTGCAAGCTTAGGAGTTGGAGGGGAGAAGCTTCTGAGTGTGGGAATGCAAGTCAGCTAAGGAGGCATGCACACTTACAGGGACAATCTTAATGAATCTTCTGGTACTCAATGGGAGAGGAGATAATGCACAACCTAATTGGGCAATGGGAGGCGAGATAGTGCACAATCTAAAGGACTCCTCTCTTCCTCTGTCCAGAAAGTGCACTGCCAGCACCATTCCCATGCCAAGGTGGTCTCTCCTGACTTCCCTGTCATGTTAACAATACACTTACACCTCATAAACTCTTGGAAACTTCTTTTTTTCAGTTGTCTCATGAAATGTGGACAATGGTGGGAGTAAATGCAGGTTTATTTATAGTGAAGCCATGGATTTTGGCATAGTGACTGCGAAAGATATCCCAGTCCTATGTCCCATCATTTAATCACGTTATTTTCTGTTCAAGCCCTCAATAAATTAAAATTGCTGCTTATAGTGCAGAGCAGTGAGTAAGTAAGTAGTTTATTGGTCCCGGAGACATAAAAAACATATGTATAGGACAAGTCAAGGAGAAAAAAAATTGTCACCTCCAAAGGAAACACAATACATAAATACAAATCCTCACGTCCAAAGGAAAACACAATACATAAATACAATCACTTATTCAAGAACTCATCGACTGAGTAAAAAACGTTGATCAATAGAAGTTCTTTCAATTTATTTTTAAAAACAGGAATACTACGAGTCTGTTTGATCTCACTAGGGAGACTGTTGTACAACATGCAACCTGCATATGACGGTTGCCTTGTGAAGGACACTAAATTGTGAGACACCACTTTAAAATCACCATTTCTTCTGGTATTGTATGAATGAACATCATTGTTCAAGAGCAATCCAAGAGCCAGACGATGCTCTTTAACATACATAATTGTATAGAAAATATATATACATGGGAATGTTTAGTTTTTTAAAATATAATCTGCAGCTAGTGTGTTTATTTAAACTGACCAAAATTCTTATGGTCCACTTCTGTAGTTTAAACAGTCTTGTTGTTCGATGGGAATGACCACATGCACAGACTCCATATTTTAGTTGACTAAACTCTTAAGCTTGTGATCCGAGTTATTCTACATAGTAGGTAACAGCTCCTTGCTACTCGTGAACATAAAAAATCAATATGTGATTCCCAGTTCAGGGTATCGTCAATATGCACACCTGAAAACTTTGCAACAGAAGAAATAGCAATAGATTTACCATCTAATTTCAACTAGGGGGAAGAAAACGATTTGTTTTGATACATGTGAAAAAGCATGAATGAGGATTTTTTTCTGTTCAACACAACCCTGTTATCAGTACACCAGGATAACATATTATTGACCTCTTGCTGGGCAACTACATTCACATTATCGGCTCATGAAATGAGGTGATTAGTATCATCTGCATACATAATTATTTCACCCTGGCTAACATGGGTAGGAAGGTCATTAATATATAATAACCTTAGAAGAGGGTTTATGCAAACAAATTGGGTTCGACCAAAAAGAAAGGATTTCAGCCAATCGTTGGCTATACCAGATATTCCATAAAAATGCAGTTTCTTCAGCAGAATTACATGGTCAACACTGTCAAAAGCTTTTTTTAAATAAAAAAATGCCTATGGTCTCAATATGTGCATCCAAACCCTGAAGAATTAGATCAATAAATTTATAAATGGCTGTTTCAGTACTTTTTCCCTTGAAGAAACCATGCTGAGAAGAGGAGAAAAGTTAGTTTCACAATAAATGAAGAATGTCTATTTAACATTGCATACTCAAAGACCTTTGAAAAAACAGAGACCAGGGATATAGGTCTGTGGTTATCTTTATCCATCTTATCACCCCACTTGTGCAGAGGGAGAACTTTTGTAGTTTTTAACTGGGGAGGGGAAACACCTGATGAATACCAGTGAGTTTGTATGCAGTGCCACACATATGTTATAACCAAAAGAGAATTGTTTACATCATGGAAATGCAGGTAACAGTTAAAACAAATATAGAATAAGGGAAAAATTCCCTCAAGCTACCATTTTAATCCGTCACTCAAGAACTAAATTATCCATGACTAAAACATGGTAAATAACTCTGACTCAGGCATTTGTGAAAGATGAATGCACTGAAATTCGTGCATTATACACAATTGATTAATTATATTCAGCTATGCTGATTTGTTAGGTGTCTATGTCTTTTCTGACACAATGATGATTTTCCCCCCAAGGTTCATAAAAACGAACTCAGTTTCTCCGTGGGGATTGGTTCCGAGGTTTGTAATTTCAAAAATTACCTATTTTCGAATAGCGCCATGTATATAGCATAGGCTTTTCTTCGGGACCAACAGTTTTGCTTTGTTAAATCAAAACTTCATATTTTCGTGCTTTGTATTATTGAGTTGCTACTGTAGTTGTTACACACTAAAAGTGCGCTGGCCGCCATCTTGCACCTAGCCATTTCTTTTAATTGTGGGATATTTCATTTTTGGTAATTTTCATATAAATTTAATTTTTGGTAGTTTAAATAGTGGGATAAGATTGCATCGCAAGGAATCAAGAAATTTTTAGGACCTACAGAAGATTCCGAAAATCATAGGAAAACAAATTCTGGAATGTAAACGCAAGGTTTCACTGTATATATGTGCGTAGCAGCGAAAGGGTTAGATGTGACTTGTGACACCTTTGTGAGAGATGGTTGTTGTCTATGGCTGTTGACATTATCTGGTGAGTCCAGTATTTCACGTCCATTGTAAGAAGATTTAAGAAGTGTTGTTTCTCCTTAAGTTTAGATGAATCCAAGGATGGCATTCTATGCGTTGAAGAAAATGTGGTAGAGACGTCTGGGGATATGTAATTAATTTGCTTCATTTTTCTAATGTTTCGTTACATTCAATGGGAAATGGCTAACTTATTCGAGTTGGTATGAATTTCACTGCTGATTTGGATTGTGTAAATGTTTGTTTAAAGAATAATTTTTCTTTCCTGGGGAAGTTAAATAAGGGAGTTGTCTCTTATTTGTTTATCCAGTTTCAAGGAATACCTCAATCCATTAAGTTATTCATTCCAGATGAGTCGCGAAGTAGGAAAGCATTACTTTACATTAATTTGATAGCAAGATAGCAATTCTAGAAGAGCAATAATGTGCCTGAATTTGTTCAAGTTTCATTTCCTAAAAATATCAAACAATATTACCAGGGACTTAAACATCTTGATATAAAATCTTTCATTTAATCTATAAAATGTCTATTATGATAATTTCATTGAGGGTAATTGTGGAATCAGCCAGTACAGCTCCTTCATATGTGTAAGTGTTAATATTATGCACATTGTGTAAAATCAAGTTTCTACTGTATTATTTTCGTCACAATCACCAATCCAGGTTTATTTGTTTTCAGACCAATATGCCGCTTCCTCCTGATGATACCGAAGGTGTAAATGGGACAGCAGAACCAGCTCTCGAGTTTTCTCAAGTGGAGTGCTTGATGTACTCATTTCACCGTCTTGCCAGGCATTGCCCTGAATTCCTTACGAACAACCCTGAGCAACTGAAAGATTTCCGTTTTCGGTAAGTAGTTGGGGCTGTTTGATACAAGATGTGACTAATGTTTCTCAGTAAGCAGTGCTTTTCCATATTTTAGAGGCTCTTGTTATTTCTTAGAACCCATGGAATTGAGCTGTTTTCTCTTGTGACCATCTCCCTGTAAAATCCTTGAAAGCCAGGGCAACTGCTTGAAGTCAATGCCTCCTAGAAAAGTCATTGTAAACTGGTATTTTGACATAAATTTTGGAATCTCCCCTCAACATGTCATGGTATTCTCTTGAGAGATAACTTAGTTCCTGGGTAAATTTTGCCAAATTTAGTCATATTTGTAGTGTTTGAGAGCATCATGATAGTTTATTTCAAATCATAAAGTCATTGCCGTGGAAGATGTTTGATCATTTGTCTTCCAAAGCTGTTTACTGTCCTGTTACTCTTGTATCTCAACTGCTCATTTGATAGAATTTCTCTACGACTACTTTGTTATGGAAGCTTTCTCGGTTCAGGGTTCAGATTACAATTAAGAGTCATCAGGTTCAGGACCTGATGACTCTAATTGTAATGCAAGGGACACTGTTGTCCATAAAAATGAATCAACATGGGAAAACCCTGACTTAACGTAATGCATAGACTACTTGTTTGAGATTACTATATAGAGGCAGCACATAATGTAGAGTTGTCAAGTTATGGGTCAAATTAAAACTGCTTTCAAAAAATTTTCAGTGGAGATTTACCACTCCGTATTCAATGAAATTATAATGGAATACAGTTCCCAGTATGTTACTGGTTGGTGGTATAACAACAAAGAAGATTACAGACTTGTGTCACAATCCAACTCACAATGGATTGCAACCTCCTTGGAAATGTGATGTTTACTTGAAAAACTTCTTGAATTTAAATGTGGACATCTATTAGTCACATTTTCCAATAATTAGAGACCCTGGAATTTTGTGAATGCGTTTTTTCTCAATTTTTTTAAGGCTATAAAATTGGTTATTTGATATGTCACTCAGCACTAGCAAATTGTGCTGCTAGGTATACTCCTGTCCAAAAAACTTACCTCCTCGGAGCCGAAAAATTTCTAAGTCCCGAGTTGATGTTGATGTGACAACTCAGCCGAACCACGGCCCCTGTGTGGGAAGGCAATAAACAAACCGAACGGGAAGACCTTCTTCCCAACAGTTGGAGAGGATGAGGGAGAATATGCTCGTAGGGAAAACTTTACCTGGGAAAGGAAATTCTCAATGGTGGGATGAGAGCCCAGGCTTCTGTTCGCTAAATGTATGAACGAAAATGAAAGGGGGATAGCCCATTTTGGTCGCTCCGAGAGACCAAAACCTCTCGTTGACAACAACTGCTAGATAATGTGGAAAGCCCAGTCTTCGTCATGTGTATTGGAGATTCACAAAGTTCATTTTCGTGTTTATTTAAACTCTCATGCTACACAGTTACATGTATAAATGGAAGCTGAAGATGATATTGACTACTCGAATAGACTATATTCTCAAAGAGAAAAATCAATTTCCTGGACTAAGATTCGATTTTTGTGGAAAAAATACATTTTTTATCGTAGCCGGTATCACAAATGTTTCCTCCGCCGCGTTTGGAACATTGGGACTATGCATCTTTGAACTTTAGCGTGATATTTTTCCCACAAATAGCTTTATACCTCCCTCTAAGAAACATTATTGACTTCAAAGTTGGATAAAAATAACTCTGTAGCCAATAATTCTGTTAGAATGCTTTTAAACCAACTTCTATCCACTCAACTAAAGAATTCTGCATTCACTCAATTTTTGTGTCCCGTTAGAAATTACGTGGCATTAAATACGCTCCTTGCCGGACAGAGACATCTTTCCGCCACACAATGTTAACACTTGGTCCAACTTCAACTCATAGGCGTATGTTACACTGCAGCCTTCTACTTCATAATTAAAAAACACCTTTGGTTGAGAGGTAGGGACTCGATAAAAATGATTTCTCAGGGCAGCTTTTAAATATCAACTCCTAAACTTTTCCGTCGTTGGGTTGGGTATGTTGTTCATATGGAAAACGGAGCATTGGCCGCTGGGGTTCACATCGCACGTTTTCTGCCATGGTTATTCTCTGAAGATGTGATTAAGGCAAGGTAAATGCATTTGTAAATTTTCCCTGCTCCCGAAATCACCAATTCTTTGCATTGGATTCATCTTACAGAACTCTACAATGCCACCGGAAGACCTTCGTTATTCTATGGACATCCTCCCTAAATTCAATGACACTGATATCGTCTAGAGATTGAGTAAAAATGAAATAGCTGCCGATGTTGGTATAATCGGCGGTCAGCTTTGAATATTGGTAACATGTCTTTCGTAATCTTTATAAAAAGGGCATGGCAAAGGAAACGAACTACTTCAGCTTCTTATCGAAACAGAACATTCATATTCAAAGTAATAATAAACTGGAAATATTTCAAAATGAAAATGGTTGGCAAGAAAAACCTCAATAATTACTGGTTTTATTTACACAAGTCATTGATTCAATCGTCATACCTTTCTGATAACATGTGATTTCTTGTTGCTTAACTTTGTAATGATGTTACGATGTCTCAGTTCTATTTCTCACGAAAATCTTTGAAATCGACCAAACATACAGCCTAAATCTAGCACTAAATCCCTACGGTTGAAAATAACTCTTATTTGACTATGAAGTGCCGTAAATACTATCTTCTGTTCACTCAATTAGTGAGTTCAGCCTCCACTCCATTATCCAAAATAATTGTGTACAGGCAACATCCTGTTGACCTCATATATACATTTCTGGGAGAGCAATAAACGTTCCGCACAAATGAAAGCCCTTCCCACAAAACTGGATTGTGAAAAGGCTCCACTCTTCTGAAAGTGTCCTAAACAGGGCTGCAGTTTCTTTCTCAGCTGTGAGTGGGCATATTGGAGAAGTGTTGTTTTTGAGCTGTTTCCAATCATTCGGGTTGTTTTGGACTTCTGTTTCCTTATTAGTGAAGGAGAAATAGGGCCGATCTGCTAAGTTAGACAATGTCTAGACGCCTCATTTGCAACAGCTTGAAGGCGCTGAGAGGATATGTCAATTCAAGGTGATAGAAATTTGCTTTCTCTAACGCCATGTTGGCTATCTCTGGTCTCCACTGTCGTATATCTTGCTGTGATAATTTTCTCATCGTATTCTTAAACGTTAAAAAGTATTTATGAGCTGATGTAATGCGTATCGCATTTTATTTTGATATCTGAAAGACTTCCATCACACCACCAAAAGCATTGTAATGCGCGATCGGAACACTGAAAGGATCAAGGGTCGCCCAGGATTCGTTGAGGGATCAATCGGGGACCCAGATTCCCAGATCCCAGATTCCCAGTTAGGGCATGGAAATCATACTCTCGCATTACTCGGGAGAACCCTCTTTATTCCATTGTCAATCCCGTCCAACTCTGCTGGCTTCATCTCCACTCCGGCCATCCAGGAGGGGAAGGTAGGTGGAGGGGGCAGAGGGGTGGAAGGGGTTGGGTGGGGTGGCAGCTTCCTCTAGTATCCCTTATTCCCTTGCCTTTTTGAGTCTTGGCCACTTGCCTCAGCAGGAGATTAGGAAGTAAGTTAAGATTAGGGGATGGCCACTGCCTCAGCAGAAGATTGGAAAGGAAGTTAAGATTAGGGAACCAGCCACTTGCCTCAGCAGATGATTGGGAAGGAAGTTAAGATTAGGGAACTGAAGATTAGGAACTGAAGATTAGGTGGTGGGTGGAGAAAAGGGGGGTAGGAGGATGGCATCCGTGGGAGGGGGAATGACTTAGCAGATAAACACTTTACAGCATCAACAAAAGCGCTCTGAATATGGATAAAGTTGATCATGCTGACATCTCTGACAGGATCTCAGAACCTTTCCGCTGAGGATTCCTACAAGTTTAACATTGGCGTAATCCTTATCCAGTCCAATTTTTCAAATGAATAAAACTCACGGTTCGTTTATGCAATGCTGCTTGAGTTTTTGGGAGACACGGATATAAAAATTACTTGGCCCCAACGTTTCATGTTTTCTGCTGGAAACGTCGGTTGACTGTGCTTATACCGCTCTTTGTTTTTTACCATTGATGCCGGAAACTCCAACGAAAAAGCTGGAAATTTTATATTCTATTTTTTAAAGTATATCTCCATAAAAATCATCTAATTTGGACTTTACCGTGACTCATAGTATATCAACACTAAATGCAAAGTATTATGTTTCTCTCAGAAAACAGTAAGGACGCGACAAAGGCTCTACGCGATGCAGATGGTAATGATGAATATTGAAAACTATTATTGGGGTCTATAGCATATTTTCTTATCTTTGATTATCTGAGAACTCAACTTTGGTACGCCAGAGGCAATGCTGAGAACCCCCAACCTCGGTCCCCTGAGGGAACCCTCACCGTCACGAACCTTGGGTGAAAGAGACGGACCGACCACTGGACCGCTCCTTCTCCCCCCTCCAATCTGAAAACAATGTGGCTGCCTCCTCCCCTTGCAATTCTTGTAGAGGCCTCACTAGTAAGATGAGTGAAGGTGGCGAAGAGGCTTTCTTTCCTATTGGTGTGTTTACAGTTCCCACGGTTATGTTGGTGAATGTGCGATTACAACCAGCGCAGGCTTTCAACCACTGGTGGTCGTGCATGTTCATTCTATGTTTAATCAGCAGAGGGTACCCGTTGAAATTCAGCGAGGGGGGGATAAAGTATTGAACATGACTTGGAGGATACAACCAATCCTCTAAATTCCCTGCTCAAAGCATATAAGTAGACGTGAAGTAATTCATGGGACTCAGCAAGACAAATTCATTTGCTGATTAGAACTTATATAAATAAATTAATGTGAATTCATAATTGTATCTACTTTAAGCTACTTCATTCTAATTTACAAAAACTTTGTCCAGTACGACAAAGAAATACTGTTAAATGATTTCGTTGAGGGCCACACTGTGATTAACATGTTTATCTTGTCTCATACGTCGGCGATGTGTCATATTAAATATTAAACTCAAATCAAAACTCTTTAAGCGTAATAGAATGATTATGCATCCAATTCAACACAATTCAAACCCTTCGAGCGATAACAATCTGCGATTAATGCCTTGATTATGGAACCTCTATCGTATGTTAGACGACGACTTATCAGAAATGTAAGCGTAAAAAATGATTTCTACATTCGATTTGACCGGATTCATCCTCTTATTGCGACGGTAATAGACTTTCTGCGGCCTAATACGAGGAAGACCCATCAATTTCAGAGGTTTCCTGTGCAGCAATGAAGACATGAAATGGGTATTTGAGTTCTGTCTTTCATTCCTGCATCCTCTAATAACAAGGACGATTTTGCGACTTCGTCTTCCGACACACCTATCTCTCCATGTCTCCCCACCTCGACACCGACGGGATAGGACTGTAGGACCGACACAATAGACCCAACCCACCCTCACCCCTTCACAGAAATAATCTCTTACAGGTCAAAATTTTTCGCTGAGGGGTGTTCCCTTTCGTCAAGTATGTTCGGAAGAAGGTTTCTTTTCTGTCCCGTGTGTTTATTGCTTTCCCACACAAGGGGGCATTGTCACATCGACGTCAACTCTGGACTTAAAAAATTTTCGGCTCCAAGGTGGTAAGTTTTTTTTGGACAGGAGTATACTAGAGTTGAAGTTCTGTATTTCCAAGAGCTCTCAGTTAATTTTTGAGTACCATAGAATTCCACTAAACAGAAACTCAGGTTAACCAAAACTGTCCACAAACACTGCAAAAGATGAAGAGATAAGGCACAAGTAACAGAGAAAAGTGCCAAAGAAAATATTTGATTTTTCCTGGAATTGGATTATTTGTGATGAATAATTTTTAATGTAGATGATGTAATTCATGTAACATTGAAACAATTACAGTTGTACATATATTAATGAAATTAACAAACAAGTATCAACCATGAGTTATCAAAAAAATAGTCAATATGAAATGGCACCATGCCTTTGATATCAGTTAATTGAGGTTCTACTTTACTTCTGAGAAATGCTCTGTTCTGGTGCTCTGCTAAGTTGTCTGATCTTTTTCATGGTCCAATCTTTTCATTTACAGACTTCAATACTTTGCCAGAGGAATTCAAGGTTACATAAAGAAACTCCGTGAAGCCTTACAAGGGAAGCAAGGGGATGAACTGAAGACTGATGAGAATAGAATTAAAGTTGTAGCCCTCAAAACCACATCAAATATTAACATATTAATTAAGGATCTGTTTCATAGTCCTCCAAGTTACAAAAGTGTGATTAGTCTCTCCTGGAAACCAACACTTCCCGTCAGTGTAAGTTTTAATTTTAACCTGTAATGTTTGTGATATCCTACACCTTCTAACATTTTCTGCCTTTATTTTTTCTTTTAATTTTAATGTAATAACCCTTGAATTGTTTGCAGCAGAAGAGCAATCCAGCCTCTGGACAAAAAAGACATACCCCCATTACATTTGGAGATTCACAAAATTCTAAGCACCTCAAAAGTGAACGGGAACTATACCAACCACCTAGTGGAAAGTACAGCAACAAAGTCTCTAGCTACAGTAAGTGTCCTTTGTGTTATATCTCTCTGTTAAGCATTGTTTTCTCCCAGGGTGTGCTCATCTGTGAGATAGAATTTTTGGTCAAAGACAAGAGGAGGAGAGGACTCTAGTTGAGCCTCAGTTAAGTATTCCCAGAGTTGATGAAACTTGCAAGTGGTCAAATGAAAGAGTCTATCTTGAGAGTAGCTTTCAATTTTCCAAGTCTGGTTCTCATTCTGTTGAGCTCATGCCTGAATTGTTATCAGGTAAAATAGATGGATGATAGTTGGCCTTCATTTCTTCTTTAAAGTTTTTATTTTTTAGAATTAGAACTCATTAATAAATGGTCTATTTTCAGTGAGTAAAGTTTGTGTTAAAAGCAAATGAAACGAAGAGATATATCTGTATTCATGCGGGATCCAGTATGCCTTTGGGCATTCCTGTTAACATTCCTTTTGGTGGGATGGGGTATTTTTTGGAATATTTGGAGTTCTTTACTCACTGTTGTTGTTTTATCATTATGATATAATTAAAAATGTATCTGTAACAAAAGAACTAACTTACATTTAAGTTATGAGTTACACTCATAAGTTAAATGAGTGCATTGTGATGTAAAGCAATTTGATTTAATTGCTTTGGTGCATCATTGTACCCCATTTAGGATTAACTGGTACAGTTGAGCACCTTTAATCCGGCACCGTCGGGACTCGAGCGATGCCGGATTAGGGATTTTGCCGGACTACGGGTGCTGTGGTAGTAACCAGCATAATTATGGAGTCTGCGATATTTTAATGAGGGAATTCGATAATTGATTACAAATTCAATTAAGTTTGAATAAATTCTGTATAATTCCACAAGTAATTTGAAAAAAAATGAGTAATAAACTTCTTCTAAATTCACAAAAACAAAATCAGTCAACCGGTAGTATTGCAAAACCTAGTGAAAGGAATGCATATAACATATAAACATATTGCTGCTCATCAAAGAGTATATAAAATAGATAAATAAAAATTTTTCATCGCTTCCAAATTTCCTTGCAATCCTTATTCCACTGTGTTTAATACGATTCAATGAGCTGTCTTATGCTGTCCACATCGTGCCGTCTACGCTTGGTGCGACCGGTGCTTCCATCTGTGTGGCTATCCATCGATACATCAGGAGCGACTGAGGAGGAAGATTCTTGTCTATCCTTGGTTGCCTTTTTGAACATATCTACAATGGTCATTTGCTTTAGTCGGCTTGACTTTTCACGGATGAGTTGGCTTTGCAGTATATAAAGGTTCATGATCTGCTGTTCGCTGATAAAACTTTGCTGCTCCAAACCTTTTATGAGCCTGGTAGCATGGTGAATTCATTCATCAATTTTCACTCTTTTTTGAGCGATTTCTGGCTCCTCGTCGTCATCCTCATTCTCCGAATTATCACTTCCGTGTTGTGATCAATTCCGATCGATTCTTGTACATTTCCCTCTTCCATTTCCTTCAACTCCGGGTAATTGATGCTGTTTGCATATTCAACTAACTCTAGCATCATACATTTTTTCTCGGAAACTTGAAAACCTTTGAAATCAATACGTTCTTCGTCTCCATCAAACCGTAAAGCTGGCCACAAATTAAACCACGCGTGTTTTAAAATTGATTGTGGGATACACTTCCATGCTCGTGAAAGTGCCCACATTACATCTTTTAGGTTGTACTCTTTCATCACTTCAATCACCGATTTACCTGAATTAATACCTGTCAGGAACTGCTTCATATAATCTGATCAATATCTACATTTTAGTGATCTCAATATTCCCTGATCTTGAGGTGGTATCATAGACGTGCAATTTGGAGGTAAAAAGATGACCGTTACATCGCCTTTTGTCATCAATTCTGCATTTGGATGAGCTGAGTAATTGTCCAGAATTAAAAATATTTTGCATTTGGGGTCTAAACCGGAAGCATTGCAATGACACCGAGCTTCGGTAACAAAATGGTTTTCAAACCAATCCGTAATAATATCTGAGGTCATCCAACTGCGTTTACTTGCCTGGTAAACCACTGGAAACAGTTTAACATTTTTGAAAACTCTTGGTTTCTTGCTTTTTCCTATAACCAATAATTTGAACTTGTGAGTCCCTGCAGCATTAGAACATGCTAGCACTGTCACTCTGTCCTTAGTCCTTCAGCCCAGAGTCGACCTTTTCATCTTCACAGACCAATGTTTGTTTCGGCAAACAACGCCAAAATAATGCCGTTTCATCAGCATTATATATCTGCTCAAGACGCAAGCTCTCACTATTTACCAACTTCGAAAACTCTTCAACAAAGTCGTCAGCTGCTTCAGGATCCGCTGATAGTCTCCCCCCACAGCGCACAACGATATGCCATGCCTTTTCTTGAATTTTTGAAGCCACCCTTTTGAATAATCACATGGAACTGTGAGATTCATTTCTGCATGAAATATTTTAGCCTGCTCTATTAACATTTGGCCTGAAATACTGAGCCCTTCACTTCGACGCAGTCGAAACCACTGCATAAGTACGCGATCTAAATCGGCACTAGAAGCTTCTTTCATGGATTTTCTTATCGCCATTCTTTTCTTAGTGTCACTTTCACAGAAAAATTTGAGGACCTTCACTTTCTGCTTCTTTATGTCATAGATTGTCAAAGATCCAACGGAGTACATATCACACAGGCGTGTCACTGATGTGCCGGAATCAAGTTTTTTCAACACTTCCACTTTTTCTGCGATAGTTAATGTTCTGTGTTTACGCTTCGCCCCCTTGCTGCAGCTACAATTGCTTACGTTAGACATGATTACGAATAAGCTATGCAGATGATAGATAGTTTTTACTTCGAGTTGCCACAAAGTATAAAGCAAACATGCGCGCGCCATGCAAGGTAAGACAGGTACTGTCCACTCCGTGACGTCACACACTCGCATCTCGGCAACGACGTACAATGTAATGATGTCTTCAATTTGCTGAATAAACGCCTTTGTTGCACACACTAAGTAATATAGACAACATTGTATGCAAAAAATCTTCCGATACTCGTTCTTGAATGGGAGAATTTTTGTTAGAATGGGTTACAGTTTCAGTAAATACGAAGCAAATGATTCTGCAAAAAAGTTTGTTTTCCGCGAAGTACGCCTTGGAAATATTGCCGGATTATGGGTGTTCCCGGATTAGGGGTGCTCAACTGTATGATGATCCCCTTATGTCAAAACTGTTGTAGATTGTCATATAATTTTTGTTGGCACAGCTATAAATTGGTATAGGATTGTTGTTCTGTAATGCCCTCTGGTTGTATTATTTTTCATGTAAGTGTAGTTATTAGGCTGATTATTAAAGTATTATTTTATATTTTATTGTGGGTCATTCCATGCCAGTTCATTGAGGCCGTGACACCCACCATCTCGCATTTTGATGAAACTTAGTATAATATATTCTTTCATATACATATGGGACACTGTGAATGTTTTCACCATTATCAGTGCTAGCTTTTGTTTTACAGCCATGTTAAATTTTGGTCTATTTGGATTTTCCATTCCTGAAGCCTCCATGAACTCTTGTACTTGCAGAGAAAAATGACTCTCTTTTCTCACTCAATGTTTGTTAAAATTTGCTCTTCAATTGAAAAAACCATGAAGATTCGAGTAAAAAATGGATTTATATTTTCCAATGTGTTATACATGCTCACAACAATTTAGTTTGAATAGATTTAAGAAAATTTTATCGAAAGGCAGGGTTTTATAAAAAAATTAGTCCTCTACTGAAGGCAGAACTTTTTTCCTCATAGCCCTGAAGTTATTTCCCACTGCCTTTGATAGTAAATTTCAAGAGTTTTTATGTGCTTTCTGAGTTAAAAACTTCTGAAATACCCAAAAAATGTATTTCACTTTTCCTAGGGTTTGCATGAGGTCTATGTGCCATTACCAACAAGAAAACTAACTGTTCTCATCAATATTTTTTATCATGTTTTCACAATGTACCGGTAGGGATGCATGCACTGTAGGATATTTGGAAATACAGGTCTTGTTTGACATCTAAGAAGTACGTACTACGATTAAATTGAAGTAATTTCTACAGAAATTCAAGTCTTGAGGAGAATTAAGTTGCTGAAGTTTGTTTTATGCTCACATAAATGTGTATATTGAGCTACGTAAGCAACTACTGTACCCTAACTCAAACAAAACCACCAAGAGGTTTCACTGTAGTCAAATTCTCATAGAGTTAAAGTTTCATCAACATTATCTCAGCTCACAACATGTTTGTGTTACTGCTAACAATGTAGCTAAAATGAATTGTAAAAGCTTCAACGCTGTCTCTGCATAAACTGTTACAATGTTATCGGAGCAGTGTTATCACTGTATCTTAGTTTACCACCCATTGCATGAAGCTTATTTATAATTTATTATACCTGTTATAACCTGGCTCAAAACGCTGTCATTTTTTCATTGTTTCAGCTCCCCGCAGGGGCCGTGGGAGAGGAGGCCCTAGAGGAGGATTTAGTACCCGTGGAGGCAGAGGGTGGCGTAGAGGATATCGAGACTGAATGTAATGCTTCAAACTATCCGTGATCTCCCCAGAAGACAGACCAGATTCTTGAATATTTGGTGCCATTAGAAATATTTTCTTGGTATCCAAATTAATCCTCATGGGAATGATGTGTGACTATAGTTGTCTGTGGACACTTGAAAAGACACTGTGTGCGTGTGTGTATGTTCAACCTAGGGATGTGGACATCACCTTGGTGTGGACATTGTGTCTTGTTGTTCTCAATGGAAGGATCCTGGGATAGCTGTACAATCTTCCTAATGGACCACAGACCAGTTTGTGTCGTCCTTATTAGTTTCTACTCCTCTCCAGTATATATTGTAATAGCAGTCATTTTAAAACTTAGGCAGTGTATCAAACGATGAGGAAGTACTCTGGAAATTTTCTAAACAAATCAAAATTGTTTAAATCCATTGTTAAGAAAAGTATGTTCAGTACCTTTGAAAAATTTTTATCAACTTTTGGAACACTATTTGGCAATATTCTTGCGTATATATCCAAAATTGTACGTGGGCAGCTTCGAGATTATATTATAGCCATAATATCATTTGAGGAGACTCTTAAACAGATTTTTTTTTATCAAATGTCAAAAGATATCTTCATTGTCTTTTCAATTTGGGGGGAGGGAGGGGGGCTCAAGATAGACGAATTGCATGTGAACTCAGTGGTAATAGTGCAGGTTTTTCATAGGGAGCATGTTTACTGCATGAATTCTTTATTTCTATCATCCTTTCGCAGTGTCAATATAAAGCTCCTTTCTTTGTGACTACCCCTTTGCATTTCTAGGTAGAGTGCTAATACCAGTCGTCTTTGATTAGAAAAAGTGTAACTAATGATTTCTCAATTTTAAACAGATGACTCCTTATTTATGAGGCAGCCAGTTGCACAGTAAAAAAATTCTCTGTTAGTGTTTATGAATCTGCTTTCAGCCCTTGGAAGGAGGCTGCAGACAACCAAGTAATACACACATTGTTTCAGGAAGTTCCTTCTGGAGTTTTTTTTGTGTAATGTGTGAGTGCTTTTCCCATGCAGATTGCCATAGAAAGTTTTGAAAATCTCTCACGGAGATGTCAATCCCTAGTGCCTACCCATGAAGCTGTTCAAAGGTAAGTATTTGCACATACTTGAGGCTTAAATCTTTTTTTTTCAGTGTACCTCGGCTGATCCATTGATAACCATTGCCTCTTTAACTTAGGAGATGCTGAAAGTTTCCAGCTGCATATTATTGTTTCATGTTGATCAGTTTAACCGTGTTCCCATTTGCATGCATATTTTTGTTTCTCACTGCAACCGGACCAGAGTTGGTATCGGTAAGTTTAAAAAGTGTTTGTGGTAGCTTTTGGTGCTTTGGCATATGCTGTGCATGTTCATACATAACCCTCGTATGAATGACGTATTCTCACTAGAAAGTGTATCACAATAACACAAAAAGTTTCCATGTATAATTTCATGGTATTCTTGCATCATTCCTTCACCAACCTTTTTTTGAAGTTCACCACAAAGGAGCAATTTTCAGAATTAGTGTCTTGCTTTAGAGAAACTCTTATGAGTTGGCATAATATCTTCAGCAATATAAAAAGGTGTGTAAGATGCCTGTAATATGTTATGTTTTACATTATTTGTTTGACATAACTACAGACACTTAGTAATTGTGTTTCTATTGTTATTAACATCTTTTTGTAAGTAAATAAAAGAACCTAAGTAATTATATTATGTTCTTTTCAGTTTATTGCTGTCATCTTCTATGTAGTTCAATATCTCTATTAACTTAGGAAATATTAACTGAACTGATGATATATATTAGTAACAGATGGCTGCAGTAACCGTAAAAATTACTAAAGGGCTGGACATTTCCTATTTGTGTGACCCATAGATCTCGTGTTGTGGTCAGGCAGAAGCTCACTCAGCATCTGTACTGTCGTATTAATTCAATAGTTCAAGGCTTCACTTTGTGAGACTTCGTAGTAGGTGCATAATAGGGTTGTTCAACAATTTTTTTAAATTTGAGAAATCAAAAGATCATGCTTCAGGAGTAATTACAATTATCTTATGGTATTCTCTTTGTTGTACATCCTTAGAGAAGGGTTTAAAAAGTGACCAATTTTACAGTGCGCCAAAAATCCCTACTTCCATCTTGATGTGTGACGTCACAAGCCTGTTAATACAGGAATACGGTGTTGTTGAAGTAGCGCAGGCAGTCACTTGTGGCAAACCAACTGAAACCGGCCTTAAAGAGGAAATTTATTTTTTTTATGATGCAAGAGGATCATCATGAAGAAAATACGGAAGACCGAGGGATTCGCATAGGAAAAAGAAAAACCTGTAAGTGGTGCTTTGTCCCGCTATGTTCCAACCAAGAACACTGCGTCCCAACACAGCCTTGAGAAACTCTAATTGAATATTGAATGTTTGAACGATCATTATTGGTAAAGATATATAGACTAAAGATAGCTGCTGCATTGCCGCAAAACTGTAAATGTTGGACATTGTGAATTGACAACAGACTGCCAATCCTCCTCTCTTCTCCAAACCTCACTACCATTTCTAAGAAGTTATTTGCCAGCTGTAGTGGAGGATTTGACCTTGCATAAACTTTCAAATTAATGGCCTTTATTTATTTCACGGATGTGCCCACAGTATAGCCAACAAAGGCTTAGCCCAATAGCATGTCACTTCTGTAGGGGAAGGTTCCTCATTCCTCCTCTGGACCCACAAAAGGAATGCTAATGCATGTTTATGCTGAAAGAATATAAAATGTGAAAACAAATGTTAGGCCAGAGTAATGAAACTCTTCAAGTAGCAATCGAGTACCTACCTACCATGGGTAAATCGCTCCTTCAACGAAACTGAACAGTGGAGCAATAACTCGAATGAACCGGAAATAATTAGAATAGTGATATCATTAATACTTCTTACCCTTAGCAGCCGGGCAATCCTTGCAGTTAATGTCTTATACATTTTTTCTTCCCCGTTTACTTTAATATTTACAGAGTATCCTTTTTTATTAACTTTATGCTCTGGGCAAATTCTTGCATTTAAAAAGCATAAGTTGACTTCTCTCTTTAATTTGACATCACCAGTAGCAGAGGCCCCGTATACCTGACGTGTTTTGCTTGTGTGTTTAACGGCGGTAATATGGAAGGAGTGGGAAATACAATTACATTATATAAATACTTAAAAATTGTGGGACTATGACATATAGGTAACAGAATAAGGCCCAAAAAATATAGGCATTAGAAAATCATTGTGCCACAGCACTTAATATTTTGCCTTCACACTGCGTATTTCTGGAGAGTTAATTAAGATTTATTATTTCGTTATTTTTATATATTATATTATATATTATTTCGTTATTTTTTTAAATTCTGCCACCAAGAATGTATCAACTGACGGAAGATTTTCTCATGTCGCCTTGATCCATCCGCCAGTTTCGTCCACATCAGAGGCCATTTCGAAATGTGGAATAATTGTAGTTGATGATCAGCCGGCAGGTTTGGATCGTGTTCGACTGTACGAGCATACAGGCTTGTTACGTCGTCAACTTAGTCTCAAGATGGCAGACCGTTTTTGGTGGCTTTGAAATTATTCAAATTTTGATTGTTAATAATTCGACCATTACTTGCTCTATGTATCTTATTTGAATTCATATCAAAAGGAAATAGGATCAGAAGTGATATGCATTCATTCAATGCGCCAGTTTTGATAGGCTTGAACAACCCTATTTAAGGAGTACTTAGTAAGTTTTCCAGTAATTATATTTTACTCACTTTATCAAATTATGGACATTGCCAGGTTGGACTGATAACAAATGTTTACTGTTGAAACTGGTGCTTCAGTGTAAAAGTTCTGTGATGGGTACTAAGTGTTAAGTTAAGTATGTCAGTGCTTTGAAATACAAAATAGTAGTGATGGGTAAGTTGATGAATACATATGAAAGGAATCATTTGCAAGGGAGGGAAGTCATGAGTATGCCAGAATTATTCTGATAGTTTCTTTTTTCCCAAGTTTATCGCAGTACAGGTCCATTTTCATTGACATGTGAGTCTTATATTGGTTTGTCTCTCCCTTCGTCATTAACTTGGTAAATAATAAGTAATAGCTGGCTGTTCTAAATATGATTTGCTCACAATGGTAAGCTCTTTGTCTTCTCTGTCATGTGGTGAATTGTAGTGCCAGGTCATTTATTATGTTTGAGAAGTTGTAATTGAAGTTCGTCCCTAAATACTCATCTTTCTGTTCCCTCATAGGGTTGACAAAGTCAAAGAACTTTGTGATTTCTGTATGGTCTTGGAAACAGTTTCTTTTAAATATTTCTTCCATTTCATTTGCCAAGGACTAACGCAGTCTACTCCTTCCTCTCTTACCTTTCACTCTACTATCATGATGGAATATGTAAGGTAATTAAATGGTTATTCATGATCCTGTTCATGATTTACTTTCTTAAATATGTATGAAAAATTTTTGTTTTAAACAATACAGTGAAATACATACTCTAAAGTAGCACATAAACATATCTACATACTCAAGATTTATATACTAAAGAGATACCATGTATCATGTCATCAATTACCCTCAGCATACAATGATTGAAAAATAAATGTTCAGTTCAAAATACATGGAAATCCAGTATTTCCATTTTTTTTAATACAACATGGCAGTCCATGAATTTAGATGCCAAGTATTACGAAATGATAGGAAAAATTATTAAAATAGGTGCAACTTATCATGATTTTGAGGCAATTTTACTTTCACCTCAGTAGCCTCAATTATTCCTGTTGCCCCATGTTAACACTCGCTAGAGATTTAGGCTTTCCATTTGAGCCACAAATGATGCATCACAATGAAAATGCACACAAAAATAATTCCCAATCTACTCATTCCAATTCCCCAGTTATGGGCATGGGCTGGTTTATCACTATTCTAGATTAGGACTGTTTCTAGGATTTTTGCAAAGTCAACTCTTCATTTGAAATAGTTTCATTCTGAATTTATTTCCTCCCTTATCCTCTGAAAATTCTCACTTCTCGTTATGTTTTCTAAATGGATTGTTTCCTCTGGTCCTGCCATTATGGGAAGTATAACCACTCAAATCCATCCATTCCAAACTACTTACGTGCAAGGTTGCCATTAATTTAAATGAATTTCCATAAATGTCGCAATTTCTTTCTTTTTCAATTAGACCACTTCTGTTGAGCCAAACTGTCTCTCTCTCCAGCTGTGAAGTCTCGGCAGACGAAAGTTACATGCATTATGCCTGGAAGGGAAAATAACCATGAATGTCCAACTTTATTGAATAGAGGTCTTGTTCCGTCCACCACGCCCTTGTCGCATCTCAAGTACCCTCTCAACAGGAAAATATCCAATTCGCAGCTTGCGTCCGAATTACTACTCAACAAGAATGGGGTTGGTACGTATGATAATTGGGCCGTCTACACATTTTCAACTCTCCTTCTGCCAACACTGAATAGAAGCTACTCTCCGTATTTATCAAGAGAGTGGCCCCCCCGCCATCCCAAGTGTGCCTTTAATGCATGGTGAAAAACAGGGACTGAGTGTATCCGGAATCGCTCGAATGTACCGTCTTTACTTCCTAAAGGAATTCTTACCTTTACCACCGCAGAAACCTTCGCCATCACGTAATATATATTAAAGGGACTCCTCCCATTACGCTGTCATATGGAGAGGTAGTTTTATACATTTGCAGATTCTTTTTAGTATTTCCAAAAACATTCCAGGGCGTACCAAATGACTGCTCAACTTGTGGGGAACGCTATTTTCCTGCGCCTGCCCGAGATTGACTGAATCAATCCTCGCGTTTACCAAGGCATGGCCGATCTGTCTTAATTTAGCCTCTTTTTAAACGATCGCGATCAAATGTTTCATAACTTCTCAAAGTACCTTTGGATTTATTGCTAAACTCCATCAGTTCTGAAATTAAATTTTTAATACGCCTCGTAGTGACGACTTCTCTAAATCCCAATCATTATCACTTGGCAATCAAGTTCTGTTTTCCATACATTCCTTGTCTCTCCACGGCGGAGATCCTTTTACTGATATCCCGTTAATCCTCCGAATCCGCAGCTCCAAATACTTGAGAATGGACCCCCCTGCGTCGGGCCAATCGCGCTTTTTCTCAAGCTTTACCAAAATACCCATCTCTCCCTTGACTCTCTCGTACTCGACAAACATACTCTCCGTGGACACCTGATACCCTTCAGTTTCAGTCATCCCCTCTTTTTCCTCAAGAGGCGCCCGCCCAGCATCAGCAATACACTTGAGACCCTTGAATTAATTTTTCAGCACCAGTAAATCAAAATTCACTACCACGGACCACGAGGTTTCCGATAGTACCGCATCTTCCTCACTCTCCTACAACAAACCCCTTCCTATTTGGGTCATTTTCGGCTGGCAACTGGCCGACACCACACTTGCACATATCACCCATATATACGCCACAACTCGCATTTTCACTGATTGGTGGGCCGCGATCTGATGTCGTAGGTGTGCGGGGTAGGGTAGGTCTCTTTTTGCTGAGGTGGGCGGGAGGGGGCGTCGGGCCGCGGTGATTCTGTAGGCGTCGAACTTTGTGCGGTGATTTCCCGGGATGTTAAACGGAACAAAACTAGAGACTTTCCTTTAGACTGTAGTTTCGGTTCGGAAGGAAACTTTATGTACGGCTTGACTTAGTTTCGTTAACCGAAAGTAGAATTTTGAACGAAATATAACGTTACAGAACCGTTCCTTCTTGTGAATAGTTCAAGTGAAGTGGCGGATGGTCTTTCGGTTAGGACCGATGGTTCCGGGCCCAATCGGGACTTACCTCATTGCCAGAGAATCGTCGTCGTTACTCGCACAGCGACTGCGTAAACAATGGGAACTCTTGTGGTAATATACCTAATAAGTAGGCTTGGCAACAGCGCAACGATGGAGCTATCAGAATTTCATAATAGCGAACATCTTACGTGTCCTAACAACAGATCACCTACTAACCTCAGTCAAGATAGCGTAACAACTAGGAACAATGTAAAAAGTAATGTAAGAGATGGCAGCGCGTGTAATATTTGAAATTAAAACTTTTTGGAATAATTGTTATCGGGGGTATTTAACAATAATTTCTTCTTTCTGAAAATTATTTATTCCATTAATAATATCGCGATTTCGAGCTATCTATCAGTCATTTATATAGCCTGCTTCGTGATTATGTTTATCGTCTACCTCATTTGTAAAAATGTGCGCTCTTCGCCCACTTGAGTCGGGCAGATTTAAGAAATTGTAGGATTAATCTCCTATTTATATGTGAATGCTATTAAATTATTATGATTAGTGAAAATTATTTTGATTGGAAAAACTTACTTATTGTGAAAGGATATGGAACCCCGTTGATGTTTTATTGTATCGTCTTAAGTTAAGATGGTTATCGACGGTTGAGATGTAACCGTCCAAGGGAGAACGCTGGCAGGCAGGCAAAGGGAAAACTTCGCGGGCATCATCACCCTGATGACGATGGAAATGTTATCCATTGAAACGTTGGCAGCAGCCAAAAATTTAACCCGGTGGGAATCCCGAGAGAATTTCACACATTCGCCGGGAAACACAAATATTCGCCGGGAAAGTACAAAATCATTTATAAAATCTTACAGCTTCGACGACAATGTAATTTCCTGGATTAGAGAATTCCTAACCGATCGCATACAGAGATTAGTATTTGACGGTGCCATCTCCATTGAGGATGAAGTTAAAGGAACGGTTCAGATAAAGTTTCGGTTCACGTAACCGAAAGTAGGGACGAAAATCTCGGAACGGCACTATTTTGAACGAAAGAGGAACCGTTCCGATTTCTGTTCGGGCTAGAAAAAGTTTCGTTCCCACCCTCGTCCCTATGGTTCCGACTTCCGTTCCGAGGAATTTTAAAATGATTTTTCAAAATGACCTTCCGTCACGTATGGCACTTTGGGTATAGTTTGTGGTGTTAGTCAAGGTGTATCATCATGTTTGGTAACAATGGAAGACCGCAGTGGAAGTTTCGCAGCACCTGCCCTTACGGAAGCCATGCTGATTTCTAAGTAAAAAGTTACGATTATCCAGGAATGTCGTAACCAAAAATGCTATTATTCACGTCTTCGTATGGCTTTTTATGAATTTTCATGTTCTTTTCTGTGTCCAATCTCATGAGACCATTCTATGTTACTCTGTAAACGGCAGAAATAAATAAAGATAAGCTCAATTGAATCAAGCATTATTGCTGTCTTGCTTGCGTTTCCTTCGCGAAAAAACTTCGCGTGTGTCAGCGACTCCTTTCTCGGCGGATGTAAAAAGCAAAACTGTGAGCGGCCCAAACGATCTGTCTAGTCGGCATTATGAGTTCGGCTGATTACACTCCTCTCGTAGTGCACGTTGACAGTTGCAAGTGCCTCTTTAAACAATGAGGAGCGTCATGGCCTCATAACTATGAAGGAGGCCATGGGAGCGTCCATCGGCGGCTCTTGTGACGCGCTAAAAACGCGATATACAGCATTTCGTAGTTCGTTGCTGGTCGCCAGGTTGACCTAAACCAATGCCTTCTTAGAAAGGTAATGCTTGACCCAAGATCGTCCAATATCAAATGTATTAGTCCTTCGATATCAACGAAAAGGCGAATCGATCGATCCCACCCTATATTACGCGCTGTTTGTCGCGGTGACACAAACTCGGAGGAAATGCAATCAGGTCCATGGCAATACGAATATAATTTCCCGAAATTGGATGGAATGTAAGAAGGCAGTATAAAATGCAGCATTGTTGGCACATTTGATTCAGAGCAATGTATCTTACTCTACAATGTATCCCTCCAGCGATGATCACAACCTTATGGTAACAATTTACCTATACTGGATTGTAAATCGCATTAACACCGTCGCGGTATAGACTGCATTCCATTCAGAGCAATTTGTCGTAGTTTCCCAATAATTAGATACATCTGTCCAGTCACAATCACACCCAGAAGATGTTTGGGATTTTTATCTACAGCTCATTGCATGGCAGTATTTATCAATATGAGCTACAGAAGTATCTCGTGGAAGGCTGTATTCAGCAGTAGAAAATTGTGTTAATGAAAAAAAGAGAAATGTTTTCCTGCATAAAAGTTGATGATTTGATTTAAGTTTAACAGACATTTAGAAATGAAAGGACGTTTATTTGAAATACTAATTCATAATGCACTGTTTATTTTCTTATTATTTCTAAATGGTTATATAGAAGAAACCTATTCCCTGTATTTCACCAAAATTTCATTTTTCGTAATGAGTATTATGGTGCACCAGGAAAATACCGTAGTAAAATTTTTTCTTATGAGTACATGTTATATTGAATTTATATGACTTAGAAAAGCAATAATCAGTTTACTTCTTAAAAGATTCACAATTTATTATTTTTTATCGTTTCTATCTATAATTAAATCTCTTTTAGATTCATGAAGGATTTCCATCAAAATTGAATATTTTGTTCCATTTGCTGAATTGAAGAAAATAAGGAAATCAATCTTGGATTGAACAATGCTTTGAAGAATTATATTTTCTCTCATAAGAATAAAATATAGCATTTATGCTTGAACTACACTTGAAGTTTCTAAACTAACATTTGACTCATGTTAACAAGCTAGTGTTTCCACATCCCTAGTGTTTACCATTGTAATTTTCCATAATTCCCAGCTGGACTTTACAATCATAATACAAAACCACAAACTGTCTAATATCAATGTGAGTATAATAGACTGTACAGTCAATTACTTATTAGTCTGCAAGTGTCTTGCACTGTACAATCAATTACTCATGTCCACGAAAAATGCAAGAAGTATGATTTTAGAGAGAACTGCAAGCTCTACTTAGCAAGTTTATTATCAATTTAATAATGATAGGGTCAACATAAAATTCATGCAGGTCAAAGAGATTTAGGGGTGCTCTTTGTAGAAAAATGGCAGATTAAGGTTAGGGTCACATATACCTCCTCACAAATAGTTCCCAGGAATTACATCTTCCTTTTGTTAATAAGCAGGAGAAAACCTAAACCAATCACATATTGATTGGAGAAGAAATTGCAATCAACTTTCCCTAGTGAATTTTTCATGTGTCACTGTTTCCATCACAAAACACTTGATGCATGTTCACTGTTTTTTATTTGCGATGTGGCATATGAGATGTTGACCAGCAAAGACCGCTGCATATCAATGAGTCTTCAAGCACGCACTATCTAACACTCATAAGGTGCCCTTGTTCACCCATTACAACTGGTATTTACAAGGGACACAAAAGTAATGTAGATTATTTGTTTTCACTCCACTGGAAATCTAGTTCTAATGGTGCCATCAAGGAGGATGCAGCGTAATAATTCCTCTGCCAATTGAATAGTTTGGGAAGCCCGAGATACTCATATTGTTCACAATGCCTCGCAAATATCACTGCCCTTGTTTTTCTTTAATGACATTCCTCAAGTCTATTGTGAAGCATTTTTTCAATGTAACTGCAGGTCAGTTCAATTACACAGGTTATTTTTCTTAACATCAAACCTCTAACATTTGAATACATTAATGGTACTTCTAGCAGACAAGTTTTTCCAAATGTGAAATTAAAATTCACAATTTAAAGTATTCACATGAAGTATGAATGCCTGCTATTTGTTAACCCAATTACTCAACAATATGTCTATGCATTTAACATTTGCTCAGGTCTCAAGATAATTTTCCACCACCAGAACATTACAGCATACAAATTGGTAATATTTTAGAAAAATGAGTACCTACAGGAAAATTCTGAAGAATACCAACAGCCAGATGAAAATCAAACCTGCAATGAGGCAGGCAGATTTAAATTCATGTGTTTGAAATAGTTACAAAATGCAGCAGTTTAATGTAAGATCTTCACAACCAAAATATTACATCAGTCATCAGATAAGACAAACAGAATCAATGGAGATCACACTATAATGCATCAATGATGTCACACATGAGGCGGTCAAGCCCACTACAGGCTTCATTTGCACTGTCATCGGGATTAGAGCAGTCCATATTCTCAAATGGTTCAGTGGGTACAATGAGATTTGAATCCAACTCGGTTGTATCAGGCAGCATTTGCAATGCCTGTCTCAGAATTTCCATTACCTGCCAAAAGAAATTAAATCTTAAAATTGCACAATTTCTGGACATGCACATAGGTCATGGCTGCCTTAAAAAAAGGCATTTTTGCTGTTCTATTCACATTCACACCTAAGGTGCTAAGCCATACTCTTCCCACTATAAAACCTTCATTGCATAAAAAATAGTGTCAGCCCAAAACAAAAAAATAAAACGTGGCCTCCGGGCAGATACAGTGGAACTTAATCACAGTGAAAGAATTAGTGCCTTCCAGTTTTCCACTTTTTAAAACGGTGAAAATGGCTATGAATTAATTCTTCCTCTAAAAAGTACAGAACCAGACCCTTGAAGATAACCACAAAATTGAGGAATGCAATAAAACTTCATTGATGATATAAGAATGGGGCATTTGACACCAGTGTACATAATGGCCATTTTCTAGGATGACTTTAAGTCAGGCAGGTGGCTTAGCCAGAACTTACTGGCCAGTATGAAGAACCCCAAACTGCAACACAAGATGAAAAAATGTTTTGATATATAGAGTAAATATTTTTGAAAATTTTAAAGGATTTCCTATATCTTTTTTCATAGTTTTACAAGGACTTTAGCAATACATAGAAAAAATATAACTATAAACACAATATTTTTAAACGTTCAAATACAGAAAATATACAATTGCTAAGACCTTCTATGCATACACTAATTCTTAAGTTTCTAGTTACTCACGCTCCCTCAAGAGTTAATGCCATAAACAACAACATTGTGATTTTTCTGAGGAAATATTTTGGGAAAGGGAGATGTAATGACTCTGTTGCTTCAGATGAGATATTCAGCACCACTATCTCTCATCCACCATCATATTTGAAAAGAAAATTGAACATATTCACACCAGAATATATCATGACAAGAATGAAATTGGTATTTTGTACGTGGCTGATCTGCTTTGAGAGCCCATAAGCCCTTGCTCATTAATAGGCCCTTATGAATGTACATTATTGTTTCCCACCTCTTAACCAGTGTTGTAACCAATTTGATCCAATCTAAGCACACAGTATCATGTGGATCACAATGAATAAGGCCATGCATAAATAATGCGTATACCCACACAAAAAGATGCAGCTACACACCAATGAAATCGCACCTTGTAAATACACAAGATTCAGCAAATGTTTGAACCCGTGCCCATAAAATAACCTAAAGTTTTAAGCATTTGTTCACAAATCCGTCCAGCCAAGTATTTTACCAGGAACATACATCATGAAAACACCCCTTTACACAAGTTCCTTTACGATTTTACAATATAGTACAGCAACGTATGTCAGTATATGACATTCTGAAGCAAAAACATAATACTATCTCGAATGTTAAATGGAATAAAAGCATCTATATTTTCTTTAAAATAATAAAAATTAACACTTTGGATTCACACATCCCAAAGTAACCTGAGACACCTTATATAAAAAATATTTCTCACACTTATCTTTACACCTTTATGTTCTATAACCAAGATATTCACTTCATTAATTAAAAATATTTGACATTCAGAGAGTGGCAGTATGTTTGGCTGCATATGTGGACTGATATTTTACAACTGGAGGGAAAAACTCTTTTAAAAAAAATAAATTCAAAATACTATATAAAAAAAGAAGAATCCAACATGAATCATGCCACACTTGGCTTGCCACATAGCTGGGGATATTAAGTCAAGGCTAGATAATCATATAAAATAATCTTAAAATACCATCTAAAATAAATTTTGATGTAAACGAGCCCTTTCATCCGAAACTCATTAATCTGACTTATAATAAAACTTAAGCTACCAAATAACTTCCACCTCATTTTTACATTTAAAAATTTATTTTTGCAGGATTATCAAATATACTTTTGCTACTTGGGACCGAATTTTTATATTCATAAGAGGCCAAAGAAGGTGACATGAATTGGGAATTGCTTTGGCTTCCACAACTGGCCTAGCAGAGAAGAGCACAGCGGGCCAGATAAGAGGAAGAGAGACAGTAAATTTTACCCTGACGTACACGGGATTACGTAGCTTTGGTTTCATGAAAATAACAGACAGGTTCAATCCCTGGAATATTATGTACACACAATAATTCACGTAATTTAACTTCGAACATACCTTATCTAGATGTTTTTGAAATCTCAGAGCGGTTTCAGTTCTTTGTCGCTTCTGCAGCTCCATCATTACGCGCAAGGTTTCCCTGGCCTGATGCGGTCGAAACTCGTTGAGCAAATGATGAATGTGAATGAAAAGAAGACTCAAATCTTCAACCTTTTCTCCCCGTCTCGGTGACTCAGGACATTGAACAAGGAGATCAAGTAAATCCAAAAAATTAACCAGAAGCGAATGATTTAGCTTCCGCAGTTCCCGACGGCGATCAAAGTGCAAAGGATAGAGTCTCTTGATTCCCTGCAATAAAAGCCAAAATTTCAACTTACAGGACGTGATAATTTCAAGGCGAATAACTTAAGTGGATTTTCTACGGCTTCCAACCGAGTTAGGTATTCTACCTAAGCCAACGTTCATATTGAGAAGCTTGCAATCGAAACGTCGACAGTGGTGTAGAACCTAGCCCAGTTGTAAGTCAGAGAAAAATTCATTTATAAAATTTCAACAATTTAAGGAAAACAGAAACCCATTTTCCACAGTTTTCCAGAAGTTCTTTACTCGAATCAAGTAAGGTACATTATAGATATGAACTATCTGGCTTTAGTTAAAGGTGTAAATTACCTATCATCCGAGACAAACAATGGTCAGCAGGCAAACCCACTTTCTCAAATAAAATAATACTCACCTGGCTTTCCAAAGGTCTAATTATTGTGTCATCAGCATTAAAGGAATTACCGAACATAGAATAAGTGTCATGGATTAAGGGGGGAGGGCGAGGAGCTCTTCCTCTTCGTATGTTTTCATCGGTATACTGATTAATGTACTGAACTGGAGGAAGGGGAAGAGAGCTAACTTGGCTCGGTTCAGAGGCCATGGATGAGTGATTCGCTAACTATTAACACAAGACATGCCTAAATTCTTTACGTAGGGAGTATTTACACCGCCGAAAGGGAATCACACTTTCACAAGCCTCACTAACATTTTCACACAATTTAATACACGCAGGCACAACAACACTGGCGCTTTTCATTCTTCCTCTCAATATTCCTTCGCTTCTTCTCCATCTCCTGGCCATAACCAGAACTAAAGCGACCTTAAAAAAAATCATCTGAAACAAATGAATGGTTCCTATCCGTCCCATTTACGTCATGTCAGGATGTAGTATGTTGAACCTAGGAAAACAATGAGGCGTTACAAATTAGGAATGATTTTCTTATTATGGCATTGCTGCATCTCCTGACAAAGTTAATATGCATGTGGTAAGCCAACTGTCACTTTAATTGACCTCTTAAGTTTTCGGAAACTAACAATCCGTCTGTGCATCGGGCTTATGACGTACTTATTTCCTCATGATTGAACTGATGCTTACCAATATTTGTGACAAATGTTTCCGGGATTTTAACGCTGTAACAACTGACGTCGGGATCTTTTGTTATTTACGTTGATATGTGGAGCCTCATGTGTTAGCAGATAGTTTTTTATTACTTAAAAACCATTTAAATCTTGAAATGCATGTAGTGTATGGATAACTTTTCTTTTTCTAGGTTCATCTCGTGAAAGAAAAAATTGGCATTATGGCAGGAAAAGATGGAAATGATGAAGTGCTCAAGCAAGGTCTCATGATCAAAAGATCTCAGAACAAGAAACGATTTACTCCTATCAACTACAAGCAGCGGTGGTTTGTCCTAACTAAGTTCTTCCTCATCTACTATGACAGCGAAGGAGAAGTAAGTATAATTCTTATTCAGACTCACTATGTTTATACTAGATTTGAGTAATCATCGGTAATGCCAAAGAATCAACTCCATGGAGAAATCATGGAAAATTGTTTTTTGAACATACACAAGTTGTGATTCACCAGAACTTTGATTCAAGAGAATTTGCCGAGGTACCTAACTTCACCACAATGGACGAAATGTGCTTACTGTGATCGCCTGAAAGGCTTTGTTCATTATTTTGCTGCAATAGGTTTTCTAGCAGCTAGGGTTTCAGTCAAGCGTAGTTCGCATTCTTGGAATTGGGAGGTTTTCTTTAGTGTCTGAATCTTCGCGAACTCATGGCACACAACTTTACTTAGGCCGTGAAGGAATCGAGAAACAAATGAGGGCCCCCTAATATGGTAAATTGAAGACCCATTTATCATCATTGTATCATCGTGTAGCATTGTGAAATCTTCCATCTGGTTCATCATTTATCAGTAAAATCTCCAGCTCTATATAATAGTGGGTGATTCAAAGCTTACTGCTACTACTTGTGTCTGTAAAAAAATTGTTATTCTTGATGGCTCTTCTTTATGCATCAGTATTATGGTGATACCTTGGCGTTAAGTTTGTGAAAAACTTTGAGCAAATAGATTTCTGACTTTTTGTTGAAGTCCTGTGTTTTTGTGGCGTATGAGTTGGTTACAAGCACTTGATAGGATCAGGAAACACTTGGGAGTTAGTGGTGGTACTAGCTCTTCTTGTAGACCTCCTGAAAGTCATGATATGCTGTAGTGCATCTATTGGTCTTGAAAAGGTTGATTGTGAGCCTTTTAGCACTCTCTAAGGATCGAGCATACATCCTTCGAGGGGGTGCTGTAGTACAGTAATCTTATTGGACCACCCTATTGTCCTTTTACAATCATATCTTGGCCTGTGTTAGAAAATTGGGATAGGGAGGAGTGTAACTGTCGCTACATTCAACATACTGGAACACATTCATACACGTAGAATTATATATTTTAGTCAGTCACATATGATACTTAAAACACAAACACAGTGTAGCAGTGCTTTTGTGTAAATTTCTTCGTCCATAATGCATAAAATTCTCATCTGATCAGCATAAAGTTGCCGACAAAAGCAGGTTAAGGTTTTTAGAGATTTTATTTATAGTACAACTCTTCCGATGTCCATATTTGGTTGTCTGTAGAATTGGATACATTCAGCTGAAGGAATGCTCCAAGACGTTTCCCATGATTGCCAGGGCATAATAATCGAGATATTTCAACTTTTTCTGTGGAAAAGAAATCTTCTCTGGATTCATAACATGCCGTGAAAGGAATAGAAAATAATAGTGTAGAATTTTCAGCTCAAAGTTGAAGGTTGAGATCTTATAGAACCACACCTTCAATCCTTGTAACCCCATGTAAATGATTTCATGATTCCCGCTATTCAGGTGGTAGGTTAGTAATGTTTAACTTACTGGGAATTATCTCATCAGAGGATTGAAAACTTCTTATGAGTACAAAGTATATGTCTCATATGATACTCATAGATTAGCTAATTTGTAAATCTAGTACTATGTTATCCCTATTTCATTTGGTTTTTTAGCATCTTGAGTGTTGAAGAACTAAGTCAGAGTGCACTGTTAGAAATGTAACCCTTTCGTGCTGGCGACGTTCGCTAGAAAATTCGTCTCCTCTCACGAGGAACCTCTAGCTAGTTTCCCTCACCCTGTCAGAGGCTCTTTCTAGGGAGGGAATCGCTCAGGTATACTTTTCCCTCCTTTGGGGTTTCGAGCCAGCAGGGTGCCGAACCCTTCCCTCAACCATGGGGCCGAGATAATCCTCGCTCCACTACGCATCGCTGGCCCGTCGCTGCATGTGTGTGGCGCTGCACGAAATGTTAATGCAATGGTTTTGCTAAAAAATTAGATATTGCTTTTTCAAGATATTTAAATTTAGAAATGGAATATTTTTGTTTTACAATGCAATTACAACTTTTAAATGAAATTCTAGCGTGAATTTTAAGTTATCTAGCATAATAGACTTCCAATCAAATCGTACCGCTATTATATTGCGCACAAGTTTTTTTGTTCAAGGCATCAGCAAAGTAATAGTGAGGAAGCAAAAAATTTCCTCAAGCGTTATTTCCTTCCATCCATTCAATCGCGGCACCGTTCAGTAGCTTGCTCAGTGGTATATTTAAAAAAATAATTTGTCTCCTCGGTAATCAATTTTCCAAAGCCGCAGAGTAGAATAATTCAAAATATTCCCAAATGCTGGACGTTTCAGTAACTTAAGCTTTGGAACCGGAAGTACGCGAATCAAAATCATGCAGTTTGGGGTTGAAATCACTTGAGGACCAGACAATACCATCAGGTAAAATTCTTCCTTTTTAGTATTAGGTCCCGCCTCTTCACTGGATGAACACTCTGATTCCGACGAAGGTTCGGGGAAGAACAGCTCTCTGGTTATCCGCGAACTATCTCCAGTCATCTCAGATGGCGGAAAGTCATCCTCGGAATCACAAAATAAATCCGAATCCTCACTTTCACTCCTGGTCAGAATTTCCAGGGGAGACTCATCTGTGGTTAGATTCGACATATTCTCAGCTGAAAATCAGTCGTGCCCGGATAATTCTTTCACTGGCTTGCAATGGACGGAGGTACTCACTGTGAGAAGCGTAGCAAAACAGTCCGAACTCATAAACCGCAAAAGCAGAACTGAAGAGAACGAGAAGAAACTACCGTGAAATATTTTTTGGGAAGATTTCAGACTGTTATTCCACAGCAAATATAACGATTTTTCTGGGAAAACTCAACAGTAGAAAACAACCCTGCTGCGCAAGGAGCATTTATCTCTCAGTGCTAATAGGAAAAAGAAATTCTTAGAAGAGGAAATGTGTTCTCCTTGAGAAGGGTGAAGTTATATTCATCCAAATATTTCTGTATATGTTTCTATGGGTCAAATCTTCCCCTGAGTGAGACCCAACTATTTCTTGGGGGCTAAAATTGTCCTAGAATACTGCAATTAACCTGGTGATTAGGATTCAGTTGAATCTGTAGATCGACATTGGGAACAATAACCCTACTATGCAGCACCAACAAGCAGTGTATAATTAGTAGCCTTGAACAATCAAAATTATGATATGAGTTTTGAGTAAACTTAACGCATAAACTCCGTTAAAAAAAAACGGTAGAAAACCATTTAAAATTTAAAAATACTCTGCAATAAATAAAGAATATGTATCTGAGCATGAATTTCAAGATATAGCAACAAATAAATTTTTAAGTAATACACTTACCAAACAAACGGTTGACCGTGGAGTCATGTCATGAGTGGGGTGATGGGCAACGAAGGGTAGAGATAATTTCCTCCCTCAGGCCGAGGAAAGGTCCGGTGTCCCGCAGGAGAGGGTCGTTTATGATGCATGGGACCATCAAAGCTTGTCCCCTTCTCGACTGACCGCAATGCCGTGTAAACACATCTTTCGTCCACAGGAAGAGAAAAATTTACGCCGTGTATACACTGCATTCGTTTGAGGGAAGAGCAAAATTTATCCTGTGAAAACACGGCTTTCATAGCGATAGGGTTAAGTCAGTTTTATGGTCTTATCCCAGCAGCCGCTTAATTGGCAAGGAAGTCATTTATGGGGGTTGGTTAGTGAAGGAATGACTAGGTAATGTCATGGGTGTTGATTTGAAAACAGTTGAAATTAATTAGGCCTTAAATAAGTTTGCTTGATGCCCATGGAAATAATGTCTGCTCTTTTACAAAATCAGTGAAATTCTGCCACTGATTATATTTATAATTTTTTTCTAAAACCAATCGCAAGTAATGTCAGTGCATCTTGTGGTATGGCAGCAGGGAATATGGTATGTTAGAAAATGGATCTAAAGCCAATATGGTTATATGAATACCCAAGTGAATGTCACTTAAACCCTCTGTGTCTACATTTTAATCTGAAGTCTGTTTTTGATTAGGGATGTTAGTACAGCAGCCATGAAAAGGAGAAGGAAAAGAATAAAGTGGGAGATGAATGAAAGTTTTAACAGGTTCTCGTACTGTCTTGTTTTTTTGTAGTCACTGATGGATCATTGGAAGAAGGATGGGTAAGCAGCCTTTTTAGTATACTTAATCGCTGTTTAGTAACCATCCATGTGCTTGCCTCTTAATTTGGAAATATGCATAAAAGTCTCCTATAGTGTACAGCTACTTACAAAAAAATCGTACCACTTCCCAATGCAACCCACACAACAGGGTATTTAAATCCTTTTTTTTTTGATAAAGAGGGTCGAGTATGAGCTATTTGCTAGTACATTTAACGGGGATTTCATAATTCTTCTAAAATATTGTGCCTTCAATTTAATGAACTTCTTAGTGGTGCCCCTCCAATTTCACAACCCCTATAAATGCTGCACATGCTAAATTAACTGTTGGATATTAAAATTAAAACGCAAAAGAATTAACCGTAAGGGTGGAGTGAGAAAGTCTTTGTGAAACAAAGAAACGAATGCACAAGGTACTATAATCCTTCCATTTTAACACATTCAATGCGGGAGAATTTCACCTGTACGTGACCCGGTGACGGGAATTATTTTTTCCTCTCAAGTTCTTTAAAATAGTCAATTCTCTAAACAAATAGTTCTTATGCATGAAATTATATTTATTTAATTTTTATTTCAACTTGTATTTATGGCCTCTCAAGAGACCACGCGTAGTCAGCAAGTGATTTATACATATGCAACCCGCATCATACGCCGTATTCTTGTTTCCTTTTACCTAAAGATTTATATTTTTCCTGTTGTGACACATTTATTTAAACAGTATGCAAAAACTGCTTCACTGATGGTGCTAAGGAATTAATTCATTTGTTTTTTATTTCTATTGAAGTCAAATGAATGTACTTATGTATACAAATAGAATCCTGCATTGCTGTTCGACTACTGCTGGACCTAACGATAAGACGCTCCTGAGGCAAAATTATCAGGAAATCGGGAATAAAACTTTTTGCATATGTTTTTATAAGTTGAAATTACTTTCAGTGCAGGTTTTGTTAGACAGACACATTAGTATTGTTTGGATTATCCGTGATTTTTATTTAATCCGTGTCGTGAAAAATAATGCTGATTTGCAAAAACCGCTTACAGGTACGAATTCAGCGGGAAATGTCCTATAAGGATAAGGAATTTTGTTTCTTGCTCAAGGAATAGAGTTTTATTTTGAAAATGGTTTTTAATAATTAGAAAAATACATAGAAATTTCGAAGTGATTTTTTATTGCATCAAAGACGAACATATTATTATTACATTTTCTTTTACTCTATAAATGGATATCACTGCATACTATGATGGTCAATGAAGCGAGGCCTTAGGCACAAGCCTGGCTCACCATCACAATCAGGACAGAATGTGGTGACTTGCTTCACCACACTCTTCAAATAGCAGCCCTGGCATCTTTTCTGCTTCCTTCTCTCCCCAGTTGAAAATGGGAGGTAGTCAGGGAAGTGCGCTTCCATTGGTTTGGGAATTGAGGGACGCAAGTCTTATCTTAGGTTGGGAGGAATCAAAGATTTAATAACATCCAGACGGAAGTCGTAAAAAGACTTTTTTTGGCCACTGTACGTTTGAAACAAAAAATAACTATTCATTAGCAAAACTTGGAATATATGTATACCTAGTTTCTTGTACCATTTCACTGTCTTTCGTTCGCAAGCGTAGTAAGACATCATTAGGTTGGAGCGATCAACTCCGCTCATGTAATTATTGTAACATACAATGGTTTTGTTTTTTTTACACCTCTTCTATTATGAGTCTCTATTAGCTCTGATCCATATTCGCTGCTTATGGTGAGTACATCTCGCTTGTCTTTCCATTTTAGGATGCACACTCCCTTATTGTTCCACAAGGAAACCACGTTACTTTTTGATAACTTTTTGTCCACTACATCAGAAGGATTACCTTTTCTTGCTGATGGCAATGTCCCAGTACAATAAATCTTGGTATCTAGCAGTTCCTCACATAGTTGAACACTTATAAAAAAGTTATCTAGGAACACCGAATATCCAAATCCCTTGAAATCCTCTAATAAACTATGTACCACTTTATTAACATGCCCTTTTCCTCTTACCTCTTTGTCTGTAGACCCAGTGTAAACAATCATCTGCAAAACAAGGCCCGATGGCTCCGTCAGCATGAATAATTTCACACCATACTTTTGGCGTTTATTTTTTTTATATTGGCAGAAGGCAAGTCGACCCCTCCACAACACCATTGATTCATCCAGGGATAATTCTTTTTGGAGAGAATAAACTGTGTTATAGTTTGAATGAAATGGTTAATTAGGGGCCTAATTGTTTGCAATGTGTCTCCACCCCGTTCTTCGCCACTTGGTGTTGCAGAGAAATTAAGGGCTTGCAAAATCCCTAGGAATGTATCCCGTGCCATGTTATTGGAAAAAGCTGAAAAATTGAAAAATCTGATCTTTTTCCAGTAGTCCATCAGTCGATTGGTTCGAATCGTCCCTGTATGAAAAAGCAGTCCAAGGAATGTCTCAAACTCACCTCGGTATAATCTCTTCCAATCGCCAATCCTGCTACGGGTGGAAGTGTTAATCGTCAATATTTCGTTTGCTTTAGCGTTTGTAGCAACTATGACTAAGCCAAAAAAGCCATCGTTGGCGAGGAGGTCAAAATAGTGGCAGGGACTATTTCCTTGAGGAAAGACTTTCAATCCTGGGGTTCCAGTGAACTGGAGCCTCAGAATATTAGGGCGGCCGGCGACCCAGAGAACGGGTTCCGGAGTAGTAGTGCTTGGCGAAGGACGCAAAAGGGGAGCCGCAAGAGGTGCTGATTCCCGTGAAACTCCATCAGATATTACCATTGGTGCCTCTGTGTCCTCATCCCCGCTGCTCTTGCTCTCTTCAGAGTCAGTTTCGCTTCCGGTCCAACTAAACAGCTCGTCGTCATCGGAGGACAAATCATCCATCACCTGTCTCAGTTGATCATCGGTGAGCTCCTCCTTTTCCTTGGATAAAGTTCTGCTACATCTCTTTCTTTTTAAATTATGAAGTCCTGAAAATAAAAATAAACAATTAATGATCTAGCTTCATGAAGAATTGATAAATACGATTTTTTTAGCATTAGAGCAATTGATAACTTACCGGAGGTAGACGGTAGGGGTTCCTGCTTTTGGAGCGTACTGCCTGTTTTTTTCGGGCCCATGTCTGGAAAAATTATGTCACATGCAGTCATGATACTAAAATCTCTAGTAATTCACTTGCGGTGGCACACCGAATCATTCAGTTTCCATTTACAGTATCATAGTAGAGAAGAGGATATAATTGAATTTTTTCATTTTAATAATTTGAACCTATTGAATAACACTGCTATTTTCCGTAGCTTATTCATCATATTTGATTCAAAGTAGCTGATGAATTAGTTAGTTGGAGTAAAACACCCAAAGGATTTCTGGGTTTTAAATACTTATTTGTTTCAATTACAACGATTACTTGTATATCCACAAGGAAATACTCATTTAATTTACAGTTACTGTAAATTTCCGTATATAATACGCACCCAAGTTTTAACGAGAAAAAGGTGAGAATTTTCGTATTCCCAGGTAAAATACGTATCTCATTTTGAGAGGACAGCATTTGCCGATTTATTGGTCATCCGTTGTTCTGCGCTCGAAGAAACATCATCCAAGCGGGAAGAGGGAAGGCCCATGAATGGCCTTAGTGCCTGCGAGTACACACCATCTCCCGCACCTCCGTGACGTTCTATCAGTCGCAGGTTCTTTCCTTCCCCTCCGTGCGTGTCTATGGAAATATGTGCAAACAGCTACACATCACATGGTTTTCTAAGTAACCTGGCTTCCTATCTTTGTCGTGCACTTCAAAACACCGGGATTTCGTCTGCTTGCCGCTATGGGAGAATATTCGCGGTGGCAGAATGCGAGGTAACATCGATCCTATCAGTCGGATGCCATGACTTTAAAATACGCGTTCTCATTGGCTGAGATCTGCCGCTGGTGCTCTGCCTTCGTGCTATGCACCTTTTGACTGGATAGCAACATTTTTGCAAATACTAGTGTTGCGTGTTCTTTTTCTCTCCTCAAAATCCTTTGGCGTGAGATTCCCTCTGATCTGTTCGCCGGAGAAATAATACTTTGTAACAACAAGGGGAAATATTTCTGTTTGGATGAAAACCGTGAAGTTGACGATGAGGAGGAAGAAGACGATGTTTTTAGCTACACAGTATATCCGGCTTGTGACGTCAATGTATCGCCCGAATTTTTCGAATCTAGTGATGATAGTGACTTTGAATTCCAAGGTTTCAGCGATGAAACGACCCTGAAGGGAAACTTTTACTTTTGATTATATTGTGTTAAATGTGAACGTCAGTCAACAAAAAGTGATAATCTGAAATACATGTTTGTATCCATGCATAAAACGCATCCGGTTACTTGACGAATTTCGCGGTGAAAAATGTGTGCGCGTTCGTAACCATGTGTAATACGCACCCAGCTTTTCTGATGAATTTTAGTGGAAAAAAATGTGTACTATATACAGAAAATTACGGTATGTACAGTTATATATATTTATCTGATGGATTCTGTGTACTCCAAAAAAGCACTCAAATATTCACTAAATCACACAGTTCTTGGCGCAGATAAAAGAAAACCCTCTCTTCAAATGACTCTGAAACCACTGAAAGTAGGTGCAAACACTTGGGACAGTCTGGTTAGGGTTTGACTGATGCTCACATTGCTTGCGACAGCCCAAGTAGAGACTCTCACTCTCAATGAATACCAAGTCCATTTTCTGGAAACCCCGACTAATCTCCCTCCCTCGCCCCAGTACTCCTCCCACAATGCCCCACGCTGGAAGGAAAAGGAGAGAATCTTCGACACCTCTCCCTCCCCCCTTTCCTCCCTCGGCCGCACGCGCCCTCCCAGCAAGAAATGAAACCCCGAACGAAGAAGGCAGTGTATTGTCGTGCCTCCAGGCTAGACCACGACCGTCTTCATAGATACTATAAAGACGGCCATGGCTAGACCTGTGACCCACGCTTTCTCTCCTCAAACACCCCGGCCGCCTTCCCTTCCCTACACTCTGCTCCTCCCACAATGCACCATGCATGCCATACCTGGAGAGCGAGAGCTGCAAGGAGCGCAATAATAACGTCAACAGGCACAGAATGAGGGAACCCACTCCTCCCCCCTCATCGATAGGAGACCAAACTCTCCCCTTCAAAGAGACTTCTCGACACTTCTCCCCCATCTGCATCCCCCTGCCTTCCCACTCCCTACCTCCCCCTTGACCACCCTACGAGCTAGATGACCGACCACGTGTCTGTGGAGTCTCTACGCCAACACACCGCACTCCCCTACCTCTCTTCACACCACCTGTGCTCTCAGAAAAGGGGAGATATCTCCAAAGCATGCATATCTCCATCCCCATCCAGTGGCGGAGCAGGCCGAGCTGCTGCCCCACACATCACGACAGAGGATCCCCACACGACAAGCCGCCTCTCTTTGAGACCCGGAGTAACGCCGGAGTAGCCTTAGGGAGTCAATCACCTTCCTAATTTTGTTGTTAAGCTTTAAAAATGATTGCAGGAATTTTCTACTTTTATGAATACAGCCAATGGCTTACTACGATAATTTTCAATTATAGATGCTAGCAATCTATTTCCTGAGCTAAAATTTTGTATTCGGGATTTTCACAATCAAATTACTGAGTGAAAAGGCAGTTCTACTTCCAAATGAGGAATTTTCTTTTGAAGTATTCAAAATGAATCGCATTCTATAATATTTTATCGATATCAGTGTAATATTTAATAACCTAGAGGATTAAATGAAAGCAATATGTAAGAAGAGTTTGCAAACAGGATAAACTCATGATATTATGAGCTTAATGGCAAGGTTTGATATTCATTTATCCATAATATTAATTTATAATCACAAAAATTGTTCATAGTAGAATTGAAAAAAATCATACAAGAGCAACTAACAGAAGATCAGTATGGCTTTCGGAAGGGAATCGGTACAAGAGAAGCAGTCTTAGCACTGAGACAAATAATGGAAAAACAGATGGAAAAACAGATGCAAAAAGGCAAAGCAACATTTATGTCTTTCGTTGATCTGGAAAAAGCTTTCGATAATGTCAATTGGAACATGCTTTTTCACATATTAAAGAAAGGTGGAATTAAATTTAGAGAAAGAAGACTTATGTATAGTTTCTACAAAAATGAAAAAGGAGTTGTTAGATGTGGCTCAAAGGTGAAGGAAGCAAGAATTAGTAAGGGTGTTCCTTATCACCATATTTATTCAATTTGTATGTACAAGATGCTATAGACAGAATAAGAGAAGTGTTAGAAGAGACAGAAGTTGGCGTAAAAGTGAATGGGGAGAGAGAGTGGACATGCTTAGATTCGCAGATGATATAGCTGTGCTAACAGAAAGTGAGGAAGGTCTGAAAAAAATATTGAATGTAATGAACAGGGTAATGAAAAATGTTTACAACATAAAAATTAACAAACTTAAGACAAAGGTTCTAATCTGCGATAAAAACAAAAACATAACAGCCAATGTAATATTGGAAAATGTTACCCTTCAGCAAGTGAAAGAATTTAACTACTTGGGAAGTAAAATAACATGGGATGGAAGAAGCTCAAGAGATATACAATGCAGAATCAACCAAGCGAAGCATTCAATAAAAAGAAAACTCTGCTAACGTCAAAAAGCATTAGTTTAGAGATAAGGAAAAACTTAATGAAGACCTACGTTTGGAGTGTTGCGCTATATGGATGCGAATCGTGGACTGTAGGGAAAAGTGAAATGAAAAGACTGTTATCATTTGAAGCATCGTGTTACAGAAGAATGCTGATAGTAAACTGGACAGAAAAGAAAACAAATGAAGAAATCTTTGAAAAAGCTCAAGAAGAAAGAAGCATAGTAAGAATCATTAAACAAAGAAGAGCTAAACATATTGGACATCTACTATGGCATGATAATCAAGTGAAAAGGATAATTGAAGGAAAAATTGAGGGAAAAAACTGCAGAGGAAGGCCCCGACTAGACTATTGTTAATTAAGCCAAATTATAAAGGATATGAATTGCAGAAGATACTTTGAGCTTAAACGAAAAGCTGAGAAGAGAGATGAATGAAGGTCTGCTGCCAACCAATTCAAGGGTTGAAACGGAAGAAGAAGATTCATTTATTATGCGTAAAATTGACGATGGAGAATTACTGAGAATGCATGCAACCCGCACAACAGTCTTGCCGGTGGCACAGGATGTTCTAACGTCCAAAGTTTAACAGTTACAGTTACAAAAAATAGGCTTCAAAATTTAAAATTTTTTATGACATGTGTCTTATTTCATGGTGCTGAATGTAAATATGCAAAAAACTGAACTTCGTCACTGGGAAGGAATAACAATTTATGCCTTACCGTTGAAAGGGTTATACGACTTATTACAGAGTTTTCAAACAACCAAGGTTTCTTTGTGGGAATGTTTTCTAGGATAAAAAACTTGAAATTGAAATCGTTTGTGCATCCCTTTTTGAGAAAAGTGAAATTTATTGTTTAAATCTCATAAATGAGTGTGTGTGTTTGTGTGTGTCTATGTTATTTTATATTATTAATAAAAATCAATCAGAATAATTGAAAGAAACAATTATGTGTGATGGTGTATATATTTTTTATTTATAAATCATGTATAAATATGTTTATTTATGTTATTACATATACCATACATATACCTTTGCATGTACAAGCTATGAGAGTAATTATATTGTTAGAATTAGTGTATTATCGAAGTAGTAATTATGTGATAATAATATCCATTTGAATTTATGTATATTTTTTCTCATGTAAATGTAAAAAATAAATTTTACAGATCCCGATTGGTAAACAATCAATTTTTAAAAAAGTTCAATTTAAATTTATTAAATGTGGAGGCTATTATATTAACAAACTGTTTTTCTCAAATGCTCCATATAATTTGGGTTATTTGATTTAATAGTGTATTTATTGTCCCAAAATTTCTTGAAATCGTGGTGAACAGCTTCCATGGATTGTTCTGAATTATAGCCTAAGCCAACTTCTTTTCTCGAACAAAAATCTTCGACGTGAAAAAAAACTGCATGAACTTTGGGAGTGATAGGTATGAAAAGATCCATAAAACTCTTCTCAAAGTTATGAATGTGATAAACATAATCGATCTTCAACTCGCTGGAGAAACACGCTTTTAAAACTGAATGGAAATCATCAAAAGCCTGCACAAATTTAAGCAGTCCAAAGGACAAGATCCTCTTAGCATATCAGTATTTTGTAATAATTTTTTACAAGCATTGCCATCGAATCCAGAGCAACCCCGAAAAATTTTTCTTTGAACGTAACACTTCTTAGCCCATGTCAATGCAGTTTTTTCGAATCTTTTTATCATATGATTAAATATCGTATTTTGCACACCAAGCATCAAATGAAGCTCAAGCGGAACTATCAAATCAATTACTAACGAATTTGATTCATTGTTCCAGCTCTTTATCACTGGCAAATTTACCTAATTTTTAAAATCTTTGGATATTTTTTCCTTTCCTCCTGCTTCTTTCCATTTATTATAATATTTGTGATATTCTCAATTGTTTTTTCGTTCATTTCTCATTTTCATCATTTCTCGTTCATCTTTGTGGGCAAAACACCATGTGCAAGGGAATGAGCTGCTGTGAGTTCCAAGACCAAGAAATATATTTGCGACTTTTAAATCGAGAGCAAAAATAACATTTTCGTGCACATCAGTTACATTAATACCTGAACATAACATTTTTATAATATTATATCTTTACTTGTAACTGGGTACGATTCTAATAATAAAGAGCTTTTTTACTCCCCTATCACAAAATTCTTTGGAAACTATTCCTTCTGCGTGAATATGTCTGCATGGTACATTACCATCGGAACTTAGTTGATATGGAGACAGAATAGATGGAGAAAGTTTCAGAAAACTTACATCTCCATCTATACCAAATTTACAATTGACCATTGATAAGACACGTTCATTTTTTATGTACTCAATTAGGTCATACATATTATTACAAATCACTGCACCCTGACGAATTACTCATGCATCTGTTTTTTAGCTATTTTCAAAATCAAAATATCCAATGTAAAAAAAATCATCTAAGGAATGAATATTTTCAAAAAGTTTTCTTTTCAAATTTTTCTCGACGTTACTTCTGGTGCTCGCAGCTTTACGAATAACAGTCGCGATACCTAGCATTGTTCTTTGACTCAAATTGAAATTCGATTGGATAGTTTTCATGCTATTAGCAGAAAAGGATACATCGCATTGATTTTGATTAACAGTTACAGTAGTTGGTTTACCTCGAATATTTGTAAGCTTCATTGTGTTATTTTTTTCTTTGGGTGCAGAATTGTTACCTTTTGATGCTTGTAGACTCATCAAAGAAGATGAAGCAATTTGCTCATTGATTTTAGAATTTGATTCTTCCCATAAATTTTGAACGTTGAGTGCAAATTGGCTGGAACGACAATTGTGTGGTAGACCTTTGGAAATAATTGATAAGCAATTTGCACATATTTTGCCAGTTATATTTTTTTTATATGATGCAGGAATTTCTATTAAATCATAATAAATAAAGGATTGAACTTTCGAATATATACTTAAAAAATATAAATATATATAAAATAATATATCAATATACAAATATATTTATTGTCGGTCAAAAAAATACTAACAGAAAATATAAAAAACTTATGGATATTTATACGTAAATCATAATAGTACATAATTGATTAAAAAATATTAAAAATGAAATTTACTCACCGTTGATAAATTTCGGATTGCTCATAATTTTATTTTTGTGAGTGATTTCGCACAGTGTACATATACATTTAGTAGGTTCAAATGAGCGTTCATTTATTCTAATAGGTTTAAACTGAGTGAGATCTGGCACTTTTATTTCTTGACATTTATTCGTTTTTGAATTATAAAGTTTTTTTAAGCATGAAGTACAAATGCCTGTTGGTAATTCTTCCCGAGAAGAATCATAATCACACAAAACTTCTATTAAAAGCTTCTCAATTTTTCCATTTGGAGTTAAGTTTCTCATCATATTTCTATTTTTTAAATTAATAATACTATTTACTATAATACAGAATAAACCCAATCTTTTACAAATTTCCAATCATTGCATTTAACAAATGATGTGGTACGAAGTCACTCGCACGGGTGCATACACACCAAGGTTGAAATTCGCCATGAAGAAATCATTTGACGTGACCGGGATTCGAACCCCAGTCAAGTCAAATGATGATTTTTTCACCTCAATGTTTTACGATTATCTTGATGAGCCAAGGCGTTTGTTGGCATTTTGAATATATTGTTATAATTTATTCAAAGTCGATATGCACTCTTCAAAATGAAAACCGATCGCGAATTACTTCTAAGATGTTTTAGCCAAAATAGTGACAGGTTTGTTTATATCATATTATTGATTGTTGACATTTTGAATTGAAATTTGATGGATGCATAATGTAGACCTACCTTAACTTAAAAATATTTGACACACATGAAAGCTGAAAATTTTTACTGTTAACAGGAAGAAAACTTGAGACAATAAATATAAATTTAAATGAATATTTTTATCACATTATTCGCTACTTATGACAATGTAATTACTCCCAAGTTATACATTTGTAAAATATGTATAGAATATATGGTACCACCTACATATAATATACTTATATCTGATATACAAATAAAAACTGTATACAACATCGCACACAAATAGTTTGTTTTAATTATTGCACTTTATTTTCATTTATAAATAAATATTTAAATGATAAATTTCACTTTCCTCAAAAAGGGATGCACAAAAGATTTCAATTTTGGCCTTAAATTTCTAGTTTTTCATCCTAGAAAACATTTCCGCTAAGAATCCTTGGTTGTTTGAAAACTTGATAGTAAGTCCTTTAAAGCGAACCATGTTTAACTTATTATCCCACAAGCGAGAAAAATGAAGCCACCAGCCTTGCGCTTTGGCCATGTTCTGACTATGAAAACATTGCCTTCTTCCCTTTAACTCAGTGTATTTTAGCGGTGCAATTATTATCAAATACGGGACCCAGGAGCTAATATAACACGTGAAATGTATTTATATATTAATATTAACCTTTGTACCTTAAAGTAATGCTTGCTTTTATTCTTCAATTCAGGACAGTTGATAGCAATAGAGAAAAAAACATATGCCTACAACATCGTCTGCTACGATGCCATTGGAAACCTAATACTTACAGAAAACCTCCCATTTCCCATGAATACTATTTGTAAGTATCGTTGGGGAAACTCCTGTGGATAAATGGCAGTTCCAAAGCTTATATTTGTCTCAGTTTCTCACAAATTGATGAAGTGACGTATGTCAGAAATGCCTTAAATATCATCTGCTACAATGTTGAACAAAACCAAATACCCACTGATCATGCCCATTACGCATTCCAAGTAGTTTCAATCATCATCATAGAATTTGCTGGGTGCAAATGTTTTTTTATTTTTCTTCAATAGTCTTCAATTAATTAAATATGTATGTAAAAATTGATATCACAAATGCATACAATTTCGTCTTCTCCAGTACTAATTGTGAGCATGGCCTGATGAAAAGAGGCCAAGGACACCGATGGCAACTAGTTAGCCATCACAATGGATCATGTTTCATCACAAGTAACTGTTCATACTGGTGGATTACAGACGAAAAATGTAATAATGAAATACAAAAGCTGCCCAAAACATGTAGTGTACTCCCTGCGAAAAGAACTCCATGGCAAATGGGCAACATGTTTTTAGTAGTACACCTTCAACACCAAGGAACTTTGGGAAAGACAATAATGTTAGTAGCAGTTAAGATGTCTTATTTATTCTGTTTTGGCAGACAAACACAGAGTATGATGCCATTTTTCACACACAGATGGCCGCTCCCGGCACTCACATTATTTCCCTATTGTACAATATAAATGCAAGACTACGGCACTTGTGTTGATTTTAGAGGCAGCCACAAGCACATTTTATTCGCTTAGATCCTCAGTGGACTCAATACATCCACAACTGAGCTACAATTCAGCCACAAAAGTTGCCAGATTTCAATGCTTTGGCATAGGATCACCCAATGTTTTCATAATCACAACATGGCTAAATGCACAAAATTGGGCTTCAATTCTCCCCTCTGGAGAGAGCTTCAGGGCTACCTCTGTGGATTATCCTCATACCTACAGTAGGCAAGACCACCATGACTTTTTGGTAGTGACTGGGCATGGTGTACATTACCCTTTAATATTTTAATTTTTTCTTAGAATGTAATATTATCCCAATATGTAGTGCTACATTTTTTTTCAATACTATGATAATTAACAAACTAATGAATTAATTAAACCATTTTCTCTTACCTGGCTTTGAAAGAGACACTTGCTGATCGATGTTTGTAGTCTAAAAGCCATTCACCTAGATCAGGAGTTGACCTTGAATCCCTTGATTACAAAGCCCAGTAAAATCTTCAGGATAGGATGATGCCTTAGTTGCTTAACTGACTTGAGAACCCCATGTGATCTGTAGGGATCCTTGTTTGAGTCCCAGACAAGGAAAATGATTTTTGACCTGTAGGATTTCATACTTTTGTTAAATTGTGGATGACTCTGTAAAGGTATTACTGGGGCTAGTGTAAATTCCGTGTTCCTAGGCAATCATAAAGAGCCTGAGCTGCATATTTATAACCTATTATAAATTATTGTGTTCTTTGTAATTGTTATACATATCCCATCGACCGACCATACGGTCTGACGGAACATAAATGTAATATAAGCTCAAATCAAATAAAGAATAATATTGAATAAAGAATGACCAAACTAGGAACGCGTATTAATTTTTCTTTTTGTGCGGAGACTCAGTTTGAGAACTTACTAATAATTGTTGCTGAGATCAAAGGATGAATTCAGATCTTGCCAATAATGTTTTCATTTGAATGAGCAAATGACTGCTCTTCATTAAAAATACTGTTTCTGTTTTTGTTAAAGGAAAAGTTAAGATGATGTAGCATTTTGTATTTCATCAGTACAGGATGACATAGCTTACCACATGTTTTGATTCGGACAGGATGATGTAACATTCCGTGTGTTTTTGTTGTACTTTTTATGGATATCAGTTTTCAGACTACTATTGAGGGAAATTGGACAGAATGCTTAGATTTAGGAAATGGGGTTTGATTTTCATTTGGTGGGAAACGTTTAGCCTTAGCTGAGTGGTGGACATGTTGTGCATCAATTGACTCTTGACTTGGGGACTTGAGGTGCGTGGCCTTTTCGTGCGAGGCATTTTCGGGTAAATCGGAGGCATTGTTTGCGCTTTGTCTCCGGGGTGACGAAATGGCGCCGACGACGGGGGAGAGGGGGGGTCGCGAACGAGGCAGGTGCGGGCAGGAGGGAGGGAGGGTCGGGGCACCCCCCCTCCTCCCCCAACTCCCTCTAAATATTGATTTTAAAGGGAACAGGGCTTCCTGATTGCCAACCTCCTCCCGCGGCGGCTCCTAGCTCAATCGTGATGGCAATATCGCTTCGGTCAAGGAATCGCCCTCTTTCGTCCGTGCCCCTGTCCACGTCCCTCATTGCAGGGCCCTTCGTGCCCGTGCATTGTGCGCGGCTTGGAAATCGCCTGCATTTTTGAGTGATGGGGCATCGCGAGGACTCTCTTCTTCTCATCGTCTGCACGAAGTGCGGAATCGACTACGGAAACCGTCGCATCGTCGGCGTAATTTTTATGTAAATCTTTTTTAATGATAAAATCTCTCAGATGGGTCTCTTCGTAGGTTGATTTTTTTAAGCGTTTTAAATATGAAAACGACATTTCTTCCTTAATTGCTTTTGAGTTTCCGGCTATTATTCTATCTTGGATGGCGCAATGTCATCACAAGTCGTTTTGGTGTGTGCGGTTTGTCTTCAGTGGATGGGAGCATTTTTATATGGCTCAATGCGTTAGAAATCCGCCAAAATTAGCAGATAATTTTAAATTATTGAGTTATAAGCCTAAAATTTGGACTCGGCCTGGGAATATGCAAATGAAAGTAATCTCCTTCATATATACGTATGGGGTATCCAGGGATTCCTCCGAAGGTCATCGTATTAATATTGATATTTTATGGTGAATGTAAGGAATAGAAAGTATCTGTAAAATGGTTTTCAATGAGAATAATATTAGAGTTTTAGTGTTATGATAGAATAAGTTTGCGGTAAGGTGAATTTTTTCGTCGCACTAAGGGAATGGTAATCCCCGGGAAACATCGCCGTTGACTGGCTGTAAATGTATCTTCAATAAGATGTTCGATCAGTTATGGTTATTAGATGCTCAGTTGTGATGTATTTACTAGGGGAAACATAGGTTCAGGAAATTGGAGAAAAGGTTCAGGTCATTTGCTGACCACGTCATTTTGTGAGATATATTTCAGTAGGATGATGGACGTTATAGAAATTTCCTCCTTATTTGTCGGGCGCCTGGTATTCGATAGCTAAAAATCGCAGTGTTGACATTCTGTATTATCTTCTACGAAAATTCATTTACCTCGCCTCCCGAGTGTTTAATCTGCTGGGAATGAACATACCAAGGCTCTTTGTGGCCCGAAAGAATGCGCCTTAGTCGTCGGAACCTTGGCTAGAGCTCGCTGCGAAGCATCACCTTTCATTTTCTAACGTCAAAAAGGTGAACTCAATCGAGATTAGTTTCTTAAATTTAATTGAAGCTACTCTTTCATTGCTCCTGAACCAGTCTTCTCCTGTACTCGGAACCGCCAGGATTCCTAAAGCGTCTCTTTCTAGTCTGGGAATCGAGGAAGACTTAAAATTCCCTATTCTAAAATGTCAGGACGATATAGCGGTGGGAAATTCCTCAGTCAATCTTTTAAGGCGGTTTTTCCGTGTACTTGGGTCAATTGTTGTATCCGCTTTTACATTCGTATGTACGTGAGCGTGTGGCAGGAGGTGTTTGTATATACAATGGTCATGTAAACCGGATAAATAAATTCCATAGGGATGGCTGAAAAAAATTTAAGTGCTGAATTATTGTATCTGTTTCTGTTTTAGTGAAAAAAGCGATGCACAGGCAGTAGGAATTCTTATGGCCACCTATTCGACAGTGTAACCTCTTTCATTTTGCGGCATTATCCTGATCTATCAATGTAATTTTGGGGTAACGACTTATTTTTCCTATCTATCTGAATCTTCTTCAGTATTCCAGTCTTGCGTACACCTTTCGTAATGCTGCCTCAGAGTTTCTTAGTCTCCCTGCTGTTTTCGGTTGTATGAACTGAAACTTGCCGTCAGGTCGTATTTTGAATACCATGCCATAGCTATAGCTATGCATTTTCAAAAGTTATAATTTTGAAAATGTATTCAAATTTAGGGTTTTATGCTTGATGTGAATGCTGACGCAATTGATGGGCTTGGAGATGACGTTCATTGATATAAGAATAATGTCCTGGCAGCACAAAAACAATTGGCAGTGGTAAAATGCGGCTGTTGTGTGGATAAAGCGAAGGTGAGGAAGGAGTAGGGCAAACGTGTTTTGTCAATCAAGATCTTCAACATTTTCGTTTAAAAATTATAAGTGAAGCAAAGGAAAAATAACCTGTGAATACGTGCATGTGGAAACAGTGTGGTGTGCTTTCATCGATTTTGTCGGAGAAGGAAAAAGATCTGACATGCATGCTGTGGTGTATGGAAAAAAAACAAGAAGTTTGTTTTGAAAAATAGAAATGATGGATTTAGGAAGAATTTCAGTAGAAAAATTTTGCTTGACACTTAGAAGGCAAAAACTAGAACTCGGAGATTTTTTTGCGTGTTCAGGGAGTAAGTAGTACGCATTGTGGTTGAAGCATTAAAGATATATTGAGTAGGGATGTGTGTGTAAAGTTGAATCTATGGATGACTGGAAATACTAGCTTGAAATACAAAGGTACTTCACGAAAACATTTATGGACCGTTCTCGGATATGAGTGTGTAGCTTGGACTGTATGAATGTAGAATTGGAAGATCTCTAGAAAAGTGGATGAACTGTGAATTAAATGAATAGAGTTGCAAAGGTCTTACGGAATAATAGAAAAAGTTGGATGAGGCTTCGATAGCAGACACGTCCCGTGTATGAGAATGAGGAAGCAAAGGAAGAAGTTATTACACGACTTAATTCGATCCATGTTAACCTCTCGAACCGGAAGCAACGTCGGGCCGGACGCAGATATATTAGCCGTGGATATCACATTCTTGTGGGAAAACATGCTCCAAAAGGCCTTACCCCAAGGCGTATTCTTCATAAGAGTGAACTATAGAAAAATTCACTCCCACAATAAAAAGGAAATGAAGTTCCGGAAGTTCCATTATAAGCTACATTCGTCGAAAAAGAAAAAAACCGACTACGTAACCATGAGCAAAGCTACGCGAGCTTAGTTTCGAGTCAATGCTTTTTCTCTTCCAATCGGCTCGGCTTCCTTAGAAACTCATGTATTGGATTGATCAATTCACCTAATCCTGCTGATGAAGGAATCGAGTGGGACAAGCTTGGTGGTAATTTTTGATAGGGAAAAACAATTGCAAACTTGGACCGATTATGAACCGTAATCATCTGGAATAGCCTCCTGAAAGGAAAGTTGTTGCTCAATTTCCTGTCTATTCGTTGGTAGAAAACTAACTATAATAGGGTACTGATTTTACGATAAACTGACATCCTTTGTTCTAAGGAACACAGGATGATATAGGGGATAAAAATGTCACGAGAGAAGACCCCCTCTACACCCCCATAGTGACATGCTACCTGGTACATGGCCCTGCTGAGCTACCATTACCTACTTTCTAAGTATATGGACCGCGAAACTATTTCAAGCGGTATCAACTGTATTATATGTTGTCACGGTCGTTTTCACGCAGTTAAAAAAAGGTATTTGTTTGGACGTCACGGCAAAGGAATCCTATCCGTTTGAGATTCATCTACATCATACTCTCATGGGACTCGCCGCTGGGGCTCGTGGAGCGGGTGTTAGGATAGGGTGACCAGACGTCTCGTTTGGATAGGGTGACCAGACGTCTCGTTAGGATAGGGTGACCAGACGGCACTGTCCCTTTTTTCATTGTGTGTCCTGTTGTCCCGGCAAATCATGGACGGGACGCCAATTGTCCCGGTGTTCTGTATATACTTGCATTAACCTGGGCTTTTATTCTTTGCTTTGTTTTGTGTTTTTTTATATTTTTTGTCATGTTGGTCTTATTCGTTTATACTGGCTTCCTGAGGTCAAGACAGATCTCGAATGGCTAAGGGCACGCAATCGCGAAAAGATTTTATCTCCGCTAGCTCTTACATCACAAGCTCCCACATCATCAGCTACTGCCAGGGAGCAACCTCAAAGCTTGGCGTGGCGAGCTTGCTCCATTATCCGTTGTTTGCGGTACACGTGCGTATTGATATGGGGAAAAGAAAGCGTGCTTTTTCCAAAACTCAAAGAGGTGCTCCCTTTCTTTGAGGACGACGCCGCATGTACAAAGGTGGCATGTACTTCATGTCGTCTGGAAATGTAGTAAGTTTCAAACTTCAGTGGTTTCTTCAATTGTAATCAACTTAGAAAATGAGGGTAACCCTATCGAAACATGATACAATAACCAATTCATTTTTTAACACATTTCTAAGTTATTTAGAAAAGCGGTTAAGTGGGTTTCTCCATTCTTAAAAACTCAGTGTCTTAGAATGCGGTTATAACGTGTCTGGCAATTCTTTAGAATGTAGATTCAGGTTCACCTATTGAGGTAGACAAAGATGAATTATTTGATGAGATAGGGCACTTGTATGTATATACAATATTTTATCCGGAAATTTTGAGAAATTTGATTTGGAAAAATTTAATGCAGAGATTGATGAGAATTAATACGATGTCTTCCTCATTCCTAAAAGGATAGGCATTCAATATGGAACACAGAGGTGGTCGTGATTTGCGCTGCAGCTGTATCAGACACACGTGTTGTTTTGGGAAAGTCTTTTGTATTGTGAACTCCCTTGCGATTGGTGAAAGAAAACGTCTTGCTTCCGAAAATATTTAAACAGTTGAAATGTTTAACATTCATTTTGAAGACCATAGCTGTAAGGAATTTTACTGCTTTCTACAAGCAATTTAAAGCTCGTGCGAGATATCAGGTCTTCGACTAAGTACGGAGTTCGTAGTGATGCTCCTGACTCGGAAGCCACAAGTTCGTGGACAGCAGGTTCTCGGTGTCCAAGTATCATACTAATGTAATTGTCTACTGGTCCAGAATTATTCAATGAATATTGTGGGATTTTGAATAAAAGCGCAATTCCCAATAAACTTGATCGGCCCTTTGGTGTCAGCAATGAGGAAGAGTTTTACTGTATTGTTCCGTGAATTTCTATGGATGAGGGATACTTTTTTAATTTGCACTGATAAAATCTCGTATGGCTCAGAATAACGGTTTTATACCCTCCTAGTCAAATCTACTGTCATTTATTCCCTTGAATCCGTTTAAATCAACTATTTCTCTGTGATGCCTGGTAGTTCTTTTCCCGACACGTGCCAGCTTACTCTCTTCACCTGCTCGGAATTGTGGATTAAGTTTTCTTTATTGACCATTCCCTGTCCTTGAAAAGTCGGGTATTTTCCTAGCGTATGATGGATGTTAATTCCTGGCGGGATTTCCTCTGGATCAGGTGTCTGGGCTCTGCCGACATTTCAATGGCTGATGCTGCCATCGCCCCCAGAGCGCTGATGTCGAAGTCCTGAGGACGATGGCTGTGTTAGCCATTGAAACGTCGTCCGCAGCCAGACATCTGACCCTGTGGAAATCCCGTGAAGCATTTATATTCCCTTTTTTGAAGTTTTTCGGCGTTAAATACTGCCTGACTCGTGCTGTGTTTGAATGTCAACATGGATTTCTCACATCTGCAAGTCAATTTCAAAGTGCATTTCATTGTTTTTCCCCCGTGGGACATCCGAGGGAATATAGGTACATGTTTTTCAACTGTCTATTCTCGAGCTTTTCGAAAGGTGTGTTTTAGTATGGATAATTTCATTGATAAGCCGTTTAAAGTCCCGTTTACACTGTAAGGCAAAAATATGCGCAATTTGTAAATACTTAATTTGCCTCATTTTATGTGCGAAAGGGCCAAAGCGGTTGCGCTTTTTAGCTTTATATTAAATGGTTGTTGTGATTATCCACATTATCATCTCTTGTCTCAAAGCTCTCAAAACTTAATTTTATTACCGTTCGGTCTCTTTGTGCGTTGTCAGCGGTCGTCCTCTGCGGCAAAGGGTATTTTGCAAGTGAGGGTTACATTTTACTCGGCCGTCGCAGGCGAAGAATTTATATACCGAATGTAATTTCTGAATGCGTACGTTAATTTGAGAGGTACTCTTGGGATTTCAGAATGATCCTCTAGGCATAATAATTTAATTTCCCGCCAAGAATTTAGTATCTCGTTATAAATGTGCTCCAAACTACGAGTTTTATAGGCAGAAGTTCTTCACGGGTAGTTACCCTATGCATACTCCTTGAGGATGGGCGTAAATCGACTGTAAACGGCAGTGAAATTTTAACCACTTCCTTTCACGTGTTGGCAACAAGAATTCGGATGAAGGAATAGTTAGTCCGTTGGCAGTAAGTTGTCAATTTTAGGATATACTATTCAATGTCATTTTGAATGGAAATGCATGATGGAAGTATGTATCATCTTATGATTTTCATACTTTCTGTCCCCGTTTCACATGCATTCGTAAATTGAAGACCGCCCGCCTCTACGACCGGCAGCCGCTTTACTCGTGTCTTGGGGCGGCAGTGGCAGTGGACCTTGATGTCCGAAATTGAAGATTGAAGGAAGAAAGTTCAAGCTCACTATTCCGAGTTCTTTCGAGAGTTCCATTCACGGCACGACTTAGATTGGTAGCGGAGAGTATAATAACATTATGCTGCATATTTTGTTGACGTATATGTTTTTCCGCCGTGTGATTACGCGGCTTGCGTGGACATAGAAGCACACAGTAGTAGCGTGACACCTTTTTCAAGGTCTCGTTTCGTTGCTAAGATATGATAACTATTGTGTTTGCAGTCGCGCAAAGGACCCTAATGTGCGTTTCCCTTCCATTCCCGCAGAGGAAGAAGGAGCGTGGTCGCGTGGAGGTGGCCAGCGTGCACGTAGTGGAGCCCGCGCAGCTATGGACGGGGGACCCATCCGATGCCCTCGAAGCGGCCGCATCCGCCGCGGCCGCCGCCGGAACGACAACTGCCGGCAGCCATCCGTCCGGCTACCCCTTCCAGGTGAGTTTCAATCGTTGGAGTGCTTTTAGCACCAGCTGTGTGGAGAGGAGACGTCTGTGTGGCATCAAATGTTGAATTTTATTTCATTTCTGTAATCACCGTTTGCCGTGAACGCAAATAAACCGTAGGGCTTTCCTAGGCTCGTAATGGTGTCGATCCTAGGCATTCCTTCTCTTACCCCTTATATTTTTGGAGGATTTCTGCCGGAACGAGATTGATGAAAGAGTCCGTGCCAATCAGGAGTCGAAATTACCATTCGTCGCTCGACAGGCTCTGAAATGGGCTCTCAAGGATATGGTTCTTCTCAAGTGCTTCACCATCCGTGAAAAGCAATATGGGTGCAGAGTGCCATGATTTTTCATTCGTTTTGGGTCTTGGTTTACTGGACAGTGTGTAGACAGCTCCATGGTTTATCACAATGCCGTAAAACATGAGAAATGGAGACATCATAGTCAAGTCATCAAAGAGTTATAGTGAATTTCTCACTGATACAATAAATCCACTGTAGTGTAGCTACTCTTAAGCCCACGAAGCATGATTTTATGATTTTGCATTCTGCATTAAGATTCTAGAGACCTCTAAAAATAAAGAAAAAAAACCAGTGGAAATGATGGTATGGATCACTTTTAAGGATTACTAATTTTTGAAGTTATCAATGTTAATTTTTATATATTGGCTGATATGTATGTTATTCGCAGGCTTTACTGTGTGGAACCACATAACCATAGAAAATATTTCACTGGAAACATTCTGCAGTTTCTTGTGGAAATTTCCTGTAGAAATATTTTCTTCTCATTATTTAGGCTCAATTTTATGAAAGCCAATTATGTATGCATAATTGAATAAAAGGAACAGCTAACATTTGACAAATATTCCAAACTAACATGGCTTTGGTTGCATGACTTTCTTTGAATATTTTCTTAAACTCAGGGAACATGCCATCTGCATATTCAGTTGCTATCCTCGATCTGTTTTTTGGCAAACAAGGATATGGCTTGGGGGTGGTTGTCACTCAGCATGGCCTTCCTCTTATGGTTTCAGGCACTGACGTAAGAGGAGGAGAGTGAGGTCATGCACTTGAATCATTGGGTGAACGACCCTCTTGGAATTATGGTTTGCTTTACTAACTTGTTTTTTTTTGCGAACCTTGTTCCTCAACAATTTAAGGTTATTAGTTTTTCTCTGGGCATGTAATTATTTTTTTTACCCTGTTTGCACCATCGTTTCTTCATGTCATCTGCTTAATTTTCTGATCATGGCTTCCATTGCTCCTCTCCTTGAATTATCACATCTCTTTTTTGAAGGGCTTCATCCTTATGGAATTATCACCACTGTTAAATTTCATAAGTGTTACTCATCCATTTCAACACCTTAGAAATATTCTCTCTGCTTGAGGGTAGGTTTATCTAAGCGATCCTTGAGCTCCATATGCATGTATTGCATGATAGCTTTTTTAATAATTACACATTTTCTATTTTTCTCTGCAATCATTATTCTATCGGTATCTGGTCTATAAAACATGAATAGTGGTATGTACGTCATCAAGCTCTATCCTGAACAGAATATCAACATCCTGTTCCTATCTGTCTTTTTCTCTCTCTCTCATTATTTTTCAACACTCGTTGTGAAATCAATTCTGCTCTTTGAGTTTGCCTTTCCTCTGCACGTATGGGAAAGTGTTTTGCTTTGACCTTTCACAGGTCCACTATTTGAGAACTAAAACTGGATCCAAATATGATATACCACCATGCTATGAGTTAATTTATGGTGTTTGAGTTTTTCAGACCATAGCTAAACACTTGACCATGATTACTCTAGATTTAATGATAAAGTATTACACATGTATAAGATTATGTACCCACACTCAACCGTTATTTATAATTTCAACAGATTCAGGTGAGATATCGTGGAAGTTCATCATATCATAACAAAAACAACAATTGCATTGGAAGGGTTAACTGGGAAGGGAGTAATCATAGAAGGGGCAGGGGTTCAAGTAAGAGACTACTGGTGGAAGGTGGTCAACACAAGACTAAGGGTGGAAGGGAGGTGTGAGTGGATGGGAAAAAACTGTGGAGGGTGGAGTCAGTTGCAGAAAGGGTGAAGTTGGAGTGTGACTGTTTGCTTTTGGGAAGGGTATCTTGAGGAGAGGGGAGTGGTTCACAAAAATTTGCTCATTGAAGAGAGCATTCACATGTGATTGAATAATTTCAATTTGTTCCAAAATATCTAATCTTGTGCCCTTATTTTCAAAGTGAAGAATTTATGGATGGTATTTACAGGAATGGGAAATTTTTAGTAGGTGTTAAGCTAGAAGTGACGTTTCATCAGAAGTTTTCCAACACCTTTCATGATCTTTTATCCTAGTATTGAAGCTTCTACTGGTCTGGCCTATGTAACACATATTACATGAGTCACATTTCACTTTATGTATGCCAGATTGAAGGAGGGGTTCTATGTTATCTTTATAATGGCACAAGATTTTCCAAGAGTAGCAAGGTTGTAAAGTGATATATTAAGTTTATCTTTGGGAAATTTCTGAATGAGCTTATGAGAAAGATCAACCACAAACAATAATCAGCTCCACTTCTTAGGCTTTTCCCATATAGGGGTAATGGGGCATAGCTGGGAAACAGCTTTTGCTTTTAATTTTTTCTTGAAAAGTTTGGTTACAGTGTTTAGACTGTAGCCATTGGATACTGCTATTGATTTTATGGTGTCAAGCTCATGGTTAAAATTAGTCACAGTCTGTGTAGCATTGAGTGGAAAGCAGACAGTTTCTGGGCAGTCAGGTGGTATGAGTCAGCTGGGATAAGAACATCACTGTATCATGGTTTCCATGTACCAAATTCATGTTTATATTTGTAATGGATATGGTAAGATGAAGAAACTTCAACTGTTTTTTGGATTCCATGAAAATTGAGAAAGCAGTCTAATTGTCTGACAATCCATGTCCAGCAGCAGATTGTGTCGTCCACATAGCAGTACCAGTAGAATATGTTGGATAATATGGGATGTGTGGAATTAAATAATTGGGATTCCAAATTGTCCATAAATATTTCAGCTAACAATGGTGAGAGGGGGAGTCCCGTTGCAAGGCTCTCTGTTTGGTGTATGATATTAATGTTGAATAGAATATAATTTTGATTGGCTCACAGTTCCATGAGTAGGTGAAGTTCTTCGGCCAACACAGCGCCAACATTGGAGTTTCTCAGTAAATCCTTTGTGATTGACATTTTTTGGACGGGCACAGAAGTAAATAATTTTTCACATCAAAAGAAACTAGCTTAGAGCTGGGGGGCAAAGAGAGATGTTGAAGGTTACGTGATAAATGGATGGAATTCTTAATGCCATATTTTGCTGAAAACCCAGAAAATAGTCTAAAGATGGTATTCAGTTTGGAGGCTAATTTATAAGATGGTGAGCCTATGAAAGCTACCACTGGGCAAACAGGCGTTCCATCTTTATGAATTTTAGGAAGACCATAAAACCTAGGTGGTAAAGGATTCATTTGTAGTAGTTTCCTTTTCTTACTTGCTTGGAACAGATAAGATCATTGATGATGGCTCTGTGAGCTGAAATACATTGTACGCATTAAAATATCTTGTTGAATAGTGCAATTGTTGTTTCTGTTATATAATTATTGATATTATTTTTTGCTGTTATTTTTTGTCTAATTCTGGCATTTTCTGTGCAATTAGTTTTCATGAATGTACATAATAGTGAAATAACAGCATGAGGATTAGCAGTACTTTGCCAGGAAAATGAGTATTGAAATATTTCATTTTTCACTAAGATATGCAATAGGAGTGCGATTTCAGGGAACAGGAAAATGTACTTCATCAGCTATTTTGAATTATGAAGCATGTTGTGTTTCCCAGCAAACGATCTTGATGATGTTTCCTTGGGTTTCCAGCCTGGTCAGAAAGGCAGCTGCTACCAACATTTTGATGGCTTACTCAACCATCATCATCAGGGCTGATGTTTGGTCTGAGAATGTGTCGCATTTTATCCTCAAATAGGGTTCATGTGTCCACTGATTGGTCAGTATTAAGCCTTCTTTTTCTTGTGTGTTTTTTTTGCCTGATTATCAGTGTCCAAGAGTTGCTTGGCGTGTATGCTGTGTAGAAGTTCAATTTCCTGTCTTCTAACTTGATTTTGATCCCTTCCATAGTCAGCTTGTCAGTCCTTCATCCATTCCCTTCCATAGTCAGTCTGTCAGTCAGACCTTCTAAGTAATTTTGCATTGTCTAAAGTGATGACATGGTCCTGGTTGAGGCTGTGCCTTGTGACTGCAGATTATTCCAGGTAGTCCAGTCTGATGCAGATTGGCGGAACTAATTGGTAATGGGATGGGAAGTGAAGCACTCCTAGATGGTGGGTCCTGGGTTCAAATCCTCTGTGGGTAGTTTTTTATTACTTGGACCTTTATTTAGTGGTGAGAATTCTACAAAGATTGCAAGTAATATTAGGTGTGAAATACTCTTCAGTCTATTTTCTACTCAAACCTAATTTCATGTAGCCAAAACCAATTATTCTAATCTTGGAGTCATGTTAAATGACAAACAAATGATTTCATACTGCTCACTTTATTACAACTTCATATATCATGTTTCAACTGTCAAGCAGTCATCATTAGGTACAATGGCAATAGTAATAGCTTTCTTCTTTCATGGTGGTGACGTAATTCATTTGGTGGACATAATTCATACACATGGTTTTAACCCCCTTCCCCTCCTCATCCCCTCCTAATTTCCCTTTTGTCATGTTTACATTTTCCTCCTTCCCCTCTCCCTCATCTTGAGATTCGAAGATGTACATATGTTAGGAAGGTCTGATTTTTGCAATTGTACCTGATGATGACTGCTTGACAGCTGCAATCGGAGTTGTACATACAAAGTTGTAATTATGAAGTGGACAGTGTGAAATCATTCGTTTATTTAAGATAAGCCTATATTTCTTTGTTTCATTGATCTGATCAAGGCATTTGCGAGACTTATTTTTTCTTTCTAACTGGGACTTATGGAAGTATAAAGCATCACCTGCATTCCATTCTGAAAGTCTTGTTTCTAAGAAAATAGTTTTTATCATGGTTCTTGGCTCATGTCTTCTGAGGTCTCCTTTTGAATACAAGTCATGTGGAATTATGGCTTAGCAAGCACCTGTATGTGTGGTTTCTGGAGCGGTGGATTATTAGGAAGTAAAGTCTTTAATTCTGAAGTTCAGTATGAATCCAAAATGTTGCCCCCTGTTTTAGGGGAAATATCAGTCATCACAAATGCGAGGGCGGGGGGGGGGGGGCTATTTGCGAGCGTGGAGAGAGGAAACCACTTGAAAATCAATGAATGATGGCTCAAAATAAATAGGAAAATTGGTATAAAAGTGATACCATAATCCTAATCAGTGTATTGACTGTTCCTTTTTCCGGGATTCATTCCGCGATGTATGTTTTTTAAACAACAATATTTCGCTGGTCCTCCTGCCAGCTTCATCAGGTTAACTGAACTGCTTCATTTGTCTCGCTCGTCTTTATATATATGAGTCTGGACTCCCATTGTTGCCGGAATTTAAATTTGAAAAAATCCATTTTAGACTGCTACTCAACTTGTAACCGTCTTCTCGGTTGACGTTCTCCGGTCTCTTCGCAATTTCTATAGCCTCCCTGATTAATCTTGGGTAATAGCGTATTTCCCTAGCATTGGGTAATAGCGTAATCTTGTATCCTCACAGTTGAAATTATGAGTGGGACCGCTGAGATGGTGTTCGGCTATTGCAGAAATGCGGTAATTATTATTTTTAATTGCCCGTTGATGCTCTTGGAGGCATATTTTTAGGGCTCTGCATGTCTGGCCTACATATGATTGTCCACAGCTACACAATACTTCATATATTCCTCCGTAGAGGTTCTATGGTAGTGGGTCTTTGGCTTTCAGAAGTACGTCCCCTGTCTTCGTCGTGCATGTGAATCTGCTAGCAACGTTGTACCTTGACAGAACTCTAGAGATTTTCTCTGTAGTTCCAGACACATTAGGGAGAGTGGCATATGCCTTTGGTTTCTCTCTGTTATCTGTCGGGTCAGTGGGATTTTTATTTCGGACCCCGAGAGAATTTCTTTCTTCTTTCCGTGCCGTTTTTAAGATGTAGTCATGTCGGAAACCATTTTTCTCAACTGCCCTTATTAAGTGCTGCTTATCGCCGGCGATGGAATCGGCGTCAGAGATCATAAAAGCTGGATGATACAGCATTCTCATGACTGAGGCTTTCTGTTGAGGGTGGTGGTGCGATGTGGCATGTAGGTAGCGATCAGTGTGGGTACTTTTCCTGTACACAGAATGACCTAATGTCCCGTCTTCTTTTTCTGGACCATAACGCCTAAGAATGGAAGGCGGTTGTCCTTCTCTATTTCCATTGTGTGGAATGAATCCCGAAAAAAGGAACAGTCAACACTGCATCCGCGGAAGCCTACGAGCTAATCAGTGTATTGTTTCATGTTTTTAGAATTTTGGGGAGAATTTTATTTATCTCTTTAATGGTGGCATTACAGGCATATATGTGGCGCCGCAATGAAGGTCTTGGATTTTTCCATGCCAATTCATCCCAGCCATGATCTTTATGAAACTTGGCATGTTTTATCCTTTCATGTAGATATGAGGCAATGCAATTTTTTTCTTCTCTATCTCAACTCATTTTTATTTTACAGCCCAGAAAATTTTAGGTTGCATTGAGGTTTTTCATTCCTGAAGCCTCTTTGAACTGTTGTAATTTTAGATAAAAAAAGTATCTGTCTCACTGTCTACTCAATTTTTTATGAAAATTTGTCCTTTTATCAAAGAAACTATGAAGATTTCAGTAAAAATAGATTTATATTTTCAGATGTATTATCTTTTTTCAAAACAATTAAGTTTCAATATTAGAGAAAGTTTTTACCAAAAACAGGGTTTTATTAAAAATTAATCATCTACCAAAGGCAATGTCAATACAATCTCATTGAACATTTATTCCCTCGTTATCTTGAAGATATTTCCCATCACTTATGAAAATATAATTTTAGGCATTCTATATGCTTCCTGAGATTGAAAAATGTGGCATATCCAAAAAAAGTGTGTTTCTCTTTTCCCATCAGCATCAGCTCAGGTCTACCAACTGCTACTTAAAAGAAAAACTAACAATTCTGCATTCAATATTTTTTATCATGTTTTCATGATATATTTGTTTGGATACATGTAGTTTAGAATATTTGGAAATATAGGTCTTGTTTTACTCTTAAGAAGTTAAAAGATAAATTAAAACTAATACAGTGAAACCTGCATTAAGCGACCACTGACGGTTCTCGTGAAAAATGGTCGTTAAGAGGGGTGTTCGTTCAAGAGGGGTACAGGTGCCTAAATGGACTGTTTTTCTTTCAGTATAAGTGTGAGCAGGCACTTAAATTTAAAAATATTGAGAAACTACCAAGGTTGCGATTTACTTAAGGCTACACAAATTATATTTGCTTTATTGTTATTTGTGAATTTCTAAGAAATTTCATTCACAAGAGTAATTTAATCAATATTACATGTGTCCGCACTGCATAATTATATCGCACAGGAATCTTATTACGTAATACAATGTACTATAGAATTGAGTACATGATATTCGCAAAAATGCTATTTATAAATCAATATTATATGACTGTACCAACATACATAATAGGCATTTTACTGAATTTGGAAAAAAAATATTATCACTCTGACTTATAAGGTTAGAACATATCATAAGTTTAGAACATATCATAAGTTTGGGACCTGCGAAGAATAGAAATAAGCGGTCTGAAATCCGTTGGAACTTTTACATAAATCAAGGATTTTAATAAAAACGGATGCTCTGAAATTGGATCCTGACTGCACTCACATATAAAACATAACAAAAATAATCAATGTCTTCTTACTACTGTTGCTGCTCACTTTGAGGCGAAAAAAACTTTCGTATAGAAGTTTACTTTAGGCCTTTGCACTTTTGTTTTGCAATTTCATTTTCAAAAGCATATTTTAGTGCTGTAAATAGTTTGTTCATTTTCTCTCCGTGGAAATTGGCACTTTTCACTGAATTATGACACCTCTCTATAATTGAAAGTGCTTCCCGAGCACTCAAATTTGGTTCTTTGGTTGATTCCATTGTGTCTGAATCATCTTCATCTTCAGATATGGTTCCTTATAAAACAACGCCACCGGAAAAGAGGTACGAAAAAATGTAATGAAAGTGAGTAATGGACGAACTTGCATGGAAATATTGGAATAAATTATGCCATTTGGTCATAAAAATCTTACCTGTTGCTTCTTTTCGTATGGAGTCCTCCCAATCACCGCCGAAGTCATCATAGCAATCGGTTTTCCTTCTCAGTCACCGTTTGGCTGTACTCAAACCCTCCAGCTCAAGCCAATATTTCCGCATAGTCTGATGGTATCTCTTCGAATACCTCTTCACTGACAGGGCCAAAAAAACCACACTGTTGAAAATACCTCACAGTTGTTTTGCATTCAACATCTTTCCATGCAGAAAGTGTTGGAAAAAGCAATTTCTCAAATTATTAGATGTTATTAATAGATTTTATTATTTGTCATTTATTATTTGTTGTTGTTAATATTTATTAATATTATTTATTTATTATCTATTGTTGACATAGTTACATCTGATTATGAGAGTGTTTATGTGTGTCATTTGTATCATCATGCTATTTCTGTTTAATAAAATCTTTGGCATCGAGTGTATTTAATCAAGAAAGAACCATACCTGCAAGCACATTTCAACAGAAAGCACCCAGGACACAGCGTCACTCACTGTTATCCTCTTTGCTAAATCTGACGCAGTGGCAACTTCATCCATCCGTACAATCCAATGTTGCTTCATCCACTTTCGGTATTTTCATTTGAATGTCTGGATAATGCTTTGGTCTAGAGGTTGTCATTTTGATGTGGTATTGGGTGGGAAAAACTGCGACTGGACATTGCTCAGCTTGATGTGATGGGCGTGACATGTAGCATTGTCTAGAAACAAGAGTATATTGCAATTTTGCTGCCTCATCTTTTTATCAAACCTCCTAAGCCAATCTTCAAAAATCATTTAAGTCATCCATGCCTTACAGTTAGAATACCAAGATACACCCAACTTGGTCATATCCGTGTTCTTGAAGCACCTCGGCCGAAGAGACTTCCCTATCACCAGAGGTGCCTCTTTTCCTCCATCAGCGCTCTCACAAAAGTATACAGGCAATCGCTCGTTGGCCAGCTTTCCACCCTTACACTGCTCTGTCTTAAGTGTCAGTGATTTAGATGGCAAAGTACAGGAAAATAGCCCACTTTCGTCCATATTAAATACATGCTGCTGTTTTCGGAAACTGACAATCGATGGAAGTCTAACCTTCCAATCACAGCACACTTCCTCACGTACGTCTCCAGATTCACCTGATATTCCATGGAAGGTAATGGTATGCCGTACATGAAATCATTCAAGCCAGCCATTGCTAGCCACGAAATCTTCATCACCAAATTCAGCAGCAAACTGCAAGGCCTTCTCCTTTATTAAAGCACTACTAATCGAAATATTTTTTGACCTTGCGACTTTGAACCTCACAAAAACTGCCGAGTTGATTGCTTCGTACTTTTCTTGATGCTTTCTTTTCACTCCTCTGTTCTGGTCACTATTGTGCCACTCCTTCAAAATATCGCCCCTAGATTTTAAACTTCCATTTATTTGGGTTTTTCCACACTTGAACAAATCCGCTAACCTCCTCTCAGATGTTCCTTCATCTTGTTCTTCGATAACTCGAACTCTATCCTTTAAACTCAAACAAATTCTCTTCAACATCTTCTTCTTGGAGATCGTTCATGTACTGTCACTCAAAGCAAACTGCAACGATTAAAATATGAAGTGACAGTGTTGCCCACGAAATGGCTCGCTGGCTCCTTCTTTACTAATGTTTTAGCATACAAAATGCACAAAATAGAACCCCTGTAGAGAGGGTGAAGCTCACGGACCCTTTCCACAAAGGGGAGCCTGCTGTAAGGAGGGGGTCGTTATCCTCAACGATCGTATTGTTCTGGTGGGTGCAGGTACACATAGACTGGCATAGTAGGCTCATCCAATTCCCAGAATCTGGGAAAACCTCAGGTTTTGGTCGCCTAAGAGAGGGAAATTCCCGTTGAAGTAGTGGTCGTTGGTTGGGGTAAGGGGTGGTCTTTGAATAGGGGTAATAAATACATAGACAATACGGGCATTACAATCGGTTCCGAAGAAGACCGGTCGTTAAGAGGGGTGGTCGCTGGATAGGAGTGGTCATTAAGAGGGGTTTCACTGTATCTGCAGAATTTTAAGTGAAATTCCTCTATGGCGCTCCAGGGTTTCTGGGCTGAGGGAGTAACTGGGCTATGAGTAATTCATTCAAATTTTTATGAGAATTTAAAGCATAGTCGGTTTATGCATCTGCTTCCCATTGACTTCTGTTGAGAACGATAGCTCTAACCTCACGTGTAGGCATTTTGTTTGGAGTGGTTGTGAAATTTTAAGGGAGAAATTATTCCAAACTCTGTTGTGTTTCAACGTTATCTTTGGGCTTTTACCATCAGGTGGTAGCAATCATTTTTACTATTAACTTCTTCTGTACAAACGCTGTCTGTACAAACACTTCTGTACTTCTGGATTGATTTTAACTGTAAATATGGTTGTTACCATTCTTCAACCTTATAAAGTTCTTCTGACAGGAGTGATTCAGCTACTCCAAAAATTTTCAAGAAATGGGGAAATTGGGTTTCCCCATTTCCTGTTTTGGGTTACTGGATCCTACCTGGCCCTATTTGTTATACACATATTTGTATTGGTTGCACTTCCTTTTGTATGTTATTTACTTGAGTCTGATATTACAAGATTACTGCACAATTCATTGTCCCAGTCTTGTCACTCAATGTTAAAAATACGAATATTTTGGCCACAGAGGTAGAGCCAAAAATGTTCAGTTTTACACCAATAATTGTAGTATTGGAGTTAAAAAAACTTTTTTTTCAAACTTGTGTACAAATATATTTCTTTTTTTTCTTGGTTGCAATTTTTCCTTGCCCTCACCCTTCCCTATCATGGTTAGGATTTTTAACAACAGGTGTAACATGTATTTTAATCGAACATTTGGTTAACCAATATTTTTTCTGAATCAATTGAAGGTAGAACAAGAGGTTCAGATTCCTTTGACAATTGCTGCAGTGCCCCTATGGAATTTCTCCTCCAAATTATCCCCAGCTTGTGGGGCAACTGGGCCAGCAGTGCCTAATAAATACATACATGATATATGTATATAAAATGGTGATGAAGAACCTTAAAGGCTATACATATTATGTGTGGGTCTGTTCAGTGATTAAGAAATACAGGTTAAAATTGCAATCATACATTGCTATTACTTTTATTAAATACAGTTTTATAACAGTAACTGAAGATTTTGTTTTAAAATCATGACTCAATTGCCCTGAAGCACCTTACTAATCATCATTTCTTAAGGAGGTTGTGTAGTAGCCTGATAAAACATCTAAAAGTATGGGAAATTTTGTGAGTTTTTGTAATTAAACTAGCATTAGATGCGTTAGTAGCGACAGACGTTGTCCTGCCCAAATGTTGGCTTGCCTCCTATTAGCAGGTTCAGCAAACGTTTTTTCGATACTTGAATTTGGATAAACTATGTACTAAGTGACATTTGACATTGAGTTTACATTTCAATCTTTTCGTTTCGTCAAAACAATGCCAAGCTACGTCGCAAATGCGACGACTTGCGCATATATTGATGCATAAGTCAAATACCACAGAATTTGACATCAGCGCCACCTATGGTACACAAACATAACTATAAATTATTCTCAGATGGTCTTCTTGATGAACTTCTCAGAATGTTTTAACGGTCAATTATTCGTGAACTTATGATGTATTCATTTTAAAAATATTGGGGAGTGGTGAGGGGGGGATGGAATTTTGGGGTTATATGTTCTGATATGCGAAAAATCTTTTTAAAAAAATTTTTGTCACAAAAAATGTCTAGAACCCGATCGCGGTGCCACATACTGGGTCCAATTGTGAATCTAAACCATCCAGGGACCCACAAAAAATTTCATCAAAATTATTCCACCCATTTGGGAGGAGTTCATTGACATTCACACATACAGAAGAATTATACATATAAAGAAGATAAATGGGGGTAAAGTGGCTGAAATTGGTTGTAATGTACCAATATGTGTTGCATCTTTGTTAAAGAAAATTTGATAGAAACTTTATCATAAGGCCTAGACATCATGAGGCCTGTATTGAATCACTTCTCAAACTTAGTATGTATGGTTCTAGATGTTTGGTTCAGTAAGAGCGCATAAAGAGTCGAGGTCAAGGCGGATGATTTTTTCTCTGTGGAAATTCGCACATGTGTGCATTGCATGTGACTCCGTAAAATTGGAACTCTGTGACTAGTCCCGGATAGCTTGAAATTTGTCATCACTTGTTCTTGGTAACTTTGTCTCAAATGATAATTTAAAATCTTCCATGTGTATTTGACAACCCTGGGTTTACAAATTTTTTTCATGGAGCAGTATATTCTACCTGAGATCATTGTTGTGGTAGCTTTCACATGACAAATAATATTATTTAGAGGGATGTATGAACTTCCGTCTTTCTGTGGTGGCCTATAAATTGATGCCACTGGTTCATAAGGATGCATAAATTTTATTTTTACATCACATTCATCAACATCTTTAGACATGACTAATCCAAATTGCAGTAATTGCCCCATGGACATTTGTATGCAAATTTGTGCCTTATTTACTCCATATGATTGACTTTATTGATTTTTCTGCACACGACAGTGTTTATATTTATGCAATAGAATATTAAAACAGAATCAACAATTGCACTATTCCACATGGTACTTTAGTGCATATGACGCATTTCAGCTCACAGAGCCATCATCAGGTACAAGACATATTTGGTAGAGAGCACATCACATTTATACATTTTACAAGTTTGAGAAAGGGGTGGAGTGAGGAACAGAAATAAGGTGCAATAGCAGATAAACCAAGTGTATGAGGGGGAATCCAGTGAATCCTTGGGGAATAAAGGAATCGGGAAGACCAGAGAAACGGAAAGGCAAAAAGGGGGGAAAGAATAAGAAGGGGGTGAGGGGTGAGAAGAGCAAGCAGGGTCATTAGAAAGGGAAAGGTGGGAGGTAGTCAGCACCAAGGAGAGGGTGGGGGGGGGGGGGAAGAAGGGTTAACTGGGAATGGAGTAGTCATAGAATGTGTATGGGTTTGAGGAAGGGATTACTGGCGGAAAGTGGTCAACACAAGATTAAGGGTGGATGGGAAAAAAACCGTGGAGGGTGGAGTCGGTTGGAGAAAGGGTGAAGTGGAAGTTTGACTGTTTGCTTTCGGGAAGCATATCTTGAGGAAAGGAGAGTGGTTCACAAAAATATGTACATCTAACAGGACATTTAAAATACTGTTGAATACTACTATTGAAATGCTGTAGTATTGCAAAAATATCAAAAGATGTACAAGAAAATACTGGTGACATGGCTATATTTCTCAGCTTTGTCAAAGAAAAATTAGACACCCTAATAACACTGTGAGAAACAGTACAACTACTGGAACTCAAATTACTGTTAACTTAGTTCTGTCCCCTTATCTGAGTGACTAGGATTCCTAAATTATATCAGGTAAGAAAGATAAATTAGCATATTCAATAATTTTCATGTGGCCAAAAAGCTTTATTTTTCATTGTTTTGTACTACAGCATCTGAAATGCCATTGTATTTAACGATAATCCCTTAATTTTACCTCAAGGCAATGTTCTAGTAGTCCTATAAATGTGGGGAAAAGACCTCATGCAACCTGTGATCAAATTTTGTAATGTTGCAAGGAATGACATGCCTTCATCAGCCCTTGGTGAATAAAATAATTGACGCGATTGATTGATTGATGAAATAATTTGGTCAGCTTGAAGGAGATAGGTGTATGCTGAGTGCATTTTGTTTATGCCAGTCATTTTCTCTTGCATTCAGAAACTCAGTTTAAATCATAGTCAGTTTGTGTTTTTTTCCTTATTAATTTCAAATGCACCCTTCATGAAAAGAATAGCTCAACTAAGATATTACGTGCAGTGGTCAAGGTCATGGAGGGAATCAATGAATGATAAACTCAGACACACAGATAATCGACACTTTTTCTTTTTTTAAGACTTCTTGTCTAATGGAAGAGACTTAGTGGGTAACAGCCCTCTGAAATTTCTTGACTTTTTGACCTCTTAAGTGAAAAGTTTTATTGATCAAAATTTGTGAGATATTGGGAGACTCTTGGGATGGTGGGGAGATTATTTAATTTTATTGTATGCATATATCATAAGAGAGAAAAGTGCTTAGATACATGCTCGAATTTATATCTTCTCAATCTGTATTACACCTAATTTACGAGGGCAGTTTTTCTTTCAACCTCCGATAGGTCATACATAAAAGACAAGTGAATATTAAAATATTATTTTATTACCAAAAGTTATGTACACGTATGGTTACTTTTTGAAATAATCACCTAGATGATTGAGGCATTTGTCATACCTGCGGACTAGCCTTATAATACCATCTTCATAAAATGTTGCTGCCAATGAATTTGAATGAGTCTATATGTTGTCATGAAGATCCTCGTTAGTTTGAAAGCACTGCCCTCCCAGCCACTTCTTCAGGTCAGGGTAAAGATGGAAGTCACTTGTAACTAGGTCGGGACTGTATGGCAGGTTATCGAAAGTGTCCCATTGAAATTGCTCAAGAAGCTGTTGGGTTGCACCAGCACTATGAGGACAAGCGTTATCATGGATCGGGGCACTGTCAGTCAACATTTTTGGGACCCAGTGTGCATAAAGTTTTTTGAAGCCTTAATGTTCTGTAATAATAGAGTACAGAGAAGATCTTGAAACTTTTGAAAATTCCATAGGCAAAGCACTTATGGTGATCCTATGGTTTTCTCTAACCACTTCATCTACTCGTTGAACAACTCGTCTGTAGTGACAGACTTGCGTCATTGACCCCCTTAATCATGCACATCAGTTCGGCCATCTTTAAATTTTGGACACCATTCACGCACTACACCATCACTCAAAAATTTTTTTCAATACACTCAGCTCATTCTTCGATGAATTTCTACTGCACTATTACCTCCTGCTTGCAGGAAACTAATAGCGCTTCACAATGCGCATTTGTTGGGAGAGTCAATTGAGGTGGCCATGTTTATGTGACTGCTGCTCAGCATAGACTGACGACTTGAACTCTGCAGTGACTGAGCATGCAGTGCGGGACTACTATGCACATCACCCACCTGTCGCTTGTCTGGCATTAATGCTGAGCGATTAGAGCTTGAAATAAAAACTGCCCTCGTAGATAAGCCTAAGTTCAGTATCATTCATAGGAAAAAATGGTACCCTGTGGCATTCCTAGGATTCCCTCTGTTGTTCTCTCCCTGAAAACCTCCATGATTTACTTATTGAGCTTTCCAAAATTTCTATTGCCATCCATTAATCCAAAATATACTCTCTTTTCCATAATTTTTTGTCTCTTATCCATAAGTTTTTGTCTAGTATTCTGGAAGAGATGTGAGCTCCCCATCACTGTTCATAATTTGCTTATAGGATTTTCTTATGAATCCTATGAATTACCCTTACCTCCCCACAATATTCTCCATATCCCGCTATACTCATTTTTTTGCCTCCACACCAGGTTTCTCTCTCCATCATTTTCTGGGGGACACTTTTTAATTTCTTTTTTGGAGCATCCCCTAACCCTATTGATTTGAGTTTGCAGTCATTTATATTCATCACACTTTATGTCCTGAGTACAATCTAATGCTCTTTGCATTCATAATCCTCCTTAGGTGCAAAGTTGTTCTGTAAACTATAATTGATGTTGTCTCTTCTTATTTTTTTCTGATCTTCATTATTTTTGTTGTCTTATGTTTCATCCTCATTCCAAGCCTCTGATCTAACTTGATCAGTATTGACTGTAAATCTATGGCTGGCTGACTCACCAACTCTTGGACATCTTTTTCACCTCGTCTCTCACTCCTCTCATCATCCAATATTTATTCAGGATATCCTTTCTCACCCATCAATTTCCTGGGAAAAATGGCAATAATGTGTGAAAAATTCTGTTGAAGTTATCCTCTATAAGCTCTTAAAAGGAAACATGATTTATCTCTTTTCCATAACTATATTAACTTTGTGTGAATCAAGTCAGTCAATCTCTGCTTTTTGAATACTATAATTGTTGTAAAACCAGATATCCTGTTTTAAATCATATGAAGACCTTTTCCCCTTAAGTCCTAATTTCAACTGGAAATTGAACTTAAGAATTGCTGTATCAGGCTGTTTTTTTTTCAGATATCTGTTGTTGTTTGGTGACTTATAACTTTTAAATTTAAGAAGTTGAATATATCTTAATTTCAAATATAGTTAGACTATGTGATACACCACCTTTGTCCTGTACTTTCTTTATTTAATGACTAATTCTGCTTTTGTAATATCATGTACTTAACTATGTAATTTCTGAATTTTCTATAGCTTGCCTTGGGCAATCAAGCTTTTGAATGTAGACTAACCATAGCACTTAGTAGACTAATTTTTCATCTCTGGTAGGGTTGGTGGCAAAAGCTGTGAGGATGTTGATGCACAGTATTGGGCTGAGAACATATCTCAAAGGTGGCATTTACTAAAGATTCTACTCTTCAAAGTTATATTTTATGGAAGGTAATGCATGAGGTGAACATTAACCTCCTATTCTTCCTTTTGTTTCTTTTAGTAGTGCTCATAGTGTCTCTCCTCCTCAAGAAGTCAATAATATGGTCAATGACATTGAGTGCCCTTTTATTGCTCGTTCATGGAATTTTTTTATTTGGGCTTGTGATTTTAGTGGTGGATTCTAATAGGCTTGATCAGTTGGAATTTTTAAGGCTTTGGGCATTTATGAAAATTCAAATCTACCTTTGGAAGAAAGTGATAAAAGCTTGAATAAAAACTACTTAAAAATTTGATTCATTTATTATGTTCGTGCATCGTTCTGGTAATTGGATCATTGTGCTAGACACTATGGCAAGGTTAGGGATCTTTGAAAGATTATTGTGCTGTTTACCTCTTATACTTTTTGGTTCAGTAATTGAGGTTTCAAAGTTGCATTCATTCTGCTTATTATTTTCCACAAGGTGCTTGATCTCCTATTATTTGCTAATTGTATGAATTCTGCACATTTCTGAAGCTCTGAATTATCCTTCATGAGAATGTTTGTAGTTGATTAGTTTGGGCAAAGCCGGGTTCACATCCATGTGGGTTGGTCTTTAGTTCTTTATGCTCTTGCTTAAAGAAACCTCAGGTAGAAGGGATTATCAGTTATCATATTAAGGATTGCATCAGCAAAAAAGGAATGGTGGTTCTTTAAGATTTGCGATAGTAGTGTGGGAACAATCAAGGCCAATTGAATTCTCAGACTGTATATACTCAAATATATTGGGGCTGTCATTTTTAGAGAATTTTGTAATAGGTGTTTATTTCTTTAGCATTGTTATCTGTGGTTTAGAGAAAACCGTGTATCTTGAATTTTATCCTAGCCATTTTTGTTTATTCATTAACATTAGTGTCATGATTAGGGCTTCTGTGGGGGCTTGGATGGAGGTTGCTTCTTCCATTTTTCAGGGTTTCTGCCACATTGTTCCATCTTGAGGACAATATATATGATAGATATATAGGTATATATTGTCCTCTAGATGGAATGACCCTGTGAAAAGCCAGAAAAATGGAAGAATCAACCTCAATTTAGTCTCATTTAGATCAACCACTTTGCCTTGAAGTTTTTTTCTGTATGTTTTGCTGTTGATTCATGCTTCTTAGATTAACTGTTTTTACATTCAAGTATTGATAAGTTATTTGGTGGAAGCAAGACTAATATTTGGTTGAACATTTCATTTCATTGTTTCCCCCTTTTTGAAATTAGTGTAGAATTCATGTAACAATGTACAAGATTTCAAAGTATACTGTCATATTGCCTGTACAAGTAAAGAAAAATATTGGTCCAAGATAAGAAGCTGGTATAATTAGTGGACTCACAAGTATTTTCTAGTACATAGTAGGGCTAACTTCAATATTATATTTTACCTTTGTTTCTCGAGTGGGGAATCATGGCTTGGTGCTATAAATGTGCCCTCAGTGTACAAGTTTGTATTTTTTTCTCTCATAACTTGAATAGGTTTGCTTTGTGAGCTGAATGAAAATCTGCCAGAAAGAAGGGGTTATGATTGTGACATTGAAGAAGCAAATAAACACAAGCAATATTTTAATGGGATGAGCTTGAAATTGTTTTAAATCTTAGGTCTAAGACTCCAAAATGTTAAATACTATTTTTTATTACCAAATTGCACTGGAATCTTTGATACCCATCACCTCTTGGAAAAAGTCATCTGCCTGAAAATGTTTAATATACTTAAACAGCACGTTGAATTAAGTCTTCTTGTGAATATCTCATTGGAAGTTTGGCATGAAGAAACGAGATGAGTAGTGGCAGTGTTATCAGGTATTTTCTGCACAAAGTTTCACGTATTCCCTCTAGTTTATAGATAATAATATCGTTACTTAAGTAGAACTATGATATATTGCATGGGGCCGTGCATGTATGACATCCTTGAGTGATGCTCCTGTACCTCTCACCAGTACTGACACTGAAACTGATAATCTCCTAATTTATGTAGAGGATTAAATACTTTCCTCTCTGATTAGTCAACCTGTGCATATTTTCCATATGATTTGAACTTTTTTCACGATATAGGTCTCTACTTGGCTTGCTTGAAGGCTTGATCTACTGGTTTCCAAGTATTCCATCGTGCCATTCCATTTGTTATGATTTAATTATATGTTGATGACTGATTCTAGATTTGTATATTGAGTGATGATATTCCAGTTCCTATCCTGCTTTGTCTGGACCTGAAGGTGCCTGCGGGATAGCCAGCAAAATACGTATAGTCTACCTAATGAGAAAAATTTAATGGAATTCTCATGAACTGGAAGTTCAGCCCCACCCTTATTGTATTTTGGGGTTAGCAGTCTCAAGTCAAAAGTAGCTGTTTGTTTCATGGCTTTTTATCCCATTTTGCTGAGACAATATTAATTCTTTTAAAGAGAACCTTTTGTAACCCAGACTTCATTAATGTGAACTAACATTACTTGCGGCTTCTTTAACATGAATGATAGTTTGTGATATTATTATCATATGATTGGGGAAGTTGCTAGTGCAAAGCACTCGTGGCACACATTTGTGGCCCCTGTTATGCCTGGCCCCAATATTTTCTAAGATCATATAAGCTTTCTTTCATTTAGGATCAGCCAACTCTTTGGTCACATTACGGCCCGATAAGATCGAGTCCATTTTACCTTTAACTATCAGAAACCAATCCCCAAGGCAATAAAATTTAAGTCATTGGGTGCAGTCAGAGGCAGTCAGCAGACCACCCCTCCCTCAACGACTGGAATATTTTTCATAAAAATGTCTGATTCAGGGAATGTAGAATATATGCTTAGGCAGTAGTCTTTCCGGTTTGACTGGGAGCTGACCATCAGATGTGTGTCATTTGTTGCGTGGTGGCTTCATAGCTTAATTGACAATAGGGAGGTGCTAAAATTCACAGCTACACTAACTTAGTGGATGAACTTAAACCATTTGAAATAATTAATCTGTAAAACTTTGAAGCAAAACTAAGAAATGATATACTAGTAACCTAATGCTCAAGTAGTGTTTCAGTAGTATTTTTGAAAAAGATCCCTGCCAAAATGATGAATATACAACCATTAGACCCGTTATGGATATTTGTGGCAAGTGCTCAAAATGATCATGGCTAGCAGAAAATTAGCTAATTTTAATATTTAGTATTTCCATGTGTCTTATGAGCTCCAATCTCCGGTGACTTCATTTGACAAACAACAACCTAACCAATTCGCAAACCCAGGCCAAATACCCACGGAACATATGCATCCTGTTTATTTCTCTGACTTATAAACCCAGGTAATTGCACTCAAAATTTCACCAAAATCACAGCCAAATGGCCGTGGCTTTGGAAAAAGATAATGATGTTGGGAAATTCCAGAAAGACTTAGGACTAGATAGAAGGAAGACTGGAGTACTTCCTCTAGCAGACCTAGCCATCCTCGGTCTCTACTTTCCTTCCTAGCAAGTGTGAAATACCCTTGAGTTCCATCTATTGCATCAGAATCAGTTTTAATCAAACCCCACTATGTGGTTTCTTTTGAAAAGCATCTCTCTTTGACTCCTACATCCACTAACACAATTCCTACGATTCTAGATTGAAAGAAAAGTATTACAGTGAATTCTTCAATTACAGCTAATGGTCTTATTAACTTTTCATATAGCTCATGCTCATTGAATGCTCATGAATGTACTTCTTTGAATAATAAAATGCGTCAGTTGGAAGGTGATACATGCCCTGATGATTATCTGCAGAACCTTTTATACCCATTGATTGGATAAACCCTGGATGTTAATTGGATGAACAGTCACTTGATAAAGTATTACAACTTAATTAACTATCAGTTTGTACAGATTGCTCCTCAATGATGGAATTTGTGTGATTAAACTGGAGTCTCCGGTGTCTTGGAGAATTTCCATAGCACCACAGTACATACTCTCACAGTCAAGGGTAATCAAATTGTCACCTTGCCATAGACGACATTTGTATTTCAATTCAAACACTATAGTGAACGTACTGTGGGAAGCAAATATATTTGACGATGCTACCATTGAGTAGGTAATGTTACTCTGCATTTCTTTGAATGAAAGGAAACCTGGGAAGTATTCCCTTTGCAAGGGAAGTGTAGCACACTGCTTGCTTATGACATAGGCAGTCAAAGATCAGGATACCTTTCTGTATTGAAAAAAATCCCCCTTGAATGAGTTCAATGTCTACTCAATAGGTGGAGTGAGGACATAAATTCTGAGTCATCATGATTGGTCCATGTTGGTCAGCTTATTTTGAGTGTAGAGCTCCAGCCTTTGTTTACTACTAGTGTAGTGTACCATGAAACTTTATATTTCTACATTAGATAGTGAAAATGACCTTAGCTATCAACAGATGATAGGAATTCAGCATTGCTTTTGCCTTATTACCCTTAAGCCATTAACGTAATCCTTAGAAAAAGCCAGATCTGTTAAATAAAGCCTAAGATTGGTTCTGTAAAATAATCATGTTTAAAACCATAAGTATAATTTATAAACTAAGCTATTCTTTTGGGAAATTTTAAGACTTGAGCATTTTGAATTTTTGTTGAAGTTTATGATTATTCGCCCTTCTTTGTTAATTTTATGGTTAATTTAATCTTAATCTGTGTTAACCAATTTTAAAATTAACCTGGTAATGTGCAACAATTTTGAGTTGTGTGCCTACTAGGTAATTAGGTTAGGTCATTATTTGGTAAGATTGGTGGCCGGGATATACTATTTCGCAATTGCATTTGGTCAGTGATGCTTGTATTGAGTTTGTCTGACGAAAAATGGTGGACTGTCACAAAATATGCTCCCTTGTCATTTGGTAAAATGGTATTTGGCTCAGTGATTTTAATGGGGTCGTAATTCTTATTTAAAAAAATATACAGTGGCCACACCCAATTTATAGTTAATTGGAAAGAGCGTTGTGTCAAGTGACTGAGTGACGACAAATTCTCTGCGTCATCCTCTCCTCCTCCCTAATTAAGAAATGTTGTTTAAGTGGCATTGTTGTGTTGCTGGTGATTTTTTATGTTGAACAGTTATGGTATTAGTTTTCCCTTGAATGCAGTTTTGTTCTGGGATAGAAAATCTTTTGTTGATAATGGGAACCCAGTTATGGAGTTGTGATATTTCTCTTTGTACTCATTTCTAATTTGACATTTAAGTACGAAAAGTCAGTGAAATTATTATGTGCTTACTCATCGCATGGCTTTTCTATTTACCAGATTTTTCTTCGTATTTATTTGCGATAAATAATGCTATGAGTCGTTCATTGATGCATTTCATTGTGATTCCATTAAAAAAGTCAGTATTCTGCGCAAAACGATGTTGTTTTTAAAATTATTTTTGGCTTGGAAAGGATTTCTCTAACGAAATGACAGTGAAAATCGTGGTCATTTTATTTAAAATTCAGAATATCTGAGTCTTACGTGCGTAAAACTTTGAGTAATGGAAGATATTGGAATCTGGATTGAATTTGGGGATATGATGTGCTAAAATAGGCAAATGATTTGGATTTAATTTGACTAGTATCTCAGGAGTGTGTTATAACGTGCGCATTAGTCGTCATATGCCCGAAATGGTTTTCTGTCCGCTGATTGGCGGACCGTCGTCATGCTCATAACTTTTGTGTAGACTGTTCATTTATTAACGTGTCATTCGTAAAGCTTATTACCGGCGCTGATTGGGCATCCGTCGTAATGCATAAATCTTAACAAGTTTTTTTATGAAACCACTACAAGTTAAATGCTGGAATGTACGAAGTCACGGAAACATCATATTGACGAACTAAGAGTAAATCCGTTGGTATAAAGACCTTAACGAATTATTTTAGTGAAGGAAGCCACTTCGAATTACATTTGAACTTAATCTCCATCGGGACAAGAGGTATTTTGAAAATTACATTAATATTACTGTAGTAAGTGGCTGTCTCCGTGGCTTAGGGGCTTAGTCCTCGCCGGCCAATATTTTTCAATTATTGAAATACTATTTTAATTCCTCGAAATGTACGTAATTATGGTTACCTGTTTGTATTTATTAATACATACGGTGAATTACGCGTGGTTTTGTGGCGATTCATTTTCAACAATGAAAAGAACTAAAGGTATTTTTCTGCAGAATTTCCATTGGGCACAAGTAGTTTCAACGCATAGGTAGTGCCATCTGAGTACCTAATGATGATGCCTATGCGTTGACACTGGTCATTTCAATTAAAAAATATTGTGAAAAACTTGAATTCCATTCGTCATACATTATTAAAATTATTATCACTCGAAAAAATAATGTTACGAATTCCTAAATACCGCATTTCACCGCATAATCGTCGCACCCTACTTTTTCAGTCCAAAAATTGGTTCACAACTTTTCATCGCATTATCGTCGCATGTTAATTCTGTTCGGCACGATACTTGCTGTAAAAGGAAAAATTTGTCTAATTTTGCCCTCTACCTGACGTAAATATCTACCTGCCATTCACAAATACACAGTAGGGGAGACCCGGGCTAGTTGGGTACACTTTTGTTTTATGAATTTTCTATTTTTATTTATTACCGTTTTCAATGAAATAACTGTGCTAGCGCATTGAAACACTATTCACCTGCAATAAATTGCGATTTATTATGGAAAATCATTATAAATAAAAGCAGTTCAGTACGTAATAAATGACCTATGTATAACTAATACCGGCACAATTATATTTTTCCCCCTCATAATGGTCGCACCGAGGGGTTATGCAACTCTGAGAAATGGTGTACGCTTGTTGAGAAATGGTTGCGAAATGGATAGAAATGGACAGAAATGAATATAAATGGACAGAAATGAATAGAAATGGACAGAAATGGTTAGAAATGGACAAAATGGATTGAAATGGACAGAAATAGATGGAAATGGACAGAAATGGATGGAAATGATTAGAAATGGCTGAATTGGAAATGCGGTGTACACTTGTTTTTGAAGTTGCGTACCCCTCGGGTCGCACCCCACTTTTCAGTGAAAAAAATTAGCATAAAATCTGCGACGATTATGCGGTGAAATACAGTACTTTCGATGTTAGATATGGTCTCCTCTTAAGAGGCATCGATATGCTGTCGCATGAAGGGAAGGGACGCGGGCTGTGGGGATTGCACTCTGGTATCGGTGTTTGTTTGTGTGTGTGGGTGCTGTGGTCGCCTGGATGCTGTCGGAAAATGGGGCATCGCCGAACGAGGACCCGTCACACTGTGTGAGTGAGCGTGCACCCTCGTCTCCCTCCTCTCGATGCCCTCTCCCCCCCTCTCGTCTCCCCGTTCGGTTGGGGGCACCCGGCTCGCCAGGGGGGAAGGATTTTAGAGCCCTCCTTCCCCTCCGTATCGATCCTCCCCTCTCCGCCTCCCCCGCGCAGACTGGGTGAGGGATATATATATATGTGTGTGTATGTGGGGAGGGGAGAAGAGGGGGCTGCTCCTCCCCACCCTCGAACGCGGGCAAACCCCGCCTCATAACGCATCCAAACCTCTCTCCCGTATAATGTGTTCGAGCGTGAGACTCGGAGTGTAATAAAAAAAGGAGCGGATGTGTGTAAAAATTCGTCATTTCTCTCTTCCTCCTTGAACGAACGACCCCCTCCGGTTCTTCCCTTCTCTGTCACGGATGAGAGGGGGGATGGGGATGAGGGAAGGATGAAAAAATAAGAGGAATACATTTAGAAAAAAAAGGAAGGGAGGCAGGCGCTCAGCGCCCTATAAGTTCGCGTAGGCGCCACCTGCCACACACATTTAGCGACGTCTTCTTCTCTTCTCCTCTCTCCTGCTTCTGCTGTTCGCCGCCGCCGCTCGCCCCCTCTGTCGGCGTCTCTCTCCGACGGTGTCGCCATCTCTCGCCGCTTTCGCCAGGTGGGGTACGTGGAGGGCGGCCAAGAGTTCACCCTATACCTGGTGGCCGCCCATGAGAACGAGCGAGAGGACTGGATTCGTGTCCTGAGAGCAGGTTAGTGCGACCACCAATATCATTCAACCCTCATACACAATCGATGGTAATACTCAAAATGGCTCCTCAATTATTTTTTTAAAAAGCAACCGTTCAGACGATTGTGCAATGTCTCATGTGTACACATTGGGTATTGGACGTCTGTACCAGATCTCATGTTTATCCACTGTATGTAATGGTATCTTCTGGACTTCTATGGGCTCTTTTTGCATGTTATGTGGATTAATGACGATAGCTACCGGATATTACCGAACCCTCGGAAACAATTGACCTTGTCTGCAGGATATCTAATGCACATTAGTGGGACTCCTGGCCGCACGATCCTTGGGAATGACCGTGAGAAATGTGCGCTGCCCTCGCGAGGATTCTTTTTTCTCTGCATTTTCCAGGAGTTTTTGGGGAGAGCTATGGGATGCGCTCCCGTGGGCCACCCTCCGCGAGCGTTTTGTACTTGCTTCTACCCTCTCCACAAGTGTATCCGACTCTACGTGCGTTCATCTGGAGCGAATGGAGGACCGTAATTGCGTATTGTGACTGCGTGTGTGGGCGTGAATGCGAAGGAGAGGCCTTGGGGCCGGCCTGCCCGTGAGGAGGCTCGTGCTCCTAGTCCGCTGGGGTCCGCTGAGGGAGGGAACTCCACCGCCCCCTTCCCACGGGGCATGCGAGCCTCTCTCCCCCTCTCCCTCCCTACCATCTTCCTCGCCTCCGGGTTCACGTCTCCGCAGTAGTCTCCCTGCGTGCTTTGAAATGCCCAGTCGAGTGTTCCGTGTGCGCGGCGTTTGCGATGTCTGTCGTCCGGAGGGAGGAGGGTCCGTCGCTGCCCGTGTGTTGTTCCGTTGGACTGTCCCCTTCCCGGTGAAGGCAGCGTCGTCGGACTGGTAGCGAGTGGATTACGCAGAGGACGCCTTCCCCGGAGAGTGAACCCTTGATGCGCGTTCCTGAGGGAGTGTTGCCTCGGGGCCTTTATTGACGGAATTTGCGCGGAGCATGGGCGTTGGACGATAATGTTTTCTCACCGTCGGCTGAAGCTCCTCGTGTCTTTTCTGTCGTCGAAAAGCTAGGTACATTCAGTTTTTTGGTGTGCTCTAATGCTTTTGTATACCAATCAGGTTTTGCCACCGCTGTTTTAAGCCTTCTCTAGCTATGAAGCTGGGAAACATGAGAATTTGTGTTGTGTTTATCTGTTTTAAATGACCCAAACGTGTTTTAAATACTGCTCCTCGCTTTTGTATGCGCATACACGCAATACAGCGGATCAGTCGGTATCTTCGTTCATCATTTAAATCGGAAACATTTTGATTTGGCGTACCTCCTCGCTACCGTTTGTGTGCAAAATGATAGCTGAGTGTATTTGATACGTTTGCTACATGGACTACTCTGGCTTTAAGCCTGAGGCAAGCTAGTGAATTTTATTTTGTGGCATATTTTTCTACTCTGGGGCGCCTGGGCAGTTAGTGAGGCCCTCCCTTATGCGTGCATTCGGTCGTCGGCCGACAGCTCCTAGGATAGCGAGATCGCGGACGCTTGGTGCGGAGGAGTCGGCTCGTTCATTTATTATGCATGTGCGGATGCAAACATATATTCTTCTCTCCCGAGAGGTGAGCAGACTTTAAGTGGGGCGGCTATTTCTTTTCGAGTCGCCCCCTGGACCCTTATCGATCTCCTCCGTCCCTCCCCGCCTCCGCTCCTCCCTCCACCCCCCCCCAGACCGCTCCCGCCCCCTCTCATTCCCCCGTGCCCTCTCCCCGGTTCGCCCGTCGTGCCGCGACGGTATGTAACGCGGAATGTATGTACGTGATCTGAAGGGTGCGTGGTACTGAGACATTCTCCGAGCGGTAAATGCTTGAGAAATTGAATGCCTCATTCTCTTCGCAGAAATGTATCCACACTGCTCCCTTAACAATTGTGTCATGGAAATTTCTCCTTCCCCACTATGCGGATGCAATCGACGGATGTAGTTAAGAGTAAACATCCCCTTTTTATGAAAGAATGATGAAGTCAGTCCAAACTGAGGTCCAGGGAAAACATCGGCTGACACGCCCTCACATTGAGAACAGTTGTAAATCGGGAGGTCTCTCTAATCCATTAAGTTTTGGTGTCTTGCCTTAAAATGGCACTACTACGGTGGTTTTTCTATCAGTTGGTCCTTAAATGTTTCAGCCTGTGAACTATAAACTCTTGGGAGTTCGTTATTAAGCAATACTCCTCGGAATAAGTGAAAAAATGCGTCGTAGTGTGTGTGATGCGACCTGGGGAATGAATATATTTGTAGTTTTCTTGTCAGCAACAAATTTTCTTTTATTCTAGAACTTCGTTCGCTTCTTATTATTTAGTTTTTTATTCCTTGTTAGTTTCTATGACCTAGGTATAATGTATGCCAATACATTTTGGTGGTTATATTTAATTAACAGTTATTTACGAGTACTATTCATTGATTGGTTTTATAGATTGGGTTCATTATTAAAATATTTGTCCAAGGTACGTAGCAGAAAAGATAAGTTCATTACATCGATGACATTTATGGGTACGGGTTCGTGGTTTGAGTGCAATGCCGTTGCCCATCAATGAATTTGCCTCCATATTTTATTTCTGTTTTGTTCCTTAAAAACTATTTTTGCTTATGCTACGTTTAACTGTGCGTAGATTTCTATTATATTCACAGTTTCCGCGTATTAATGGCATGGTAAAATCATGGAATCACACGCTTTATAAAAAAATATATTAATCCGTCGTATGAGTGATTTTGCCTGTAAAAAGTGAAATTTTTACTAATTTCTCTTTTATTAAACCTTTGAAATTTGATAATATAAATTTTCGTGTAATATTATTTTCCTATTATTAAACTATTTTGCGTTAATCTTATTGTGGAATACACACATTATAGCCTGGTTGATGTACTTCCTGATAAAATTCAAACACAAAAGAATAGAAATATATCGCATGCTATCCGTCCACATGTCGTGTTTATTATCTAGATCTTGGGAATTTCCCCTTGCGCGGCCCCATGAGTCAGTTGGTTGGAGAAGCTAATTTTGATTACAAAGCCTGAAAAGAAAATCTTATCAATAAGGAAATGAGGTGAAATGTGTGGACAATATAGTGCCTAATCGTCATTGGTTGACCCGTTGACTTGGTCGCTAGCATCATTGGTGCTCGAAAGGAATATTAACTAGTTAATCATGCTGCTAGATGCTTTATCGAGCGCTTCAAAGGGAGAAAGTTGGAATATTTGACTGGTTACATCTAATTCAAAGGGATTACACTCAAAGGGAGTAAATTACATTTCTCGATGGCTTTGGACTGTTTATTTTTTAAATAGAGAAGCTCAGTTTATTATCCACTTACGTGCAGTCCTCAGCCCAAGATGGCCGGCCGACCGGTATAGGCGAGAATCCTCGCGATATTTGTTTCAAAGCTGGAGCAAAAATAGAGACCATATATACTTAAATGCGGGAACTTCTGTAATATTTTCTATTTCGGGAACTTCTGTAATATTTTCTATTTCGGGTGATGTTTCATGTCACTTAGTATTGATTTTTGATAATTATGTATCAAAACTTTCATTTATGTGGTAGATTAGTAATATCGGCGGGTGCCTTTTTCTACTGGCTCGATTATCCGCAAAATTTCGTGATCTTTTAGAGTATCACCTTTTCCTTATAATCTTTTTCGTCGCCTAGTTATATTAGCTAGAGCAATAAGAAATACTAGACGTGAATTTTTCGGGAATATTAATTGCTCCTTAAATACCAACTGTTGTTGCAGTAAGTAATATCCTTGTCCCTATGAGTGGTATGTGTTAATGAGTATACGCAACCTTAGCTCTGATTTATGCGTGGATTTTCATGTGTAGTCGTTTTTGTGTATTGAGACTTTGTATTTTAATTGTATCGTATTTCATGGTGTCATTTTTGACAGCAACTTATTAAAGCTCTTCTTGTAGTCCATCCTGAGGTACGATCGCATTTAAATATAGGTTGTGTTATCTGTTGATTGAAGAGAATTTAGTGTCAAAGCAGACATTAATTTAGACTTGAGTGTTTTGTTTATTAAGGGACATCATGGTAAAGTTGCGTGTAATAAACCGTCGTATCTTCTTCACCCTAGTAAATCATGCGCGTACCAATCTCTCGATAAACGGGTTTCTAAAATTTCTTGTTTCAAATGTTCTCAATTTCCTCGTCATCGGTCGTATAGTTAGTCTATTTTTTTAAATTTTGTTATTTCGTGCTGCTATGTAAACAAAATGATAGAGTCTTCCCCTGCAATTCACATCTGAAACATCGTGATTATTTTTTGCCGCCTTCCATGTCATATCGTTCTGGTGTCATCCCTGTATCGGGCGACGAGGAAACGTCGGAAATGGTGATCGAAGCGTACTCATCGCGATTTCCTGTGGGCAGTGCTCTCTATCTCTGTCCGCCGCCGCTGCTCTCGCCACTCTTAGGCCTCCCGTTTCTATTCACTCCGATGTTTTCGCAGTTGGCCGCTGTCAGTGGGGATTTAGGGCGCTGAACACCTTCGTTTGACCCTGTGGCCCACATAAACTGGGTAAGAGACCTGGACAGCATCTACCTACTAATTCTTTTACTAGCATTTCATCATTCTCCATTAAATACTCATCATCCATGGTAGAATTATCGAACCAAGGTTAATGTAGCTTAGTTCAAGTTATAGTTGTCATACATCGGTTTGAGTTGGGTCGTTTTTTTGTCACAGGACTCATAAATTTAGTTTTTCGATTATCGTCGTTTAGGCTTGGCCCCATCGTTATCTGTTGGGAATGCGCAAAAACGCTTTCGCGAAGGAAAATATTGACGTTGGTGCGGCCTACGATTGTTATTTTACGTATTTTAATATGCTAGTCCTGACAATCAGATCTACGTATAGCATTGGCCCTTTAGTTGGATTAACCTTGAATTAAGTTTATTTGTGAAGTGTGTGTAAAGTAGTGTTGAGCTATACTTAAAATGTGTCTTACTTGAATGAAATTATTTCATCAACGTTAATGACGTTTTTTTATAAATTTCTTATCAATAGTGAGTGGTATTCCCTGAGTGATAAAAAGCTTATTTTCTCACTGAGACTTAAAGGGCAGCAGTCTGGTATTCAAGCTCTACAATGGACTATGCGAATCAGGATTTGGCGCATAAACTAGCATGTCTATTATTTTGATTCTGAAGGTTTCAAGAGAGCATATTAGGTGCCGATCGAAGAATTTTCTTCAACGCTTATCGTCGTTGAGAACTTATCTTATGTTCAAATTTTTCAACATGTCAGTGCTACTCGTATAAAATCCTCGTTACGCAATCAAAATAATTCTGCGAAATAAGCGTTTGAACTTCCGCAATTCACGGAAAGAAGAAAGCTTATCTCACTTATGGATCGGAAGTTATGATTTTCTTAATCAGCGTTGCATTTGGTTTTCCGGTTTGTTTCCCTAAGTTTGGACGGCTTTTTTTCCTCGTTTAATGCTTTACAACACGAGTGTTCTCACATCAAGCGTTGATCTTTTGTTCTATTCGTCCGGGCGCCTTTTATTGGAGCGAGAGCGTATCGATTGCTTTTGTGTGTCTGCGGCGAGTCCATCGTGTCTGAAGTGTTGTGCCGGGACAGGAAGGCGGAATCCGCCCACTTACTTGCCCGTTGGGCGTGTAGAAGGCATCAGGTTTGGTTCCCAGCGAAGGTGAATATCTTGTTTATCATATATATTATTTCTCAAAAGTGTTTTTTGTCGCAACGCCATAACTCCCATAATTCTTCATCAAAATTAATGATTCAAGCATCGTTTTAAAGCTCATGTTCCACGATATTGACGAAAAATAGACAAATGGTTTAAAATTAAAGTTTTTGTAAAAAATTTAAACAAATGATCAAAAATTAACAGTGCCATCTGTTGACAATATAATCAACTAATATGTCGGCTATGGTTACGTGCTTAAAAGACTGCAGGAGGCGCCATCTATTAACACATCGTTTAGTTAGATTGTTTACATTCTACATGCAATCAGTGTGACCGTTTACCGTTTACGTTATATTTCTTTAACAAAAACGTAAATAACATATAATTGTCCATGGGAAGAAACAGGTAAAAGAACAGGAAGAAAGAAGGAAGAAACAGGAAGAAGCGGTATACTGTGCGAAATATTCGACAGGCAGAAGAACAGGAACAAAGAAGGAATAACTAAGAGCAGAACAAGCCTTAATTAATTGGATTTATGATAAATAATTTTGGCAAGAGAACGGCAAATTAATTAGGATACGTTTTAGTGAAATTTCGACCTGCGGAACCTAGCTATTTTTCAATGTGGTAAAATTGTTGTTATTATGGTCAAAGTCCTCTAAATTCCTTGTTGAAGGTGATTTTGAGCATCTGTAAGGATGATACGCCAGGGTTCTATTCAGCGACATTAAATCTTTACCTATCAGGCAGTATGAATTTCAATTGAAATAAAATTTCTGTAGCCTTCGTGGATTATGTGCGAAAGGTTTGCAACTTAGTGGTTTATCGTGCAAATTTTGTTGTTTTTATCTTTTTGTTTTCGAATATTTGTGTCTCATGAAACCTCTTGTTTATCTTATTTCTGTCTTGATCAAAACATCTTCCCTTGGGACAGTAGTGTTGTTTCTATGACGTCTTGAGCAACTATTTGGTGAACAGATTTTCTGAATTAATTAGTTTTTTGCTTGCCGGACGATACTGTTGGCCTGTATGTCCCCGGAATCCCGATAGGCCGCTGAGCCTGTCATCAGGTTTTCCAGGGACCGGTCCAACATAACTTGACATACACCCATGCCCTGGGTGGTGAATAAGTTGGGTGGTGAACCCAGGCGGGACTCGAACCCGCGACCCTCGGTTTAGCAAGCGAGGACTTTACCCCGCCGCCACCGGCTTGAAAATTGAAAAGTTACTATTGTTCGTTGAAACGTAGTCCAAGATATACGCTGTTGCATTATATCCCGCTGTTGGGCAGTGGTCATCTTGCTTATTCAGAGAAAATTTTATTTGCTCGTGTTGTCTTGAAAATCTCAGGAACAGCTCAAAATTCCAAGTGGAATGAAGGACGATAGTATTCCACAGTAATGTGAAGAAACTGCTGAAGTTATGATCGACTGTGTCCTAAACTTAAAACAACGGCTGCTTTAATTATTTTCCCAGTTTCTCTTTCTCTGAGTCATGGCGCGTGGAATGACAAATTGCGTTTATTTAATGCTTGAGTCTCTGTTGTAGATTACATTATTATGTTACTAAAGTATTTACATTTTTCCTGACGTCCCTGGCGATGATCATGAGCCTCAACTAATTGTATGCTTGGACTTAAAGTTTCTTTTCTTTGAATTTGAGTCGACGAATATGAAGTCGGTTGTGCCTTCAGAGAAAGGTATTTCTTTACTCTCCCGCTTGGCCTTAGATTTCTCCCACTCCAATTTCTCGGAACATCTGATGCGTTTGGAGCCATGTTTTTCTACGCGATGGGAGATGTTCAAATTGCATGGAGGTTTTCTCTGGCTGTCGCCCCATTCTTTCGCTGAAATCAGAGCTTAAGATTTGGTGGATTTCACGATTTCTTTTTACTGTGAACTGATATGGCTTTTTCCTCCCCATGCTATAGCGTAGGGTTAAAATACTGCGTTGTAAAATACTTTGATGTTGTAAATTATCACTGTACGAATGGTAACTTGGGAGAATTGAAAAGGATTGCCCTTTCATAATACGTAAAGCTCTCAATGTTTTTTATCAAATATTAGATATTCGTCTTTTTTTGTACCTTTAGTTCTAGCTATCATGAACTTCACCATATTTGTCGTGGGATTATTTGGAACTTATGTGCAAATTATTTTTAGAGCTACTTTCTAATATTAGGTACACTGTTTCCCCAAAGTATCTAGCTGTACATCTTCGTAAAAATGAAATTCGTTTAATTATGTTCCGTACTGGATTGTGTAAGTCGTTGTCAGTTACATTGAACTTTGAATTCTTCAGAAAAGTAATTTTTTTATATTCACAGGAGATTCGGGTATCCATCCCCTTTTGCTGATCACCGAAAATAATCAATTTCACGTAAACTAGGTTTAAACGATCCACAAATGATGGTGTTTTCATTATTCCGCTCCTTGAAAAGGGCTAAGTTGAATGGCCTTAAGTTATTTGTCTCTCTTAATGAATGTCCTGGATACTAGGTCACTTTGAAGGGGGTTGCTCGCGTGGTAATGACCATGAATCAGTATCGAATGGTCACCGTCACGTCGTCGATTCTGAGAGTGAAGATCTTAGTAGAGTTATGATGATTTTCTATTGGCGTAATAAATAGGATATAGAGTCGCGCCATATTTTAGAGAAGTGGGTCAGATGTTCCAGATGGTTGTTTAATGCAGATACTTGTCCTGTCTCGTGTTAATGTCACCTATTCACTCTTATTGCATCTCATTTTAGTGACTTACTAGTTTATGCTGCTCGATAAAGTGTATTTTGTAGACTTTCACAGGGCTTCTCTTATCAGCTAATTTAATTCTCCGTTCCCTTTTATGAATGATATTTTTTATTGCGTTACTAGTTGGATGTGGATTTCACGGAAGTAATCAGAAGTGACAGCTTGTACTATTAAGCTGGTGAATTAAAATATGAATGAGTAAATTTTCTTATTCATTGCTACTTCATCCATTTTTATCACCCCTGTTCTAAAATGGCTAATAAGTTAATATTTGTTTATATAAGTCTAACTTTGATCTAGTCAACGTGACCGCAATGTCACTGTATTTCTTTCCTTTATTTCATAGTTTTGGAAGATAGTTTCATGAATGGAATTATCGCAAGCAGAAATTGTGAAACCGATCCGTAGACATTAGTGGGGGTGAGAGTATAATATTAACTATATGGGACTTCTGTCGTTGGAAACTCCTTTGCCATAAGTTTTCTTATTGGTATTTATGTTTGATGTTGGGCTCTATTAAGATAAAGGTGCATTGATATGGCATTGCAATAAACGTTAAATCTTAACTTGTTTCTACGGCTAGCCCATTCGACATACCATTATTCTGTTGGGCCGAATTTTTATTTATCAGTCATTTGACTTTCATGAAGGTTTAATCTGTGAAATTTGGTGCAATCTATTAAAGACAAGTAAGAGGTTAAATCTGGTTTTTGCCGTGCTCCTCTAGAATGTACTTTAACATTAATGATAGATTTTACTGTTGCTGTTAGTTGATACTAACTTCACCCTGTGGAAAAAAATACTGTTTAAAGTTAAATTCCCCTTTGATCTTTGTGTCACCTGGTGATAGTTTAAGAATGTATTATTTTGGTCGAGTTTAAGAGCACAATGTTTGACTGGTCTATAATCATATTATTGTTAATACAGCTAAGCCCCGAAAGTAAATGCTCCACTGTTGTATTGGCTGGCATCCTTAACGATGCTGGTCCAAGAATTTTGGTGTCAGTGGTAGTTTATTGTTTTTCTCTTTTCTTTGGAAAAAAACTTAATTGTTGGATTCGGGGATGCATCATTTCCTCCTCGAATTATTTTCCTTTCCTTCGAATTCTTCCCATCAACATGTGTGATAGTACTTAAGGTGCGTTGTTTCTTCAAGGTCTTGGATGATTCTTCCCATTTCTGGGCTTTCCGTCGTGTCATTCCATTTCTTTGACTATATTCCGTCTTCTACTATGCAGGCTTCTTGCGTCGGATCCAACCGTCCCCCTTCAAACAGACCTGAAAGAGCCAACATGATAGAAGTTGAAATATCGTCCCGGAAATTGAACAACACTGTGAGACCGGAAATGAGCAGATTAATTTGAAATTTGTCGGCAGTAAGAAAATATTCTTCTGGAATTTAAAAGAATAGAGCTATTTGTTTAAATTAGTATGCATGCATATCGTATATAATATGGATATGTATTTAGTGTTAAGGAGAAATTCGTGGATGTGGTAAATCTCCTTTGTTAAGTTGTCGGCGCGGAGTAGGATATATCCTACTCCGTGGTTGTCGGCCTTCACGTAGTGATGCGTCTATTCAGCGAGTTCGTTAGTTGGCTTTATTGTTTGCATCGCCTGTCTAAACCTCTTTGACTCTTGTCGTGTTCATGTAGCGCTCGAATGATTAGGAATGCATTTGTTGTATAAACATACTTAAACAATATCAAACACACTCTCTTACGTTTCTAATCAATCAATCAACCGTAATCGATAAACAATCATTGGAGTAATAATCAATTATACTTTTTCGCAACTTTTAAAATGTAGCGAAACCCATTCTTTCTTATTCCAGTTATAGATACTTATTACGTCTTTGACATGAAACATGTTCTTATAAAATTAAAGCTTGATAAACGGTAAATTTTACATGTTTAAGTTGATCTGCAATTTGTGTTTCTACGTTTTTGAATATCTCAACCATATTTATTGCCGATTTATTATCGTAAGTGAAATAATTGCATTATTTTATCCTTATGGTCATTGATAACAATACATTCTTACATTGTATGAGTGAGTAGGTATTGTTTTTACTCCGTTCATGTGCGTAAGAGGTTATCATTTCTGCCAAATCCTTATCCTTCCACCATCCTGTGGCATAGGCAACACCCTTCCTGGTGTGTATTGCGTGTCCCGAAGACTCTAGGATGCGCTGCTGCTCCCTAGGCATCTGCTCTGCTCTTCATTCGCATGTGCCACGTTTTCCGAAGCTGTTACGTTTCCTTGGTATTTTGCGTGTAACGATCGGTGTTTTACACATATATTGTGTAATTTTTCAGACCTTTGTTTGTCTGTTTGTAAAATGTGTGTCAGTCCATTTATTTATGGTTGATGGTTGTTTCTCCCAATGGATGTATGTTTAAGCTCCTAAGCTATAAAAAGATATGTAGTTGCCGACTAGAAATTTTGCTGATAATTAAGGTTGCTATTATTTTGGAGGCTTCTTGTTGAATTTTTGAAGGTCTTGGTAAATGTATATTTTCCCTTGCGACAGTCCTAATATTTCAGTGTAACACATAACGTGATTCGTGGAAAACTGAACTCTTCACATATTGATGCTATGATGCATATATTCTCGCTAATTGCCGTGTTTTCCCTAAAATGGCTCTATTTTTATTATTTTGCTCCTTAATGATTTTAATCGTTATCTTGTAATTAATTATATCCCGCTTTAGTGCAAAGTACAGTCCAAAACACAGTATTCCTTGGTGGATATGATGTTTAGAATGAAGTAGCTGTTAGTGAAACCAAATCCTGCCTCACGTAAAGTGTTTATCGGCCAAATATCGCGGGAGAGGGAACGGCACAAGTTTTGGTTTTCAGTTATCTCCTGTCAACTAACAGAATTTTGAAAAACCTAACTTTCCTGTTAAGAATTGTGTTATAGTTGGAAGATTGGATTGTGTGATTGAATTATGGCAGTGACTCTTAAGCACAGTGGTCTGGGAACCCACTTTAGCGGTCAAAAATAAATTTTTTTCAAAATGTTGAACTTGTGTCGGAGATGCTTTTATAATAAAGATAAATGATCAATTCTTTATAAACCAAATGAAATTTCATCCTATGATGACCCATGTCTGACTAGTACAGACGGACATCTGGGGGATCAGCGCCACCGCTTCAAAATTATTTTCTCGCGCTCGAATAGAAAGCCAAATATAACTCGAATAAGGCATGTTTCCACCGTAAAATTATATGGATCACTCATTTTGAAATCTCTGCTACATTTTTACTCTGCCAATCGTCTTCTTGTCGTTTTTAAGTGACAACGGCCAGATATTCTTAAATGGTGCTACGCCACGCACTTTACCGGCATCAGTTGAAAAAAATCTTACATTATCTCGTGATGAATCAATATACTAGGGCTAGTGAAAGCCTTTCTCTAAAGGAAGGAACAAGATTTACGTGCTTTTAAGTGCCATTTTTTTTAGCTGTTTACACTTTTATCCCAAAGCGTGGGCAGCAGTGCTGCCGCTAGTTGCTCATTCTCGCGCTCCATCTGAGCAGTCCGTGCTGAGAAATAGCGGTCTGTTAACATTCTCAAAAGGGTTAAGCGGCTTAAAATAAAGTTAATTCATAACTATAAGCTCTAAAGGAAATAATACATATCATTCGGCTTATTAAATAGCATAAATATTAGTGTTAAAGACTTAGTGTAGTTGAAAATCGACACGATACCATTTGCTCTCTTAACCAATACGACTTGTATTTACCAATACTTCCACACTTTCTTTTACTTTTTCTATGCTAAAAGTTATAAACATATACATATTTATGGAAAGGAAACGTGTTGTGATTGGTAATTAATGATTTTCTGCTGGCCCTTATGTTTTTACAGTCATAGTAGCCGGTGGATAATATTTAACTGCTTTAAAAGACACAATTCTTCAATTGATCACCGCATAATTGAAAACCTATTTGCTCCCTGTCTTCTTCTTATCCTTTGATTTAAAATTCATAATCGGTTCCATATACGGAAAAAGCAGAAGCCCCTAGGCATTTGAGAGATATTTTTTTTCTTCTTAGGCAGTTTGCGTTGGTTAAATAGAAGCGGATCAGAAGATTGAAGGAGGATGGGGAGAAGGTCTTCGTTTGTTAGCTCCCGGTTAGCTCTCAGACCACTGTGCGATGTTTGCGAGAGGAATGCATGCATCCCAAGTTTTTTGCACGGATCGGTGCGTCAAAGCGGGAGGTGAAAAGGTATGAGAATGGGAGCTGTAGATGGGATGGAATGGAGGGGACGAAGCCTGCCCTCTGCCGCCGGCATCAATTCCGTCACAAATCAGCCGTTCTCGGTCATAATTGCCATTTGGCTCCTCGACCAATCAGCGCGAACCAATCCCGGTTGCAGGGGAAAGGTCGAGGATAGATGCGCGGCTATTTTGCACCCGTAGCCAATAACGTCTCGTCTTCTGATCTCGTGCAGCCGGTTTTTACTTCATATCAGCGATCCATTGTGCTCGAGGCTCAGAATAATTCTTCTTCTTGCCATGTAATAATGTCCAGGATCCCCATGAACAGGTTGCGGTGCATTCCTATTTCACCTTACCTTTGTAAATAAGACGCTGTCCATACGTCTCGGTCTTGATATACTTGTTTTAATACAATCGCCATTTGTGCGAAAGCTAGTTTTCTCTGACGAAGTATTTCATGGCATGAATATATCTCCGTGGAATCACGATGCCTTCAATTGTATTTACTCAGCGTCTTAGTACTCATGCATGGAATAGCATCAGCCAAACCAAGTGAACAAACAAACAGGTGCAAGTAAACAAGTGCCTAACCATAAGCATGACGACCGATTTAGTTGCCGTCAGTTCCGTCAGTGGATCGTGTGACTGGAACGGTTGGCACCAACCTCTACGATCAACCGTAACCGGCAATCTCGAGCGTGATGTGGGCTCCAGGCTGCTCTGAACAATGGACGGAGACATAAAAGTCTCGTTTTCGAATACAGTGATTCTCCCCGGCTAACGGAGTGCTCGAAGTGCTCATCTCTATCGTCTCGTCTGTTCTACAGATGTATTTAGTATGACCTTCTCAAATGCAGCATAAAAATGCTGGCGATCGTGTACACTCGCATATTTAATCTACCTCAGCACTGTGTTAATGGGAAGACATTTTCATCGTGCGAAGATTGCGTGCTCGAAAAGTGACTTCAGGATTTTCATTTCAGCATTTCTGGATACGTATAACCACGTGTACCAATTCTAAATTAGAATCTCACGTGGACCATTACACACTTCCCCTTATAAATGACGTAAACTCATTTGTTATGTGCGTGATTATGGCAACTCCTCGGCCCATAGATGACGACCTAGTATCGAAGGAACACTATCGTTATTGCCCCAGGACTACTTAAGAATAGCAAACAAGGTATCATTCGATTACAGTTCAGTGATTTTGTCCTCATTTTATAGAAAAATATCTCGGCTTTCTCATAACAAAAAACCACAAATAAATACTACTTTTTCGAAATTTGAGCGAGAAATAACAACCCTTTTTCATCGGATGTGGTACGCTTATGCACTCCAGAGAGAATTTTATTTAAAAAAATAAGTAATTTGAAATGGCTAGATTTTGTCAGAAATTTAATAGGGTTTAGTTAGTATGTTTTATCATTTATTTTTTCAAATAAATAAATTACTCACTGCAGTAACTGTTATTGAATCGCATAAAGATAACCTGTGGTGAAGGCATTTTCTCCGTACGGCGATAAAAAAATGAGTCATCTTATAGACTCATATCGGTGTATTTATTTTATTAGTGAGAAATTCAGTTATCGAAAACTATAATTTAACACAATTAATATAAAAATATTTGCTTCTTACAGCCGCTGCATTTGAAAAATTAAATTCCGATATGACGGGGAAAAACTCCAACTACGTTAAATAGGAGTTTCATGGTCCACTTTCAGTCGACCCGACAATTAAGTATGTAGTGGCGCGGGGGGTCTACACGGTGTACTTAAGTAAAAGATGCATTTAAATTCAAACTCGACTGGTCAGTGTAGTCGCAACATTTTCACGCCATTTAAAAAATGCCGCCAACGGCAGGATTCGAACCTGGGCCTCCCGCGTGGAAAGGTAAATATTGAGCCACCTCGTGAATCAGAACCGCAAGCATCGGCGTCGTTGCAATGGGCGTGAATGCATCTCTACCTCCGCTTGTGCCCGCCTGCGTGTCCCATGCGGTGGCCGAAAGTGTGCAGGTGGACGAATAGAACCTCGGGTTGGTGGCACGCCTGCGCGTTAAACTCAGGCGGCGGGCATCCGTAGCGAATAGTGAGAGGACGGGATGGGGTCGGGTCAAATGGGCTTTGTGTCAATCTCGGTCCATTTAACGAGGGTCAGCTGGTCTGGTTAATAAGTAAAAGGGTCACCTCAGAGCTTGACCTTCAATGGCGCATTTGTATCCATTCCGATACGTTGCTCTCTGGATTGCGTGAATAGTGAATCATGGCCCAATAGTGGGCCATCAGGATCTGCCCCAATTTGCGGCTGGTCGATATCCAGCCCACCGGCCAGTGAGGGCTAGAGATAAATAATTTCGGCGAATGGTGAAGAATAGAAGGTGACCTGATGGCTTGTCGTGAAGTCAGTAGCTCAGTCAAATGCTGCTTCTAGCGAGAAATATAATTGCACCTACCCAGAGATAGGCGACACTGTAAAACTTATCAAGCTACTTTGATGATTCATGAGGATTTTATGCTATGGTCTAATAACCGATGTTAATCGTTTCGATGATTTACTTCGGAACGTGTGGAATTGATAATTGGCCTTTCCGTGGATGGGTTAAGTTTACCGGTTAATGAGTGAGCCCTGGAAGGTTGGAAGAAAAGTTATGCTATCCTCAACCAACTTCGAATGCTTTTTTTGTGAAAATTGCCTTTGGTATATCACCCTCATGCTAGTTTCTCCATAGAAAATGCTTTTCTAGCTTGAAGTAAAAGCTATCGGGGAAAACTTGCTCGCTTTGCTTCACTCCTTGCTTACCGCAATTTAAATCTTTACTCGATGACCATGTTAACTACGAATTCCCCAGCTGACAGTAAATTTAAGTAATGGTAGCGGGCGTGACTTCGTGGAAATCCTTCATAGTAGGAACGTCTGAAGAAATTACAACTTGGCTGTTTCCACATGAGGTGGAAACATCCAAGTTGTAATTTCTTCAGACGCTCCTACTGACAGTAAATTGCAATGTTCGCGGTATGTTTTACTCATTTTTTTTGCATGTGTCCGAATCGAGTGCAGGATGTAATATGCATTTCAAACTACGATGGATCGTGGGTTGTCCTGCTTTGATTGAGAATGTCCTCGCTCCTCTGGTGACCTGGGTCTTACTAAAAACGTTAACGAAGTTTAGACACAGCATTTCCACTTGTAATTTTATTTTCCTCGCTGATGTTTTCATCACTGAGTACCGTCATCAGGAAATGAGTCTTGTTCCGTGGTAAACGACCGTCCGAACGGTGAACCTCGCTCATATCTATTCAACCTTACCTTGTGAGGCTTTCTCGCTTCAAACCGCTACGCTTCAATCGCGTCTACCACCTTGGTTGATTTCTTTGACACCACTCTATTCCCGGAGTACAGAATAAAGCATAAAATGAGATCAAGCATTGAATGCGCTTCGTGTTGTAGTTCAAACCTTGCTTTTAAATTACGGTTGTTGATTTTTATGTACTTACTTGGAGCTTGTGATAGGACTTAAGCATCAGTCATTGGGCCAGTACACGACAGGCTGCGGAGCGAAGGCCTTCTACGAATGCTGCAGGATATTCTGAGCTATTTTACTTCCTCAATACCTTCGATGTCTCTTTGTTGGAATTCCTCCTTACCTTATTTCAAACGTCTCCTGCGGGCAAAGAAAACTTCATCTCTTTTAGAACTTTGAATTAGGGTGGGAAGTCACTTTGCATTGAGTGAAATAGTGGATTCCGTAATGAATACAAATACTAAACCGGAATATTACAATAATTGATTTTTTATATTCGAATGCTAGGTAATGTTACAGACTTATTCGTCGTAATTCGACTTAATTAGAGAACGAAGCAGTATTGGTAAATTTTCTTAGATGAGATTAATGTTTTTTGTGGAAGGGAAATTTGCTAATGTAAAGCATTCTAAATATGTCCGATCCCTCATTTTCTTCAGGTTAGATCCTCCGGAAGATAGTACGCGCTCTTGTATTTGAGACCGTGGCCTCATTCTTGAGAGAATTTCCATTCAACTCTTCGGGGCTTAAGAGGGCTTATTGGAAATATGGGTCAATCCATATCGATGTCCGGACCACTAAGTGGTAAAGCACGTGCGCTTCAACCTAATGCAATGTGGTAGGTACCTTAAACATAGGAACGTTTACCGATGAAACACGAAGTACTCATATGAAGCACTTTTTATCCTTATTATCGCTTTTAAAACCTGTTCTCGATGAAATTTCATCGTAAAGCTATACTCGCAGTATTCTCAGACACAGAGTTAAAAACAAAAATGTAACTTTTACCCATTTATATCTCTTCAGGTTTAAGTGGAAAGGTCACAACCATATAAGGCTTGCTTATCCTAGAGAATCGTCTGTTCTTTGATGCTCTCTTCAACGAGCGACATTTGCTTATAGAAGTTCAATAGAATTAAAATGGCGTGATTTACCGTGGAGTTAAACAGTGTCCGTAAAATTTACATAGACTCCACTAGCTCCTTGGGACCCGTCCCGTTTACCTGTTATTTCTTTTTCTTCATCCAGGACATTCATTTCTCCCATTTCAATTCCGTGGAGGAGGTGAGTGATTCGTCCCTCCTCTCAATTTTGTGTCACATTTTATTTATGGTGCTTCAGTTGATTGCCGAAGTCCAATTTTTTATAGTTTTTTTTGTCCTGAAAACTTCGCGTCGTTGGCTTTGAAAAATTATCGGCTATTGCATTGCAGTACAATAGTTTTGACAAGCAAGTGTTGAACGTTCAGCTCGAACAGCGAACTCTGGGCTTCATCTTGAACAATATTTGATGAAGGTGCTTGGTTTGTCCTTGCTACAGCCACATTTTGTATATCCTATCAAGTAATATATATTAAATAATTACTCATTTAGAGGACTTATCGAATGAAAGATCTCCCTGGATGCTTATAGGGATCTGTGAAATCTTTCTCGAATCCATCTCATCCATCTCGAATCTCAAGTCTCTACTGGTAGGTATTCGGATAATGGTCGAGACCAAAGTGGGATGGTAATTCTCCAAAATCCAATTCTTAGATAGCTGCGGTGACTTTTCAGCTCCTAAAGTGTGACTCATCATTTCTTCGCTTGAGTGAGCGTCATTTGGAACGAAGGGCATGTGGCTCTTCGCCATGAGCACACCTTGAAATCTACGTGACCCGCGATCGACTACTTACAGAGCGCATTGATTGAAAACTACTTTTCCACATGAATTTGAAACAGCCCAACCTTGGTTTCAAAGAACGACCTTAATCCTCTTGGTTTCCACTTCGGTACAATGTCATGCGCGAGGATCTGATTAGTATTGGAAGTGTAGCGAGCTCTGGATCTCCGTCTTGAGGGCTCTAGTTCGAAACCCGTGGTATTTTTCGGAGGAATCTAGTCTCCTACTTGGGTGTTGCGTGGAGAGGTTTCTTCTGGCGTAGCACAAGCGATCGGCGGTGATGCTGTGCTCACCCCCTGCTGGCCTTAGTTATGCATAAGTTTATGTTGACGCGTGGTTTCCCCTTACTTTTACCCAATTTTTTTACCCCAAATTTTTCAAATTCCCAAATTTGTACAATCCACCGAAATAATGCTTAATGAGTGAAATATCCGTGGATCTCTTTCGCCTCCCCGTTTAGACAATTGGAGACGATTAACGGTTGCGCTTTGGAATCATGATTGGGCTATGAAGGATTCAGTGAAAGAAATACCAGAGTTCTTTTTTTTGTAATGCTCTCCTAAATATTTAGCCCGAAAGGCGCGAAGCAATCACCATATGGTTGCCGGGTGATTGTGAGGCGAGGAGCTCAGGCGACGATTGAGACTCGGATTCCCACCCGTGATCTGACGCGTGACGAGAGGGTTCCTTTTTTTTGTTTAGGGAAGAGAACGTTTATCCCTTCCTGCCTCGGCCCGTTTTTGGGGCTCCGCCGCCGCCTGGGTCCGTCCTCATGGGCTCCACAGGTCGGTCCTTCGCCGATTTCGCTTCGCCCTTGGCGCGCGAGGTACGGACGTGTGTCGGTCGGACGGGGGTTTTCAGAGGGCGAGTTAACGGGTTGATCGATAGCGCGGCGGTTGGCGGAGGGAGTGCGGAGACCACGCCCCGGGACGGCGGGCGAATGTGCGCCCCTCCCCCACTACGCACTCTCTGTGTGCGTGCGGAGGGACCCTAGGGTGTGTGTGTGTGTGTGTGTGTAGTCATCGGGATATGAGAGGGGCGGGGTGTGTGAAGTGGGAGGGAGTAAATAGAGGGGGAGACGGGAGTAGAGAATCAGGGTGTCCAGCACTCTGGAAACCGGGAAGATCAGGAAATCTCAGGGAATTTTATTTTCACTGAAAATATCAGGGGAATCTCAGGGAAATATTGAATTGATAGTGGAATTTTCTGTGGTATCAATATATAAAACTGCAACGGAAGCAATGTGCCTTTTTCGTTAAGTTGCTAAGTCAAATTCCCCTTGCGTTGTCGCATTTTGCATTCCTGTAATCACCGAAAGTTGGTGTGATGTTTTCTATATAGGTACATTGTGTTCTTATTGGTCACAGTCTGTAAATCAGTGGCGTTAAGAACGTGCCTTTATCGGCAAGTTGCGAAGTCAAATTTCCCTTGCGTTGTCGCATTTAGCAAAATAAGGGAAAAAGTCAATTCCTTCAGTTTTTCAAGTTGTTGATCATTTTATATCAATGCTATTCATAGCAGTGTGGCTGTAATATAACCTTGTTCCTGAGTACCAACATGACAATGTTTAAATCTAAGAAAGGGTTGTGATGTGATTTTCTCTCAAAGTATTTTAAAGTTTTGTGTTTATTTACCTGCAAATATGCAAGTTTAAAAATAATCCTTACGTTAAAGCACCCAAAAACATACGAAACATTCACTTATAATTAACGAGAAAAAAATCGATATTTCCTCTGGAAAAATAAAAATTATGCTTGGAAAACCTGGAAATCTCAGGGAATTTTCAAATGCTCAGCTGCTGGACACCCTGAGAATGTGGGAGGGGCATTTTTCGGTCGCCGGCCGCGCGGAGGGTACGGATAGTGGGAGGGTCTTGGACATTGCGTTGGCAAGGTACCGTTAATTATTACGCTATGAAGTGTTCCTACTACTGTTCTCATTTACTCTTGAGTCTGCTTTGAGCTGTGCACAATTTTCACCGAAAAACTGTACGGTATCCTGTTGATAATTTTAATCATGTCGATCTTAAATTATGTTTGAGCGAAAAATCATTTTACTTAGAAATCAATGAATTTGCTCTCATTTTAAAGAGAAATATCTCACCTATCCAGTGACACCAAAAATTCTACCCTTTATCTCATTACTTTCCGAAATATTTGCCAGAAAAAGCCAGCCCTTTTACATGGAAAACGGTACGTGTATGCACTTCAGAGAGACATTATTTTCTAAATGAGGTATTTCTAACACTTAGATGTCGTCAAAAAATTAACAGTGTGTAGTTTGTATGTTTTCTCAACTATATTTGAAAGTTAATCATATTGTCACCGCAGTCGGTTCTTCGGTATCACAGAAAACCTTCCGTTTCGAAGGAGTTACAAACGCACCGCGTGTATTTAGATATTTTCTTTTGATTACTTACAATTTCTGTCATGTAAAACTATATTATTGAACCATTAATAATTCAATATTTAATTGATGTGTCCTACAGCTGGTGAAATTGAAACGTATAGTTCTAATATACTCTCTATTATGACTAGGGAGCTATCTCCTTAATTATGTTTGAGGACAGAGTTATTTTGAACTCCTTATGCTCTATTCCTGTCTAAAAATCATCATACTTTTAAAAAGCAGAATTTGTATTTCATTTTGTATAATTTAGTAACACAATGAACGCTCTACATCCCATCATGCCGTGTACGATAAGCTTTATTGTCTTCCTCATTTTACGCCGGAGGAGGAATTCTTTGCGTCATTGTGTTGACTGATATATGAAATCGAACTCTTTTTGGTATGGAATTACATTAGCAAGTGGAGATAATTTAAGTGTCTATACAATTAATTCAACGAATTTAATACTGGATTTATACGGGAAAGATTGAATAAAACTATCATAAGTGGCCTGGTAGGAGTCAATAATTGAAAATATTTAATGAAGGAAAAATAATAATGATATTTCCCTCGTAGAAAACGATAATTTGTAAAAAAAAAAAAAAAAAACACCCGTTTACTTAATATTTTACGAAACCGTTCCGTCGTTGCATAAAGTGTAAAAGATAAACTAACCCATAAAAGAGCGCCTGATGATGCACTTTATCGGGGATTTAACATTTTTATGATTTCAAGCGTTGATTTTATCTTTTGCTTTCATGCACTTCTACTCACTTGCCAGTACCGCTCGAGGACGAGAGAAAAATTTTCAGATTTTTGTCGTGATGAATCCTATCTTACTAAAATGTTTTGCTGAAAAATGTTTTTTGAGCTAATTTCTGTACCTAATAAACAGTTGTCGGTATGATAACAATAATTATCTTTTATTCGTAAGAATACAGTTACGACAATTATTTTCCCAAAATTGAATAATCTAGCTTTGCCGTAACCAATTATGCATTGGTATTTCTTTCATTTAAATTATGTTATGCTTCCCGATTATCATCTGAATGAAAGTCAAAATTCAAGAGACAAATTAAACTGAAACGCATCTCGTTACCAGCAATCAGTAAATTTAATCGTTGCGTCCCTGTAAGCTGAGATGCCATATGGTTATAGTCAGTTTCTCAAAAATAGCAATACGAAAAAGCTGTTAAGGTGAGATTAATGATCTCTACCGAATGAGACAAACGGACGTGTTATGTTGAGCGGTCATGTTGAAAATGCTGGGTATCACAGGGGTAAAAAAACATAAATTCAAGCCATTAACTAGCTTCGCAGCTACACATTTTGCTTGCCTTATAAAAATCTTGATTTGGAGTAAGTTCTGTTAACCATTAGCCTTTTCACATTTTTTGCCTATCATTGTATTACTCATCCATTTAATGTATCGGTTAATTATTCCTCAGGGTAAAAAATAGCTTGCATCCTCATCGGAAGATAACTTAGTTTCTTTTTCTCCAAATTTCGCGCTTTTCACCCAGGAAAGATACGCGTGGACAAAATGATTCACTTTTTCTCCTGGTCTATATGATTAATGAGGACATTTCTATAGCCTCGTATAAATATTCCAACATCACTGGAAACTTTTTCTTTGATGTGAAACGAATTGCGCTGAATGCAATCCCCGTCGTCCATTCGTATCTCATCCCTCGGAATTTCGTTTTTTTAATCGTCTTTCTCGCGAGATGATTTCTCGTGTACAATCGGGACGTCTGGCGCAGTTCCAATTCTAGCCGCTTCTCGCGTTCATCTGAATGTAAACAAACGGTTGGGAAATGGCCATTTAACATTCACTGGGAACAAGCTATTGAGTTCTGTGATGATGAATCCTGACGACTCCACTGACGGAATTTTGAACCTTGGTTTCTTTAATATGTTATTGCCGATTTGTGCAGCCCCGAAGAATGTTGATCTTCAGTGTTGCCCGGAAAATACTGCTAGCGTGTGAAGCATGTGGTATTAGCTCATCGTGAATGAAAAATGAGGGAATGAATGTGGTTGAAGCAGTTGGTTATAATTTGTCCTTTATTACATGTATTGACGAATAATTCGTGTCTTGGACGATAATTACGGGAGAATTTATTTCATCTGTCCGTCTGGTGTTTGACTGATCTATTGCATAAATATTTGGCATGTTACTTGGAACCCTGACCGAAGTATTTAGGACGCAATCACTTGAATTTTTTTCACTTTAATTCACTTTAATTAGTGGCGTTAAATATGTCTTCAGATAGACGACAGTGCATTTTATTTTTTACGTTATGCTATGGCAACTCACTTCATCGTGATGTCATTGAATTCTTTCGTTTTTCGTTTTTATTTGCGGTAAAGCTGTATGGAAGAGAAGGTGTATGAATGATTACAATCTTTCCTCAAGGCTTTTAGGACTGGCTCTTTCTGTGTACTGTGGGTGCTCAGTGGATTATCAACATTACATTATAGCGATATTTTCCATTTTCTTCTTTGGCTTTGGTGCTTCGTCGTCATAAATCAATTATGTCATCATCAAAATCAATCGTGACATAAATCAATTATGCAATATAGAAGCTCGAGTGGTGTGGCAGGTAGTGGCGTTAATGTATGTCTTCAGATAGGCGACAGAGCCTTTAATATGTTACCGTTTATGGTTATGGCTTTTCATGTGTCTACTTTTGTGTGATTTAGTGATTGAATAATAAATATTGATATGTAGTTTGATGTATGAGTATATTTTTACATTTTGTTGTACTGTTCTCTCGCGTTTTGACTCATTCCTTTCAACTTATGATTGCTATTTCCATGTTTTTGTACGTGATACATGACTTTTTTAGCGCTTTCATTTGCGTAAATGATTTATGATACTTAAAAACTTTTAAATATGAAGGTATTACTTCAGGAAAATTGTACCAAAATTTGCTATGGCGTTTTCAATTCTCGTAAGTGTATACACAAGTATGATTATAACATGAGTATGTCTCCCTTCCGTTTTTTCTTCGTTTCTTCCACTTCATCTGTATTTTATTGAACGAATGAGGCACAGTTCTGTCTGTGCGGCAATATTAATTACGTATCCCTCATTTCAATTTCAATGGGACGGGAAGAAATTCCCGCTATTGCAATGGGTCCTTCATAAGATCCTATTTCTGAAAACTTTAATGATCTCTTTTAAGAGTCCCTCTCAGATGAATGAGTGCGAACAATATGCTCGTCGGTGGCGGTCCTCCCTCCGAGTGAGCCCCTTTTGTTGCTTCCTGTCGTATTCTCCCGGACCCCTCACTTAGAAATCTCTTCCCTGGAACAAGTCTCTCATTTTTCTTTTATTGGATATTTTTCTTATAGTGCTCCGAACGCTGTAGAAAGAGTTCTGTGATTATGGAACAAAACTTTGTTTTCGGCCATTCTTTACTTTGCATTTTGTCTTTTATTCTTGGTAATATTTTATAAATATGCTGACCTTGAATAGGGAAATTGGTGCTATTTTTCTGCTTGGAATCATGCATGGAATGCATTTAATCTCGGAAAAATGTCACTGCTCCGCCGAGCCGTCGCATATGCTTCCTTTAGAGTGAGAAAATCAACTTAGAGGAGAGAGAGAGAGAGTCATCCATTCGACGATGTACGCACGATGTTTACAGGAATGGAGCCGACAAATTCACAAAAAAGAGACAAGCACCTACTATTAGCAAGCGTTCGGAACGGGGCCCGTCTTATTTATTCCAAATTGATTCACATGGAGTCGGAAATGTCTTCATTTACTACTTCCGCGCCGAGTTTTGTTTCTGTAAGATTCGTATCCTAATGCTGATTATAATGCTGGAAAAATGAGAATTTTCCTTTAGAATATGTAGTATACAAACGGAAACTTGCTTGCTTGCTATTTACTGACTAGAGTTATATTGTTTGCATGGTAATCGCGTGACAATTAGTGCCGGGATCGATTCTGACAAAAATTATTAGTTGTAGGGATGGATTGGTTCCAGGCTCCATTTCATAGGACCCTCACATGCTAATTGTATAATGTCAAACGTCTTGGTAATCGACGTTCATTTGAGTAGTGAAGTAGTCACTGAGTCAAAAAGTCAGAGAGAGAAAATACGTCAAAATCGGAGCTCGAAGAACTTTGGAACGAAGATGGTATATAGGATTTTTGTTGGCCATTCGAATTTCATCTTAAAACTGAAATGTTGATGTTATATTTCTTTTTTTAGCCGAAATTTGTGTTTTTCTTAGTGTAAGGCGTAGGTATGATTAAAATATTGTTGTATAATAGTCGGCTCCCATGCGGAATTGATGATTCCTCCGCTTTTTTATGCTGTGAAATGTGCGAAATATAAAGCTAGTGTGCTTTTCCTTCCATTTTTTAGTAGCTCTTTCCCTCGATTGTCAAGCTCTCCTTGACACTTATATGAACAAAATCCTTAGTTAGTGTGCAAGCTGCGAACGTAGCCGTGAATCAGAGCATCGCGAAATGGAGTTGGAAAGGGCGGGGAAGAAAATTACGAGGTTATATACAGACGTGTGTTTATAATTCCTATTGTTCGTAATTATGGGAACTATCCCCAATTGGCGTGGAGTTGGTGGTTTTTGAGAACCACTGCTGAGACTGAGGTTTTTCGAATCTAAGGCGCTGAAAAGTCTTCGACTTCCCTGAACCCAGCCTTGAAAAACAATGAGCGCGAGCCAGTACAGCTCCTCGCGTAGACATTCCGTTCTAGTGGGCCCTAGGGGCCTACTCCTAGGTTTCTACGTTGAATGCGACGTAAGTGAAATTGGGAAAATAGGTATTTCTAAATACCCGGAAGATTGTCTTGTACATTTTAAAGTTATTTTATGGCTCCCAATTTCGCTTGATTTAGATTTGCATAATTGCCTCCGAAAGACTTTCCTCGTAAGATGATTTGATTCATAATTTAAACGTCTGAAAACCCTTAAAAAAATTGAAAGAAGTTGCTTTTATTTCTCCTCCATAGGTTTTAGTTCTCCAAGGAAAACATCGAGTTTCCTGCCGGTGTTTCCTTTTTTATCTTTCATGCGTCTTTCTTGTCTTAAAGTGAAGGCGTATTAGACGGTGCGGAATACCCGAGCTGTTGGAGCTCCTGAAACAAAGCGTCGACTACCTTTAAAAATGTTTCGCCCGCATGTCATATTGCGTCGTTATTTTTCTGTTAAAAAGGAATTTTGGGATTTTGTACCCTGGCACATTTTAGAGAAGTATGCTTTTCGTTGGCCGTGCCTTTTCATCCATTCCTTCCGTGTGCCGTTGTGGCTCCCAAGTAGTCTCGGCAGAAGTCTCTCGAGGCTCCCCCTGGTGGACATGCCTCTGATGCTGTCCGCCGAGACCTCTCCGGAGACAGTGGCCCTCGGCTGCTTGCGCAACGTGAGTCGTTTGATAAGTGTTGTCGGGAAGACATTTGCTCTCCCTCGTCTCGCTCGCTTCAGCCCCTCCCACCACCCCTCTGTTCCCTCCGCGATAACGAGACCTCGCACCGCCCCGAGGTTGAACTTATTTTAGCTCCGGCCACCTTCCTCCCGAGAGAGAAGAAGACGACGCTTCCTCGAGATGCTCCCGGCGCGGCGAGGTCGAATGAGCGAGGAGAACGCTCTGGGTGGCTGGATGACGCTGTGCCTAGAGGACGGATGCGTCCTAATTCTGAAGGGGGACTCGAAAGTACGGACCGCGCAATATAGGCCTACCTCTGGTGCTCCTCTCGTCGGATCGGGATCTTTTTTGCCCGGAGAACTTTGTTGAAGCTGACTCATTTGCGTTTTAATTATGTGCTGAATATAAAAGAATTGTTGCTAATGGTGAGTTTTAAAAATCACCGCGAGACACGAATTGTAATTCATCTTGCACTCATCGTTAAGTGAGTCTTTTGCTTTCTTTCCATCGTGTTTATGTCCCTTCGGAGAGGTTGAAGATCGTTTTTTTTCTCTTTATGCTGTCATCATTATGCCATTTCATTGGCACTTTAAGATGTTACTGTAAAAATTAAGTAACATCGTATTTACAGAAAATGGGTCGCAATCAAAACATTCTACGGTGGCGAATTGAATATCAAACTGAGTTAACTAAATGAGAAAGAGATGGGGTTTCGGCTATCAAAATTCGGTTTCTCCGTGATTAATATTTGATTCCCTTGAAGTGAAATGTTTATATTTTGTTTATTATAATATTTTTTCCAATTCTGTTAGAATTTACAGCTAATAATAATAATCCTTTCTTCGGATACGCTAGTTAATTTGCTGATATTGATTTCATTGTCTCTCTGACCTAATAACCAGTAAAGGCAGTGCTCATGGAAAAGTCATTCTCATGTTGACCTCATAATCGATCTCTGTGGCTATGCATGTCATTAATACTATCTGGCTTCATTTCTTTGGTAGAACTCCCGACGTTAGGAATATATTTATAATCTAATGTGCTATTAAAAATGGTGTGGGACACAAAATGTCGGCATCTTGTGGCACTGCAAATTTTTGACGTAGATACGAAAGGAAAGACCGGTAGGAGACATTCTCAATTTTGCATTATATCCCGAGGAAAGGATATGAATGTGACCTTGAGGATGCCATGGACGTGTATCTCTCACACAGTGAATGCCATTTTTGCATATGATTTGTTATTCATGAAAGAATTGCCACGTCTATTACATTACATAGAAGAGTAATTTTAAATTTGTACAAGTCCCAGAAAACAGAAATAGACATAAATGGATGCAGAAAAGAGGCCAGCATAAGAAAAGGAGTAAGACAAGGATGCCCTCTATCACCCTATCTATTTAACATATTCATAGAAGAAACAATTGAAAGAATGAAAGAAAAGACCAAGGGAATTAAAGTGAACGGGAAAAGCATCCACAGTATCCGCTTTGCGGATGATATAACAGTAATTGCCGACTCCGAAAAGGACACGAATAAAATGATCCATGCACTCTCCAAAATCTTAGAAGAGTATAAGTTAAATATAAACAAGAAGAAGACCAAAATAATGGTAATAAGCAAGAGGAAGGAAAATGCCATAACGAATATTAAATTAGAAAATGAAATTCTGGAACAGGTTGATACCTTCTACTACCTAGGGAGTGTTATAAACAATGATAATACATTTGATACTGAGATTAGGAGAAGAATAGCCTTGGCTAAAAAAGCGTTCCAAAACAAGAAGGACTTATTACTTAATACCCACATCAGTTTTGAGACTCGGAAAAAGTTCATAAATATATTTGTTTGGAGCGTTTTGTGATATGGATGCGATACGTGGACAATCAGGAAAATGGAAAGAATCAGGCTTGAAGCAATGGAAATGTGGGCCTGGAGAAAATTAACAAAAACAAGGTGAGAAGATAGAAAAAGCAATCAACAGGTGCTAGAAGTAGTAAATGAAAACAGATGCCTTTTTTAAAAAATTGGACAAAGGAGAGCAAAACTGATTGGACATGTAATAAGGAATAATCAGTTCCTGACCAACATATTCGAAGGCAAAGTGGTGGGGAAGAAAACAAGAGGTCGACCCAGGACAGCATACTTAAAGAGCGTTGCACGCGAGAAGGGAATGACATCATACGCCCAGCTGAAAGAAACAGCGGAGAACAGGGACACGTGGCTGTTACGACAAGGTACTGCCTTTAGAACTTGATGATGATTACATTACCCAGCATTCACCCTATGACATGTCTTATCTCAGCGAAACTTGTCGTTTATACCGATAGTTGAACTGAATTGCAGAGTAATCTTGAATTAGTGCTTGATAAACTGCGGGTGGAACGGGTAATATAAATCCACTTTTGGAAAAAACCGCGATAGAATTACACCACGACATGATCGTGAATCGTCTTCTACCGAGAGCACCTTGGCCAAATCCAGAGATGGTTGGTTCCTCTTTTTTCCTGCATATCCGCCATTGGCAGAAAAGTTGTTTTTCAACTAAATTAACTGGATTTCGTCACTTCAAGTTCCATAGTATTAAGTCTTCCTCATTCTCCAACCGTAACAAATCAAGGGAAAAATACCCTTTCCTCATTCTATACATCTCGTCCACTTTCACATCTTCGCTGTCCACCTCTAGCTCTCACTCACAGCCTTACTCAGCTTTCCTTCTCCGCTTCGTTGATTTTTGATAAAATTTACGCGAATTGATATGGCTGGGTGGAACACTTCAAGTGTATCATAGTCTTAACCCCATTTGAATTTCAACTAAAGAAGTGTCCATTTACCAATATCTCATAGAAAACTACCAAAATACCGGTTAAAACTTGAATTCATTTCGGATAATGTTAAGCTAGAAATCGATTAGCTATCACACATTATTTTTAAGTGATTTATTTGTTGAATTTTTAACCATGTAAATAACCCAAAGAGTTTAAATGAGAATGTCCTCATATTCATTCATAAACTTCGCAGTTTTACGCCTTTAGTCATTCCTCCCCTTGAAATAATGTTTCCTTTTTAGAAGTTTATACCAAACAGCTTCTTTTGTCGTTATTATTCACATCACCCGCACCTGCGCCCATTTTTTCCTCCCACCTCCTCTCTTCCCAACCAAAGATTCTCGGCATCTTCGTCGCGCTGTATTTTCTCTCGATCATGTCCTCGACCCATCCTCAATACTCCTCCCTCTGCCAACAGCAGTTCCTCGCCTTATTGAATGAAAGTTATTATATTTTGCTCGGCGAAGATGCCACTGGCATTGAAACGGGGATGGAGTTGTTTTCTTAACCCACCGTCTTATTTATTCACATTCTACCTAAATTCTGTCTTAACCTCTTTCTCATCTCCTTTAATCTTACCCACGTATCCAAAAATTGTGCCCCTCGTCGACTTCAAAGGTTCGTCTTATAAAAAAAAGATCTGTCGTCATCGTCGTCATCCAGGCAACCCTAAACGACACGGCGCAACTGTAACAGCGCTTCAGTGCTTTCCATCCTTGAAGCTTCTTCAAGGCGTCTCTCTTTTTATTCGCACATCAAAAAGCTTTTTCTAAGGACTTCACCTTTCCTACCTCCTACTCGTGCGTCATCCCTTGCGTAATCTCATGCCGGCTGTTCTCTCAAGTGACCTTAAATTAGGAAACGCCACTAAGAATATTTTTCTTCTAATATTCCTGCCCTTCTCTTATTATCTCCTATCCTCCTTTCTAATTAAAATATGCTGTCCATCAAATGAGATCAAGACTACGAATACATTGAAAAGTGGGGTTGTATACGGAGGTGCTAAGAGGGAAGAACTACATGGAACAACAAAGAAGAAGAACCCTATGTGATAGGTGATGCTCGGCGAATTCGTGAGATTCATAATATGGGTAAAACATAGAGGATGTGTCTGCGAGGTATCCTAAGGTATATGGACCTCTCTTCATCTTGGGTGTAGAAAAGGGACTCTATAAGACTGTGAGAAAGCGAGCATTTAATTGATGACCTGCAGAGAACCAACACACGGCTTAGAATACGGATAGTATGAGGTACTTGCCATTCCTGTCAAGCCTTGCGCACTGGGCAACGTACTCAAAATGGATCCGGAGCGAATTTGATGTGCGTAGGACAGTGCTTGAGAATAAAACAACTTCGGCGGTCGCATTTGCAATTTTTGAAAGAATTTTTAGAAAAAGTTTTGAGCATGAATGATTTTATTTTTCACTGTGTGATATTACCAATACATGCTTTTTAAAGTAAGTATTTTTATTAATATTTTTTACGATTTTCAAATAATTAGGCTACCACTATTGTGTTCCCATTTATCGCTACCTCCTGCCTCTTCCTCCTGCGTTCGTCATTCCATTAATCGCAGCTCACGTGCGTTGCAATCCGCTGATGTAGTACTCCTATTCGGGCTAACTTCGAGACTTGAACGGAAGGCTCCCATCGACTCATCCCTTAATCATTCCGTTTTTACATGAACGTGTAATGACTGACGGATAAATACCAAAAGGAATTTTCCCCGAACCGTAGATGCAATGCGTGAAATTCTCTCGGGATTCCCAGCGGGTTCAATTTTTGGCTGCTGCCAACGTTTCGATGGATAACACTTCCATCGTCATCAGGGTAATGATGCCCGGGCCGCCTGCGTTCTTCCTTATATAGGGTCTTGGACGGTTACATCTGACTGACCATGGTTGTTTCTTCTTTCCGTTATTATTTTTGAAATTAACGGTTTCCACCCTTGATTTATCGAGTACCCCGAGTCTCGATTCAAGTTATTGGGCTGAAAATGTATTTCTATGGCTTCTTTAAATAACCTTTCCCAATAACCATTGGCCTTGTATATGACTTTCGCATCGCTAAAGGAGATGAGATGTCCTCCTTTAGGCTATGCTCCGCCACGGCGGATTTATCAGGATGATACAACCTAATGCATTTCCTGTGTTCTTTTAAGCGTGTTTCAATTGTGCGGCCTGTTTCTCCAATGTATGTTTTCCCACATTGGCATGGAATTTGGTCAACTCCCGGTGTCTTGAGTCCCAAATCGTCTTTCACTCGGCAGAGATGAGCTCTTAATTTTTTGGTTGGTTTATGAATAATCTGGATGTTATGTTTGTTCAAGATTCTTGATATTTTCCCCGCCACCGTAGAAATGTACGGAACAGAAGCTTTGGCTATGGGTTTTTCTTTGTTAGTCATAGTTTGGTAGATGCAATAATCGGCGTAAATAAGGAAATGACACGCTTCGGGATGTCGGGGAAATGCCCCCCTTAATCTCAGTTCCACCTCGTCTCCTATGTGCTCTTTTAAGTGCCTCGTCGCCTCGTGATGTTCTGAAAGCCACGACTCGCTCTCCCACCGGCGACGTATTTTGCGTTCTGGGTCGAGAAATGTGTTTCAAGAGAGGGAGATGTGGAGAGAAAGGGAGTGACTGAAGAAGAAAACTCTTTTTATGATAAACAAAATATCAACTCGAGAGCTCTCCTCTTCCATCCGGCCTCCCCAGCTCCCCCACGCCCTCGCCTCCGTCATCTGTCCCGCTGGACCGGAGTAAAAGACGAGGCGCGCGGGGGAGTCTTGTGTGTGTTTTCAGCCGCGGGTGCAGCGAACTCCTCCTTGGCCAATCGATATTTGGATAGCGGTCGGGGGAGGCATGTGAGTGAACTGGAGGCAGGGCCGAAGAAATGCGGCGTATCGACTGCTATATGCGATAAGCCCGAGATATCCCATTACGATATTGATCATCTACATCTATATACTACCCCGCGAGCCGCCGCATGGGCTTGTGGCAGGGGGTGGCAGGTCACCAGCCTTGTAGAGATGAAAAGTTTTGGAGGTGAAATGGTGACATGCCCAATGATGATGTATTTGAAGGAGCTCAGTTTTTATTGTGGTCGCTTATTGTGCGTGGAAAGAACGAGTTTTTGTACCTATCTGTTCGGCAGAGTATCTCTCTTATTTTATCACATTTGTTAGACCTAGAAATGTAGTGAGGCGTCATGGTAATATTCTCTGTGTCGCTCTGAAACATACCAGTTATGAATATCTCAAGCAGCCTAAGCCTAGCGTGTAGCCTCTCGAGTCTCTAGGGGCTCCCAACTTAATCCCTCTAACAGTTATGTAACACTATATGTTCGTTCTTAGCAGTTTTTAACCAAGCGTGCTGCTTTTCTTTGTACTTTCTTAATTTTTTTGGTTAAATCTCTATGACCAGGGTCCCAAATGCTCGCGGCGAATTCGAGGTGTGGCCTAACCAGAGCGAAGTAGCATCTCTCTTTTACTTGTTCATCCGAGGACCTTCCTATTATACGCTTAACAAAACCTAGTTTCTTTAATGCTCCGCCACATATGTTCTGTAAGTGTGTTACCCACGGTATAGGTATCAGAAGTGAAGGTAATTCCATAATATATTTTACTGTATCTGAACATTATATATTTACTCCAAGTGTAGGTACGGTATTTGTTTTATGACTTTCGTAGAAAGTGAACTGTGGAGCATTTACTAATATTTAGTTCTAAACCCCACTCCTGGCACCACGAATGAACGTTGTTAAGGTCAGATGACAGAACTTCACAGTCCGCGTCTTTGCTTAATTCACGGTGGATTACTGTATCGTCTGCAAATGAGCTTAATTTACTGCTAATTCGAGAACTTAGTTCATTAATATAAATAATGAATAAAGGAGGGCCAATCACGCTTCCCTGAGGAACACCGGGTGTGACTTCAGCCATATCAGAGCTAAAACCTTCAATAACTACTTTTTGTTTTCGATCACTGAGAAAGTCCCATATCCAGTTTACTATTTTTTTATTAACTCCGCATGAATACAATTTATAAATGAGTTTTTTGTGAGGAACCTTGTCTAATGCCTTCTTCAAGTCAAGGAATATCGCGTCGATTTGCTTATTCGATTCACCTGATTTTAGGATATCATGAAGGAAGAGCGCAAGCTGTGTTTAGCCAGACCTGCCCTTTCGGAAGCCAATCTGCGCCATAAGATGCATCACTTCGTTCTGTTAGCCCGTGATCACTCGCACGCAATGTACAATGTGCGATACGTAGTAATCGATGTATCGTAAGCGATATATTACTGATGCGGTCCAACCCGGATTGGTACTATTTGGACGATGAAAAGGTAGGTTGGGGAATACGTGCATTTTCTCTTGCTCCCACGTTGACAGGTCAGGAGGTCACACAGTATTGCCCTCAAGACGATCAGTATTCTTCTCGGAGAGCGATTTATCGAGATGCTTTGCGGAGTTACTGTCGCGCTACTAACAGTTTTTTATCACCTCCCTCTTCAAAGATTTCCCCCGCCCCTGTCTCTTATCGAAGCCGCATGCCATTGCTTGTATGTGCGGCCTTATGTGTTATGTAGTGCACTGAGGTCTTATGCGGTATGTATGGTTACTGAAAAGTGGTATTTCATCTAAGGAATGGCTTTTGTTAATGTACTCTCTCTGTCCATTCGCTGAACGAATTTCCGGTGATTTCTCGTCAGAATTTCTTTATAAGTAGAATGATTTACTTTTCCTTGTGATGGTGTGATAAACTTAAACTGGATAATAGATATCGAGGAATACGATACACAATATGCTGGAAAGGAAGCGTATAAGGAAGAGGTGGTAATAAACAGCAGCGCCTCTCGTTAAAAGATAGCTTTGTATCTTGCCTATTATCACTGTCCCATCTTTCTAAAGGGTTACGAAATCGATGCGTTGACTTCAATAGAAAACGCAAATACTGAAAATACGATTCTTACGTACGGTGTTGTATTTACGGATTTAATGCTATGTGGTCACTACATTGCTGCAATTGCATTTGTCACGAATAAAAATTTACGGCGAAGCGCTTTTTTGGATCATGAATTTCGTTCTTCAGTTAAAGAAATCGCCATTCCGAAATCTGTTTAAAGACTGAACGAGGTTTGGGTATGCAACAAAGTCATTAAAAGGACTTGTGTGGGAGCCCCTAAAGAATCGGAGGTTACTCGCCGGGGTAAGACTGTTCGAAAAAGTTCAAGGTGAGACGGGATGGTTTTTTCACCCTGTTTCTTAGACTGACAGAAGTGGTAAAAATACGAGATGTACTGCTAAACTGGTGGGTAGATATATTTTCCGGTATCAGACACTTTTAGCTACTGCCACCAAAACAGGCACTAAGGCACTCCGTTAATATCTATTTGACATTCATCCTTTCCCTCTTCTCATACCTTTTGCCCTCTTAAGCCCTCCTCCTCTTTGCTGGCCTCGATTTCCCTGCCGCATGCTCTTACTTACGGTGTAGTTCGGAGGAAGCGAAGTCTTGTAGGTACTGACATGCTCGATGCATTTCGGACCGTAGGGAAAGTTGGGTGAGGAGTTAGTTGGCGAAAAGAAGTTGAGTGGAGGGGAGTATGATTAGCCGTCAAGGATAGCAAAACAACAGCGTAGTATTCTATATTTTCAGGCGTGGAGAAGTGAAAATACATCATGGTGGAATCAATACTTAAAAATTTGTGAATTTCTCATGACCCGTTTTGGTGTTTAGAGTTACACACCACGTATCGGCGACATTCTGTGTCAACAATAGGATGATACCTTTCGTCTGAAAGTAAACCATTATGAAAATTATATAGTTAAGTTATTGATCCAACTGCATGAATTTAATTGCCATGAAATGTTACGCTCTTGATGGAAAACTAAAATCGGAATATTTACACCGCAGCACAGTTGATAGGAGAGAAGTTTCATGTTTCACTCAGATAAGTAGCCCTGGGAACGACCGGTTTCGGTTGTGATGCCATCATCCGGAACAAAATGTGCAATGAGATACAATTGATGGTGGCATGACAACCGAAACCGTTCGTTGCGATTAAAATTAATCTGCGGAAACCACAAAGACGAGTTTTTATTTTAATTGTGCAAAGATTCCTCGAAGTTTGATCTCCATATTATGATTATTCATTGCCTAAGCACCATTATGTTAATCCCAAATGTTAAACCGATTTTTTCTGCAGACGATACAAATATCGTTGTGACGGCAAGCTCTTATAAAAGTCTTGTACTAAACTCTAGTCTGTTGTAGAACTAATTAGCCAGTGGTGTTGTGACAACAAATTAAAACTAAAGACTCAGAAAAGTAAGTTAATGCAATTCTCCCTCCGAAAATTATGTCAAACCCCACTGATGAAAGCAAACGGAGCATCAGTTGAGAAAGTTTCAACATTGAAATTCCTAGGTATCTACTTAAATGAGAGTATTACTTGGGAAGGACATATTCATCACCTAAGAAGTAAACTTAGTACAATTTATCTCCTGAGACAACTACGCCATACAACAAGTAAAGACGTGCTGTTGAGTGTATACTATGCAGAGTTTTATTCTCGAATTATATACAGTATCCTATTCTGGGGTTCATCAAGGCTATCGATAAGTATTTTTAAATTGCAAAAATGAGCAATTAGGATAATAGCTGGGAAACCATATAACTCTCCCTCCAAGCCTATCTTGGAGGACTCAAAATTACTTCCACTCCCCTGTATATACATTTACATTGCTGTAACCTATGTAAAAAATAGTCGAAATGATTTTGTACTAAATAGTGGTTATCACGACCATTATACAAGAACATCAACAGATAGTCATCATAAAAACGTCAGAACAAAATCTTGACAATCTGGACCAAAGGAATTGGGCATAAAATTATTTACTAAGCTGCCTTCCCACCTAAAGCAAATGGGAAACATAAATGCCTTCAAGTCCAAACTAAAGAATAATCTATTACAGAAAATGTTTTACTCAGTAAAAGAGTATCTTGATCGTATAAAAATGTAAATGTTGAGTGTAATCTTTTATTTCACATATGTAAGTTTTTCTGTGATTAGGTATGGATTATATTATTTATTTTTTAAACTCACTGCTAATGCTTTATTAATGTAAAAATTTGATGGAAAAAAATAGTTTGTTATTGCATTGACTATTCCTACTATGTAGGTAAATTTTTTAACCATGTAGTATGTGTATACCTGTTTATATTTTTTTTGACGTGCCACATATCGGTTATAGATAGTTTTCATTGTATCAGATCGAACGTGGCAAATAAACTATTATTATTATCATTTATGTGGACATAGTGGGACGCTCTTCCTACAATGGACCCATACTGCATACATAAAGAGTCACACATTAGCCTATTTTTTGGACTCGGGGGGGCTTCCCTTTAAGACGGATCTTTTGCGCCGGTGCCTCGAACTTCGGTTTCTCCGCTTGTGGAAATAGATTTCTTCCTCGCTCCCGCGCCACGTGTCTCTCCCACCGGACGACGGCTCTCCTGTCGCCCCGCAACGGCGACCGCGGAATCTTTTCACGCGCCCTTCATCACGTCCCTCTCGCTCCTCGTCTCCCTCTCGAGAGGGCGATGATATCGCAACCCATCCATCCGTCCTCTCGCTGCGACAAAAGAGCCCCAACTCCCGAGGGGTGGCGGGCGAAACTGTGTCCTCCACACCCCCGCTCTTCCTCTCGGCTTCCATGGCGGGCGACGCGTGCTCTAGCCGCCGCTTCGCGCAAGGGAGCATTCGGTGAAGGGTATCGAGGAACACATGGCGATGCCCTCCCGGCGATAACCTTCAACGGTACCTATTCCGAAGAGAGAGAGAGAGAAAGACCATTGTGCTGCGCTGAGTGGCCAGGGTGATGATGGAAACACCGTGAATGAGTTTTTTTATGAATTGGAAATTTAATTCTAAGTTATTTTCTGTTTAACTTTATTTTCCATCTTGTACATTTTTTTAGTAGGCTGTTTAGTTTGAGCTAGGGATGAGTCGATTCCACTTTTTTTCGATTCCGATTCCGATTCTTTCAAATCGATTCCCGATTCTCGATTCCGATTCCATCGATTCTTATTCCTAATAACAGGTGGGATATTGATATACCAGTAGCGTACGACTATTATTTAAATTCAAGTATTGGCTAAAATGAAATAACAAAGACAATTAAGTAGCTCAAAAAGTATATTTATTAACAAATAGCAAATATATCCTCAGCTTATTGAGGTAGTATATAAAAAGTGCAAATTGATAGCCTACACCCAAAATTACTGAGACAAATATGATGTGATAAATGAAATTTGATTTGAATATTTATACATCTGGAATCGATGGAATCAGAATCGACTTTAGGCGATCGATTCTAGATGCCGATTCTAATCCTGAGAATCGGTGGATTCGAGAATCGACATTTGGATTCGACTCATTCTTAGTTTGAGCGGTATCAACTCAGGTAGAAGACACGGATGTGTGAATCGCACGGTGAAGAGATTATTCGCCTCTACCGAGATCCCAATCCTGGGGAATTATTTTTTTATTTTACAGATTTTACATCTATACTTATTGTATTGTAATCACTGATAAAATACTCTCACTTTATTTTGGACGCCCACCGAGGTTTCTTTGTCAGCAAAGATAATTCCGTCCTTGAAAATGAGATAATTGTTGGTGCCTGCAATGAAGTGTGGAAATTTTACCGATGTTTCCGTTAAAAAAGAACATGTGAGCCCAAATTTTGTTTCATCGGATCAGTGGATAAGGGCAGAGAAGGTGGTACATAAGTAGCTGAGGTTTAGGATGTGGGTTTGGCGAAGGGTGGATGAAGGTGCGGTGGGTTCTGTATGAGATGTAGGGAATACGGATGACAGGAATTAAGACGAAGAGTGATAAGCATATTATGGAGGAAAGGAATCCGTTTGAGAAAGCGGCGGCGGTGGGCGACAGAATTCACGAAGGAAACGGAAGTGGTAATGGGATTGATAAGCATGGAACTGGCAAGTACGATGAAATTATTTAATTGCGTCCAGTTGCAACATTTTGCTTGGAGAGCAAAATTTAAATCGTTTAACAATCGTATAATGATGAAAACGAGAAGAAAACAGTATTTTGAAATGTTAGGGTTATGCATTCGAGAAATAACCCTGTTCAGTCGGGAATGCGCTCATTTTGTAGGAATGTTAGTTATTCGTCGCGTCAAAAAAAAAACTATCTATCTTATATCAGAACATCATGTTTGTAAAACGAAAAACGTTTGGGGACAGAGTTGAAATAATTTGGTTCCATTCGTCTTAACACCTGAAGATGACGTGCTTTCGTTGAATTTCGGTTTTTGTCAAAGTAATTGCTTGGAAACACCCTACCGAGGCATTGTTTTGCAGTTACTAAAATTGCCCTTAGTCACGGACAAGTTTGCTTAGTAATAAAAAAGTAAAGAGTTATCCTGGGCATGCTTACGTCGTGAAATAAATTATTTTCGTTCTTTGAAATGAAGACAATGCTAGAACTATTTACAATTACGTTGAACCTACTGTTAATTTAGTCTCATTTTGAGGTGGGCTTTATTGAGTGATTTTAGGTTAGTTTGACCCTTGAATGTGTACTTCTGTTGGTTGCCTGCCTTTAAAATTTATCAGTCTATGAAAGGCGATCTGCGAATCATTCACAGGTCGTGTACTCATCGTAATGTCTTAAAAGAGTTTTTCCATTTAATAATTAGTTATTTAATAACTCTTAGAATGAAGCTCATACAAAATTCATTTCATTATTAATTTTTAGCAGTTCAAACCAGGACATTCAGATAATTTCAATTAGATTAGTATCGTAGTCATTAGCGTGGAGTGAAATCGCGTGAATTTACGTCTTGAGTGTTGAAGTGCTGAGTCACTTTAATCATTACTTTCCTGCATCAATTATGCCCTTCAATAAATTCTACGTTAATAGCCCTGATAGTAATGGCATGTAGCATTAGTTTCTATTTTGTATGTTGAGAATATTTCATGAGTCAGTTTCAAACTCAGTTGATGGGAGATTTCTGGTACTACTAATCTTCGTATGTTTCGTTCTTTTCTCGGTGTAAACAGATGAACTCCTCGCCTCGTGCGTGATCTTTGTCATGTACCCCAGTGAGTTATGTTCGTATTTTCTGAAATGAAGATTTACTGAAAATAATTGTGTAATATTTCGGGTAATTGTTAATTCGATTTATTGAAAGGGCAGTGATACCGCCTAACTTATTACTCAGCGACATCATAGGTGCATTATAATTATCCTTTCCTTTCTTACTGGCAACGTATTGATTATTTTCCCCTCTGTAATAACTCCTAGTCAAGTTTTTGATGACATTTACCAGATGCTAAATTATTGATTACTCGGAATGCGACAGTCCGGCTTTATGTTACGGCCAGTTATAAATGCGAGACCCGCGATAGTTGAGCGGAGCTTAATATCCCTGTGATCGAGAGAAAGTGAGAAAATGCATAATTTCGCTGTATATACTCCAAGAATGAGCTTATTATATAATTTTATGTATTAAAGCTATGCTTTTCAATGTTGTAGTAGAACGCTTAACTTTATCCCCATCTTAAGATGTCATTCATGCCATTCTCGTTGTTCTATCTTGTGTGTCAACCGTGGGGCCCTGAAGGGCACCCTCGTTGTCAGTTCGTGGACCCTTAAGGTCGGTTGTGAGATAAACTGAGTGGGTAGCTTGGCATTTCTGTTTAACTCTGTCCATGGGGATTCAGCCCACGCCATCATATTGCCATCGCCAGAGGCTGCGCGATTTTCGGAAAAAGTCCCTCTGTCATGTCAATCCCAGTTTTCTTTCTCCTCATAACTCCCCGCCCCTGGGATCAACATGAATCTGACGTGTTCTTTTATTGTTATGCGGTTCGATCCCTAAAGTTATCTCAATCTGAATGGTGTATCAATGGCCAGCGAACATTTTGGCCGACGTCGACTGTAATACCTCTCACTGTGTGACGTTTTCCCTCGTCTGAGGAACAGGAAACACGAAATATCGAGTTCAAGTTTTCGAAAAACATTTCCCCGAACTACACTTCCGTATTTTCATCCGTTTTATGTTCGTTATCTTATCTCTCGTAATTATTAGGCTTTACTTGTACGAACTCAATGGATGGATAATGAAGACGTGTAGGTTAGAGTTTCAGTTATCCTGCATGGATTAAAATTCTTGGAACGGATGACTCAAAAATGTATAATTATAATTTTTCAATGCCCTCTACTCCGCTCAGTGAGTCGTCTCAGCTGAATGTCGTAAAATGATGACCTGACACAGAACTATCCCATCATAGCCTAATAAATGTAATATATCATACTTGTGCCCATTACTAAAGTAGCCGCCCAATGTTTTCCTGTCTTTTCTGATTCTATTTCCTCTATAAATAGCTCCCGCTTTGGTGGTACTCCATGAGAAACAGTCGCGGGAAGGTCATTTTAAATTCATCTTCCTTATTCTGCCGGTAAAATTGACATGAAAAGCTGTGAGGAATATTAAAGGCTGTCTCAAGCTCTATTTTCTGAGCCAAGTTCGAACTTTCAGTCTTCTCCTTGAGGGATTAGTTTTCATCATTATTAGCTGAGTTTATATTTTATTCTTTAGTACGACGTATTATTCCGAAATTAATGTTATTGACAATGTAATAATAACTTCAATACTTTGAACTCCTCTGAAAGTTTACTAGTTTTTGTACAATGCAATTTTTTCAAGTTATTTTGTCATTGTTTTGTTTTAGGATACTTTGACTTCTTGGTCTAATCAGACGTCTGAAGGTGTTAAAAATGTTATATTATTAGGCCAGACAATTGTAGTAAATTTCTCTCAACGTCTTACAATTATTCATTGAAACGATTTATATCTGATCAAAAGGTGGATTTTGTTTCAGGAGTACACTAACAGGGGCTCAGAACACAGAAGTGATTGCTTAAGAAAATACTAGGGTCATACATGATTTTCAAATTATTACTCGCGTCTCGGTATCGTTCATTTTTTCAAGTATGAATGAGAAGGATTGTTTAATCTGTAATAATATTTTATGTCAATTTTTGACGAGAAAGACGTTGCGTCAAAAATGTGTTAAAGTGAATGCCATGCATTTTTATTTTACTTAAGTTACTGCTCCAATGTATGGTTTATTATGAAATGCTCATGTAGACAAAGATATGCGTAAAATTCGTTTTTCATATTTGACTGTGAGCGTGTCACTCCAATCGCCGAGACATTCGGTTCACTAATTACTATAGTGTCTAGTTTTTATTCAGTTTAAGTTGTTGAGGTTAGTCTAATACTATGTTTCTAGATACATTTGGTAGAAATTAGAAATATACTCGCTCCAATTTTATATTAACTCATTGAATCATGTGAAAATCGTCATATTTGATGTTCTGAGGAGCTGTATTTGGAGTATTTTGATGCCGTATGCATGAGATATTGTTGTGTGACTTTTGGAAGTGTGAAATACACTATGTATGGCAACAGTTCGAGTCGAGTTTCAGTGTAAATAAGTCTATAATTTATAAATGTGCTAGTGTCCTTCCAATAACACCTCGGATTTTCTAGTCTGTTTTCACTTTAATTCTCACCGAATTTTTCTTGTGGGTGTCACTTTAGGTGAGACGAATTTAATTTTTGTGCTTTCGTTTCCAAAGTATCTCTCCGTGTGCTTTACAGGGTGTCCAGCACTCTGGAAAACCGGGAAGACCGGGAAATCTCAGGGAATTTTATTTTCACTGGAAATATCAGGGAAATCTCAGGGAAATATTGAATTGATTGTGGAATTTTCTGTGGTGTAAATATATAAAACAGCAACGGAAGCAATGTGCCTTTTTCGGCAAGTTGCTAAGTGAAATTTCCCTTGCGTTGTCGCATTTTGCATTCCTGTAATCACCGAAAGTTGGTAAGATGTTTTCTATATAAGTACATTGTGTTCTTATTGGTCACAGTCTGTAAATCAGTGGCGTTAAGAACGTGCCTTTATCGGCAAGTTGCGAAGTCAAATTTCCCTTGCGTTGTCGCATTTAGCAAAATAAGGGAAAAAGTCAATTCCTTCAGTTTTTCAAGTTGTTGATCATTTTATATCAATGCTATTCATAGCAGTGTGGCTGTAATATAACCTTGTTCCTGAGTACCAACATGACAATGTTTAAATCTAGGAAAGGGTTGTGATGTGATTTTCTCTCAAAGTATTTTAAAGTTTTGTGTTTATTTACCTGCAAATATGCAAGTTTAAAAATAATCCTTACGTTAAAGCACCCAAAAACATACGAAACATTCACTTATAATTAACGAGAAAAAAATCGATATTTCCTCTGGAAAAATAAAAATTATGCTTGGAAAACCTGGAAATCTCAGGGAATTTTCAAATGCCCACCTTCTGGACACCCTGGTTTTAGCACAAAAGTAGGTCATTGTGTAATAAATCAGTTTCAATTTTTGTGACAATGTTAATTTGGGGCCGAGGTGATGGTGTCTTAAGAATCTTCCTTTTACTTAATCTCGCTGGAGTATTGAAAATTTTTCATGCTCTTTGAGGTGAGCTGCTGCCCCCCCCCCCACCTCCCCTCCCCGTTGCAGCTGTGAGGGATCCTGCTTACGAGTACGAGATCTCTGGAGAAGATAAGAGTGTCGCCGAGTCGGCTAATGAGCGTGTCACTTTGGTCTCCTTGCAGCGTGCGCCCAGAACCCGGGGCTGAGCCAGCGCTTCCACGCGGGCCTGTGGGTGGGCAAGCGTTGGTCTTGCTGCCAGCGGCCCACGAGATCCGCGCCCGGCTGCGACTCCACGTCCCCTTGGGGCTCGGCGCTCACCTGCGTCCAGGAACTCCCCGCTGACGGGGACACCAACCGTCTCGGTGAGAATCCACGTAAAACACCTTTCATTTGCTTCCCCATTTATGGCGTTGACGTGGGGTGGTGACGGGATGACGGTCCTGAAAATTAGTCTCCAGATGCTCTCTCACGAGCTGAGTATACATTCTTACAGGGTTATCCCTGAACTTGATCAGGTGACTAATGCATTCCCTCGGAGGAAATGAGAGTATATCCTTGCTTGGTATTGTTTCTTATCCAGGTCGTATAAGAAGGCAGTGTAAATAATTAGTTTTTGGAATTCAGTCTTTTATTGTAAGTTTTCAGCGCATGTTGAAAACGGGGAAGTATTGGAACGTATAAGATACTATACTAAACTCCAATACAGTGTCATGTCTCAAGTTTTCATTTCACGCTGAAGGTATGAATAAGTATGGGAAGTATGAGCTGCGTGATCGTCTTCGAGAAAGAATAAGAAAGTATGAATAAGGCTTGGGAAAAAGGAAGGTAAGGTTTACGAAAAAGACTTAAAAATCGACTAAGGAAATAATTGGTTTCAATGAGGTGTGAAAGACCATGATGGTTGGAAGAATGCGGGTTTAGCGCGTTTGAGTGTGAAAATAACCAAATAACAAGTGCTATTTGAAATGTAAAATAAAAAAAATCGTTCTCGCTAATTGCGAAATATGGATGTTCATTTAATTTAAGCATAAAACCTTTCGTGTCTTCTTCTTCTTCTTCTTGATGTCGTGCACTATTCAGTACATTGGCTACTCAAGCATCGCCCTCTTGTCTGTTGAATCAGGTCCCCAGTATCTCTAACCGCTGTCCACTCTTCGATGTTTTGTGTCCAGGAACTTTTTCTTCTCCCTCTTGGACGCTTCCCTTCAACTCTCCCTTCCAAGATCAGACTGAGGATTTTGTACTTTTTCCCTCTCAGGATGTGTCCAAGATATGATGTTTTCCTCTTCTCAATTAACTTCCTCAGCGAACGATCTAGGCCTGCTCTTCGCAGGACCTCAGTGTTTGAAACTCTCTTGATCCATGAGAAACCGCCTTAAGAACCACATTTCAGTTGCTTCCAGTCTTTTCGTTGATGTTTTCTTAATCGTCCAAGTTTCCACTCCATACAATATGACGGGTATTACGTAGCACTGCACCACTTTTATTCTAAGAGCCAAGGGAGTGTCTTTATGGATCAATATATTATTTATACCTTTCGTGTACGGTTCTTAATACTATTTTTATGCACAGAAATTGAGAATCTGAATCTGTAGGTTTCGCGGTTCTCCAAGGATGAGGAAATTCTGCGGTGGACCCGTTTGTTAACAATAGGGCTGCGACAGCTTGCGGTGGAGGGAATGAGGAACCAACGAAGCCTCGCTTAGTTGCTTACTCTTCCTCGTGGCCGTTGTTGACGGCCGCCATTTCCTTCCCAGAGCCCTGGCTTCTTGGAACGGTGGCGACATTTTCAAGGAGTAGTCCATGGCTTTAATACTTATGATCTGATGTTGAGTCGGTGATGCCTTTCTGTATAGAAACACATTTGCTCTCGAAACGGTATTTCACCCTCGAAACGAACGTTATTTTAATCTGGACTCCGGAATAGTTTTGCCGACAATGTTTTTCTGTTCTATATGTTGCTTCTAATGAGTAACGTAACAAGGAGTATCGTGGACTGATGATTTCACCGGCTGAAACTATTAACGTTTGGCTGTTAGCTTTTAATGCCTGCCTTATAAATCGTTCTGGTTCGATGTCGTCGAAGGCATTACATTACAATATTATTGCTGCAACTTAATTAATCTGCAGACACTATTGCTGGAGGTATGTCTTTTGGGCTGTGCATATACAAGGTAGTGTATCAAGATGTTACCTTACGTATAGTTCTGGGATGTGTCTAACTTCCAAATGGAACACGCTTATAGTTAATGCTTTTTGACGAGGAGTTCTATGAACATTAAAGCTGTTTTGCTCTCTTCTAGCCGATAGTATTTCCGTCAGCGCCGTAGGAATGAATTTACTTTTGTCAGTTCCTCCGCCTATGTTTGAAAGCTGATACAGCTAACTCAAGGAAAGACTTAAATTTTCTGTTTCTTCAGTTTTTCTGTTTCAAATTGGACGACTGTCGATCGGCCCTACAGGTCATCTAAAGGCTTCTAAATGACTCACTTCATATGTTTCCTAGTCCTTACATTTAGGCGTTGACAGTGTAATAGTACCTTCATTCGAAAACTTACACTTTCTTATCTCTCTGAGATAGGCTCGAGAAAAAGGAAATACGTTACTCAAAGCACGCGACCACTCAGTTTAATCCTCGTGTACTCGGAAACACCGCATTATACAGTATAAGGTGATTGATTGTCGTTCTAATGGTGAATTTCCCCAAGATAGTGTATCATTTCTTAACTGGCTTAAAGATATTATTGGAAACGTCATGGAATCTTAGCTATCGTAAATGTGAGAAGGAACTTGAAGCCGTGTTAAGCAACCTTTGGAGTCTCATAAAACAATGAAGAAATACGCCTGTTGAACGCGCGGAGCATTTTGTTTTTGGCCAGCAATATTCAATTAGACACAACCAGAGGAAGATTATTGAAGAGTTTAGCAAAAAAGCTGTGTAAGTGTTGGCTGTAGTGCTGTGTGCTTCCTTTTTATAGGAAGTTTTTTCTCCCTCATGGCCTTTCTTTACGTGATACTTAAAAATTAACTCCAGTTAGTGGTATCTCGTCCACCGCAAGCATCTTTGATGCGGATACGTTTTATTCCGAAAGATTTAGGCTTTGAGTGGTAACTCCCTCATTTACTATATCGTCGTATCCCTGCAGGTGATGATGAAATTGTACTCGAAAAGTATTATTTTCGTTTTGTGGTTACATAGCTTTTTTAGTGGTCTCTAATTAACTGCCGTTTGAAAGCTCTGCTCCACATGAAGGCGGCATAATCGTGAAACGAGGTTGTTGACCTAAAATGATCATCCCTATTTCCTTTTTTTCGCATTATATTTCGACTCCTGTTTATGCAGTATCTCAATGAAATTAGCAGTTGTGTCTTAGCGACCGACGCAAAGGTAGAATAGAATAGAAAAAGGTATAATGTCCTAGAAACATTTGCTCCTATGCGCAAGGTTTTACATCTAATCATCGAATTAGCATACGAAAAAAAGAAAAACAATAGTGAAACAAAATACATTAACGTAAATGAAGGTCTCAGTTTTACAAAAATATGGTATGTATTGAAGGGAAAATATTAAAATAGAAAGACCAGAGCAACTGAATATTGCAACTCATAACATAAATAAAATACAAGTTTTAGATTTTTATAAACCTCTGGGCATTTAACAGTTTTCAACTATCACTAATTTTAGTTTCCATGTGCGTATGCAAATCAACAGTTTCAACAATTTACGCATGAACAAGATTATAAATGAACAGTTACAGCAATCAAAACAATTACAATTATCAACGGAAAGAGTTACAATTAGCAAAATATACAAATCCAATGATTGATCCAAATTGACAGTTTATTCAAATATAGTAGTCCACTAGCGATTTTTTTAGTTAGTTAAAAGCGGTACTTGTACCTTCATATAATCCGTATAATTTATTTCTCAAAGATGTTTTTTTGTCGCAACGCCATAACTCCCATAATTATCTTCAAAACTAATGATTCAAACATAGTTTTAAAGTTTATGTTCCCCGATATTGATGAAAAGTAGACAAATTGTTTTTAAAGTTTTTGTATAAAAAAGATACAACGCCATCTGCTGACAATGTAATGAACTAATATGTTGGCAATGGTTACGTGCTTAAAAGACTGTGGGAGGTGCCATCTGTTAACACATAGTTTAGTTAGATTGTTTACATTCTACATGCAATTAGTGTGACCGTTTACGTTTACGTTATGTATCTCTAACACAAGTATAAATAACGTATAATTGTCCATGGGAAGAAACAGGTAAAAGAACAGGAAGAAAGAAGGAAGAAACAGGAAGAAGCCGCATACTGTGCGAAATATTCGCTCGGGTCATCTAGTAGTTTCATATTCTACACTGTCATTTTCTCTTGCGTAAATAACTATAATTATAATAGTAACATTGATCGATATAACATTTTTTATATTATCTGGTAATTTATTCCAAAAATGCATGATTTTTCCAGAAATTATTGTTCATCAGTTACCTTGCGGTGAGATGGAAGGTTGGCAGCGTTGAAAATACGATTTGAAATCCTTTGCTCCGTTCGCTTGAAAGCGAGCGTGCTTGTTGGCTCATTTCGCTCAAATATCTCTCCTCAGCCGCTCACGGTGCGTGCTGGACAGGAGAGCGCCACCTCGACTCGGTTTTTCGCGGAATCCACATCGCCTTCGTTGGCCCGACAAAAGAGTCGTCAACACAAGCATTATTTTTATTTTTAATCTTTGAAAAGAGAGCCCATTTTAATACGTATCTTGAGTCTTCTCATTTTTTTAATCTCTTCAATGTTTTCAAGCGCGTATCGGTCGCCGATATGTATCATCGACGCATTAACCGAGATTTGGCGTCGGGTAATCGATCATGATTGGTCCGACTCGGTCCGTAATCTGTCGCCAATCTCTCCGTCAACGGATGCAAGCAGCGGCGCTATCTCCCGCATACTTTTTCGCATTCCTCAGTCTTCCTCGAGGATTCGGTTCGCTAAGCTCCGCTCGGCCATTCTCCCGCTCTCGCGGTTTGTTTGCCAGCGGATTTCTCTGCCGTGTGGACGGAAATAGCGGTAAGGCCCCCACCGCTTAAAACCTGCGATTTTTCCCCCTTTCTAGAAAAAGGACCCTTCTGCCTCTAACGCTGCCTTGACATGGAAGTGTGAAGCCAGTAGTGAGTGTTGTGTGTACTCAAGAGGCTGGACCTCTTCCCGCCTCCCCCCCCCCCCCAAGCCCCAAACCCGCCTTCAGTTCCACTCGATCGATCGCCGGGAGAGGAAAACGAGACAAGTGCGGCGTTAATATCCTTCGGTTCGGATCCGACGGCTTCCATCGAGTGTCGAGCGCCCCCCGCTGGGCTCTTACCGTGCCACATTCGCGTTTCGTTGCCACCATTCGCTGGCACCACATCCTTCTTCGGAATTCTTGAATCGTGAATGGGACACCTCCAGCGGCCTTGCAGTGGCACGGCCTTCTCTTTAAGGAACGTGGTTCCAAGCAGTCGAGCCAGCTCTCCTGTTTTAATCCCTCGAGATCCTACCAGAAACGCCCATGGTTATGAGCAACGGTGAGTTTCATTTTTGATTTGGTTGACTTTGGCTGCAGTTATAGCGATGGCTCGTATCAAATTGAGATCAGAAGATTCTGAATACGTAAAATTCGTTCTGTGTTGGTGAATGAGCAGCTGCGTGCCTTTTTTTACCTGTGACTACCTAGCGTGCAATATCCCTGCCTTTTTCTCCTTCGCCTCTTTTCATTACCCCGTCCACCGCAGTAAATATATATTTTTTTACTGTTTCTTAATATTTATGATCCTCTTAGTGGCATTGCGCTCTACGCATCCTTCTATATCTTGCTTATACCGGAGCTGGACTCCGATTACTTGAGAGATAGGCGCACGAGCCAACTGTGACGTTCTTTTTCTTCATTGACGAATCCGTCCTCGAAAAGGCATCGTCTTAACTGCTCTAAGTATGTTGTCCGTTCCTGTGCTGTCTCCCTTAGATATTCGCAAGTCCTTCCCCTGATTAGATTTGTTTTAGCGTGTCTTTCCTTGCTTTCTCCTTCAACCATGGCTTCTGTATCACTTCTTTTGTCTTTCTCTGAATATGTCTTATCCAGTCCGTTTTCCTATAACTTTCGCATTAAGTTGTAAATTTTATTTCTTTCCAGCCCTCATTGATTGTTTACTTGTTCATCTCAAACGAGCGTTTCCATTCGGGCCATGGCCGTGCTTCTTCTTTTCAAATCACTCTTCTCCTGAGATTCTTTTGGTATTCTCGTCACTCCCTGTTTAACGTGTTGTAATTTTTTGAATTCTCATTGAATTGCTGTTTTGACTGTTTGGTGGAACATTTTGTCGCCTTGATATACTTTTGAAGGTCCTTATCGTTTTTAAGCAAGTTTACTCAGACTACGATAAACCTCGTCGATAAACGTCATAAAAATGTAAAAAGTGATAAAAATTCTCGCAATCAAATATCTCGGCAGTGAAACGGACGAATTCAAAGATAATGCTACGTGCAAATGTGTTTGTGGAATAATTCCGTTTATTGCGTGGTTTTTGTTGAAACTGGGTAGGCAAATACCCTGTTAAGTCACGTCACTGTGATTGTGATGCATCGAAAGTTTTTTGAATGTCCACAAGATATGGGATTGTGAACATGGGAAATTTTCAATAAATTACAGGAAGTGATCGATGTAAAATTACCAGGGCTCCCTCGAACCTGGTTTCTCAGCGCATGAATCAACATATAACTCGTGGGTAGCGTGTAATGATGCGGTTGTTTCCTAATGGATCTTAACCTGTGGAGACAGATGTTACTTGGCCAGGGGTGTTCTTGGCTTTTGTTTCTGTTTTCGGGTTTCGTGAAAATTTGCCAAACTCTCTTTCAAGAACAGGAGTTGTTGGCATCAATATGACAACCAATACTTGGATTGTGAGAGGATTACAGCCATGAATTGATGAATGAATTGATAAGCGAACGATCGGACGTTACGTTCTCGTGAAACTTCACTATTCGTTCTGTTTGCGGTTTGCCGTGGTCTGGTGTCGTCGTGTACTGCAGTATGTTTTGCACCGGTTGATGAAAACGGTGTAAGTGAGGAAGATTAGTTTTTGATAAAACTGATTTATTTTTTGGAACAGCAAAAATTTTGAGAGAATAATAGTTATAGGTTGTAGGCAACATTAATGCCTTGGTGAGGAAAGATGCCTTTAAGGAAATGGTTGGGTGCATCGAAAATTAATGATTGCTTCATGAATTTAATTCATGAATTTCATGAACTCGAGAGGGCTTCGATCCCATGATCTCAAGAAGCAGGCATCAACTGAAGCCTCAACGCACGCGGCAACGGCGTCTGTAAAAAGGGAAAGACGATTTTAACTACTACCGCGGGATGAAATATTATGCGGCAAGTTTCACACGAGCCCGGGCCCATGGGAGAGAAACCCGTGACATTTTCACACGCATTTTCTCTCCAGTTTCAGAAAATAACGTTTCATCAGGATCCTTGACATCCATCTCGCGATGTCTCCTTGTTAGCGTTCTGGATGAAATCGAATAATAGGGGTCGAATGATGAAGCGAGGCGAGCAGCTTTCGGGCGAGTGAAGTGAGAGCCACGCGTCGATTCGGAAGGGGAAATGGCGAAGACGCGCTACGTATCCCACATTATACTGTTCAAAGTGGAGCTACCGGTGTCTGCCAAAAGGAAGCTATCATGATGTAAACCAGAAGAGTCAGCACAAGCTCCCGTTCAAGGAAATGGCCGAGGAAAGATTTTCAAAGATGATTACTCACCCTTTAAACAATGTTTCCTCTGACTTATTATAAATCACTTGTAATGTTGTAGCTCTTTAAGTAAGCAAAAAAATGACTGCTATAACGTTTATCCTTTCTTATTTGAAATTTCCTTTTTGATATGTTTTGAGATGGTTGTGCTGAAGTATTTAGGATAAAATAAATGTTTGCAATTGTAATGTATTATTTACATTTAAAGTTATTTAGTTCTCTATTGTTTCAAGTCGGAGGAGTATCCTAATTTCTTTATTTGGTTCAAATAACACGTTCGGAGAACAAAAACTAAATCCCTGTCTCATTCCAGTTTCTTTTTCCTCGTAACTCGGAGGCTGGTCGCTCGGACTTCCGGGGTAATTGAAGCGTATTTTGGGATGCAATTGTTAAATCATTGCTGTGGATATTCATGAGTGAACCGACAAGTTGCAGCGAACTGATGTGGGAGTTGAACTAGTTAAAAAATATCAGCTCACACCATTTCGCCGTTTTAAAAATATATTATCTTTCTGCCTAGATTTTCGTGCACTGCGTCATCGATGGATACTTCATGCATGAATGGTCTTGCTTGAAAGAGTTCAATTTACTGTTTCATTTTTGTCTCCCTCTGTTGGTTCTGTATTTTACACATGCATTTTATATGCATACTCCCGCCAATTACACTAAAACTAGGCTTTGCTTAAACTTCGTTTTTTTTCAAAGTACCCTTCGCTGAATGGTATTACTGTAATTTTTCACTCCTAACTATTTCCTACCCAAAATCAATACTACAGTCACGCTGTGCTTCTTAACCAAAACATCATCGCTATTTTTTGGATCATAAAATGTCTTGCAGATCCATTCTTTCCGTCGCTGTTGTGTTACACCTGGTAAATGAGTTGAATAATTAATCTGAAGAGTAAGACCGGGGCCCACACATACTGAGGAATTAATTCTAACTAAACGACCTCAAGAAAAACAATGCACCTGGAGCAGACAACATCTACGGAGAAATTGTCAATTGATTTTAATTATAGCCATGGATAACCTGTACAAGATAATAAAAAATAGCTCCCAAACTGGAAGACTTCCAGAGGACTTTCTAAGAAGCGTAAGGACCGAGAGGTGTGAGGAGCACCGAACCTTGAGTTTAGTGCCAACCGCATCAAAAATACTCGCACGAATAATAAGCCGAAGGGTGGAAAGGAAATTTGAAGTCAACCTTTCAGAACACCAATTTCAACTTTGGAAAAACAGAGGTGCCTGGGAGACCATGCTCAGCCTGAGATTAATGGTAGAGAAAACACGGGAACAGTCCATTATATGAAGGATTCGTGGACCGGAGAAGACCTTCGACAACGTAGAGTGGAACAAGATGTTCAAACTGCTGAAAAAACTCAGAATGGATGACAGTGACAGAAGAAAAATCAACCGACTATACAGGAAGCAAGACGTCACAATGCGAATGAGAGACGGAAAACAAGTAGAAGCTAAAATTACTGCTCCTTGTTTTCGGGTTTTCCAACCGCGTGCGTTGACATTGGCCGACAACGGTTTCGGTAGCCATCCTGCTACCGTCTTCAGGAAGAAGCTAAAATTTACTAAGAAGTAAGACAAGGATGCAACCCCTCTCCAGAACTGTTCAACATGAACTTGAAAGGAGCCTTAAGAGAAGCCCGAGAAATTGAACTCGGCGGAATAAAGATAAAAGGAGAAGAAATAAATATGCTCCGCTTCGCAGACGATATGGCAGTGATAAATGGAAATCGCGATGATCTTCAAAGGTCGCTGAACGCAGTGGACCAAATCCTCGTAGAACACAACATGGAAATAAATAAAATGAAGACGAAAGTCCAAGTGTTCGGAAGAGAAAAGCTGAATCACGCTAAGTAATCACGCTAAAAGGCGGGAAATTAGAGCAAATTAATTCTTTCTCCTATCTCGGAAGTACGATCGCGTGGGACGGAAGTTGTGCAACGGACATCAAGCGGAGAATAGCCCAAGTTAATAAAGCGTTCATAGTTAATAGACAACTCCTGTACTCAAGGAGGATAGGACAACAAACTAGGAAACAGTATGTGTAAACATTCGTGTGGAGCGTGTCACTCTACGGACTGGATGCATGCATCATTGAAAAAGCAGTCAAGAAGAGATTAGAATCCTTGGAAACCTGGTACTGGAGGAGGGTGCTGAAGATGAAATGGACGTGAAAAATAAAAAATGATGAAGTGTACAGAAGAGTAGAAAAGGAAAGGACCATATGAAACGCGATACTGGAAAGAAGAACCAGATGGATTAGAAACACGCTGAGGCTTAATGGGTTGGCGAAGAACATAATTGAAGGAAAAATGGAGGTTAAAGTCCCTACAGGAAGGCCCAAGAATAAGTTCATGGACCAAATAAAGAGGAGAGTACAGAGGAAGAGATACCAGGAAGTAAGGGTCCTAGCATTAGATAGGGAAGGGTGCAGGGTTGCAGTCAACCAATCTTTGGATTGAACGACCAATGAATCATTATTGAGAGTATATTATCATCACTCGATTGAGAGTCACTAGGTACCCACTATTAGTATTGGATTAAATTTCTAATAAATTGAGAGGCTGAAGTATTTTTACCGCGTATTTATGTGGTGGCAGCACAAGCTCAAACACCTAGATTCCATACACAGCATGTTTAAGATATTTGCGTAGGAAAAAGCAAACATTCAAGTAAACGAAGATTGATTTAAAGCGGTTACAAATTACCGGACAAGGCGGCGACTCAAGCGATAGAAAAAGGTAAAAAAAAGTACTTTACAGGACAGCGGCAGCAGAGAGAGAGAGCGAGCGAGAGCGACTCCTCGGCTACCAAAACTCAGGGGGGAGGAGGGAGACTGCTGTCGACCTTCCCCTCAGCGCACCACTACATGCGTAGTGTGCGTAGTGTAGATATGAACAGCGGAAAGCGCAAGAAAATACGTAACACAGCAATACCCTGAAGTCAGCGTGCAAGCCGAAATTACATCCCGCTGCGAAATTCTTCATGCCATGGTTGTTGGTCCATTTTCCATGGTAAAATAAAAGACAATGTGAAGAACATATGCTAATAATTTAATATTGCCACCATTTTGCAAAAAATGTTCATTTCCTTTTAATAGCGACAATGTTTCAAGCATAGAGTGTGTTAAATTACTTCTTTTACTGTTGTGGATAAAACCTGCGAAAGAAAATAATCGCTCTACGGGAGCTCTGGATGTGAGGCCAGTATTATAACGCACAAATAACTTCTTTAGTACAGGATATCCATTTAATACTGAATTACATTTTGATTTGTCACCAAGAAATTGGAGCACTTCAACTTTTACAATGCAAAACGAAACTATTTTCTCCTGAGAAGGCAAAGAAGTCCTCTTCAGAAGAATCTCTATCATTTTTGGAGCAGAAGACTTTATGACTTTTCGTTCTTTCGCAGCATTTATTAGCATCTACTGCACGTGCCCTCTGTGTTCCTCGTTCCCATTAGGAAGCCACCTCAACTTAAAGAGAGGATGAGTACAAGAAGCCAAAATGGCATCATTGACATCAGGAGAAAGACTGAAATATTTCTGGAACCTATTCTCAAAGCAGGCCCGATAGCTCCACAAGATACTCACTGCCGGCGACCACGTTTCGCAAATGCGATTTCGGGGGTCTACCGGGGTTACACAAATGTATTAAGGGACAATTTACTGCCTCCCTGCCTCGCAGATGGTAGGATAATACTGGGTCATTTAAAAGTTGTGGCGCGCTAAATGGTCATTTGCATAACCAATTCGTTACATCTTAGAGAAAATAATATGTATTTTGTTTTTAGATGCATTTTAAAAATACAAAATACCCTTTAAATGTATTTTCGTTGCAAAATACAAAATACACTCAGAAAATGTTTTTCCGATATTAATTACAAACTACAAAAGTATCGCAAATACGTATTTCAAATAAATATATTTTCGATACTGCCCATATCTGCCAATTATGGTGAATTTATTTGACGAAAAACCCTAGCACTCCCTTTTACTTCACTAAATACTCACAATACACTAGAGTAACTAAATTTTTATTTAGCCTTTTTGAGTTCCTAGGATTTGCTGGAAGTGAAGGTATCATTTTACTGGTCTCTCTCTTTGTCGTATTTAGAAAATGCATTGGCTTGATTTATCCGAAATGCCTTGAGCTATTTAGGAATAGTGCACAGGATTATTTTTTGTGTCTAATAATGTCGCTCATAACACTGCCATTCCTCATGAAGGCAGTTGAGTGGAATTTGAGGCTGTGTGGCGTGATTGGGTGGAGGGAGATCGTGGAGCGCAGAGTAGGTGAAGGAAAAAAACGTTCTCATGTTTTTCCCAATGTTTGGGGGTGGTGTAAATCGAAACGTTTCGTCCGACGAGCTGGATGATGGGCAGCTATTTGATTGACTACCGCGCGGAACCCCGTGGAAGATCGAATAACAAACGGTGAAATCGTTCGCTTTCTACGGAAAGGAATCAGGATATCTGCGGGACGCTTAAATTGATTAAAAATAAGAGTAAAACTCTCACCCGATTCATTTATTGTTATCTTTATCATGTTCATAGAGTCGCTGTAGCATCGCGAGCAATGGTGTTAGGGCATTACTATTGAATAATGAAATTGAGTCATGCGTGCGTTTTCAAATGTTCGCTTTGCAAATGATATGGGGCCTTTAAATTATGCCTCAAAGCCTAATTTTTTTTAGATCCCCGGGCGGCTTATTGCTTAATTTTATATGGAAATTATTTTTATTCTGTTATGTATTAGTTTTCAAGCGCTTTAACACTAGAGCTTGGGTATTTGTATGTTGGTCTGCTCTGCAAATTTACTGTGGGAATCCGCCGCACCATTGGTAAATTTATTTGTCCCGAAGTTTTTTTCATTTTTTTTTCTTTTTTTGTGTCAAAACTGAAGATTGCCTCGCTCGCTTCCTTCGTAAAAAACTGTGGTCTTAAGGAAAAGGACCCTGGCCATTATTTCTGCATTCCATAAATCCCAGTGATATCAAATCTTCTACCTCGTTTTCATGTATCTGAATACTTGAATCGTATGTCGCTTTCCCGGATGGCTACCATCGTTCTTGGAGTCCTTAAAAATTTTTATCAAAGAAGATATAAGCGCTCAAATTTTGAAAATTTTTAAAAATGGTGCCTAAGTGACAAGTCTACTGATGTGAATTGTGATTTGTCAAAATGTGATGTATAATTGTAATTTAGAATCATAAGCAGTGTGCATTGTAAAGATTATTAAATCTATGCTTTGTGATTGTATGTTTTCTCATGCACTTTTTTTGGACTAGTAAATAGCAAATGATTACTTGCTCTCGCCATCTATCTAATGACGTAGTACACTAATGGGGACTTTCAATGTCTTGTATAATCAAATTTATGAATAGACTCCATCCATTGTCGCATTTTTTATACATTATTATTATTATTATTGTTTGATGCATGTCGTTTTTGTTCAATTCCTTATTTTTTCTCGAGGATGGTGCCCCGATTGTCTCGTGTACCTACCAGGAAGTTCTTCAGTAGTCTATTTATGGATTCATTGTGAGATTAAATCGCATTATCGTAGAAATGGGTTACTTCTGTTTCAAATGTGAAGAAATATCTCTTCCCCTTCTTCGTCAGATGTCAACATCTTTTATCGATACTCAGTGTGATCTCTACTCTTTTGTTTAACTGCTATCGACGTAGAGTGAAATGTAGTCGTCAAAAACACCTGCTCGCTCATTGCTGTTAATTTCCTTAAATAGCACCTGCAGCCCGTAAGCAAATAATTCTCGGAGTTGACGAGAAAGAGGTCTTAATACAATCAGTCGAATGTTTTTATTTTTACCGGAAAGTTTCCTATTTCTCATCTCATAATTTTCAGTCACCCTCCGAGTAATTGTTGGAAATGCATATGTTATTTTATGGGCTCGTTTCAAGGGCTGTTACTTTGTCTGCGGCCTAGAAACTTTCTTCTTTTATATATGTTTTTGGCCCTAATGAATGCTTGCATACTGAGTGAGGGAGGTCATATGCTGGCTTTTTGATAATGCAATGCTGGTATGGTGTGAACAAACCTAATGAGGACTCTTCTGGATGGAGTTTAAAAAGTAATTTTCGCCCACGAATACATATGTAATAAACATGTTCGATCAGTTCTCTAAATTCATCCGAAAACATGGATCAACTTGAATCCGAAGCTATTTGTTCCGTCTTGGATGATTTATTCTTTTCCCTACAAGGTATTAATGAAGCATGAATCTTTTCTATTTCAATGCGAGATTGGCTTGCGTCGTTTTTGTACTGGTTTAGCCATACTTCCACCCTGAATTACGTTTAAGTTGTATTTTCCGTAGAAAGGCTTAATCTGTGATTGGAATTACTTCAGTATTTTTCATTTCCTTCTTGATGATTCCAGAATTATGAAATTGCAATTAGCCTCTCTCGATTGATCATCAAGTGCCGAGTTTGTGCAACAAATCCCATGAAAGGCCAGGAAAATAGTAAATAAACGTAGGTCCCTCATTATTCTGAATTTTTAATGTCTCAGTGATAGCATATTAAGCTTTTTACGGATTTGTAGTGATTAAAAGTGGGGATGTTATCGCTTTGAATTACGTTCTCGTGATCCCTTTATTCCGTTTTGAATCGTGCTCCTTCTTTCCTATCTCTTTCTTTTTTCATAGGCATGCTAAAGAGCTCATGGAACTGCTCACTTTTTCGTGGAATTTTAATGATTAGGATAGACCGAGTTGTATTTGCTTTATGTGCTAAGTTTTATTGGCCACGATTACATTTGCGAGGATGAATGAGCTGTTGGAAGGACCTCGGAGCAGTCTCCAGAGATTATTTCAGGACTCATCGTGGAGCGTGACATTACATTGCTTGAAGAATCGGTAGTCTATGTGCGGGGAGAAGTTGCTTAGACCGTTGGTTTTTGAGATACGAAATCAAAGGAGATTGTGTATTTTGCGAAGTACATTGAATAGGTACTGCCTGCTTATTGGAGTGTGGCATAGGTTTCTTCCGCGCCAGTGTTGCAACATCGTCTCGGCTAAGACCAACCCCGCACGCTTCCCTGGCCGCCGGTTGCATGTTTAATTAATATGGATTCATTATCGCTTCAAATGCTTAAATTTCAATTGTTGCTTGCTAAATTAAGTAAGGTCTGCTTTGAAATTGTCTTAAAATGGCTCTGAGTTGGTTGCACTATACTTGGTTGTTGTTTTAGAAAAATGACAATGTGGATGAAAAATCGGTTCATGGATCGTAAAAAAAAGTGAATAATTTACCAGTGCCGTGTTCCCCGCGTTGAGGCGTATTAGCAGTACTAAAGTCCCCACACATCCAGGGAGTGACGTCGCGTTTTAAGCTATTGTGCCAATCTCACGCGTACGAAATGGCTGCTATGGGCTAATGAGAGGAACATAGACCATGATTAACAATATTCAAGGTGTATGGAGAGGAAAGGCTTACAAGCCCTTGCGAAGCCGAACATAACATATTAGTTAATTTTAAAATATAATTAATGTGGATTCATTTTACAATCTTTGTGATATATACATATATATATATATATATATATATATATATATATATATATATATATATATATATATATATATATATATATATATATATATATATATATATATTGTTCATGCACATATTAGGATTAATATGGCAGTGAAAACTTGTGTGCGAATCACGAGTTAACGGGTCTGCGCAAAAACTTTACCACGTAGTATGTAATTAGTTGTGAACATTCTTTTTTTCCTTTGCCTTCTGCTATCTCTTTAATCGCGGTTTATCACTGCTTACATTTATTTGTTAAGAGTTTTGATTCTCTTTGATATTCCTTTGCCCGGATATGGATTCAAAACAGCTTTTTCAAAAATATGTAAGCCCACGTGGCTTATGGATGAGAAGTTAGGTAATTACTTCTTACTTTATTGGGCTGTGGTATTTTTCGAGTTAGCGGTTGCCGAACTTGATCGGTTCCGGGCAACGTCAGAGGCTTTAAGACGTCTATTATTTATTTGCCTTTAATCATTTTCCAGGCTGTGCCCTCGAATGATTACTATTTGAAAATCAATTTCCAGGTGTTAGCATACGTTTTCGTGTTTTGCAAAGCATTAGAATGGAATTCATCGAAGTCAAGTCGTCATTTAGTGTGGGAGGAGCTTATGTGATGAATGATTAGTATTTCTAAGACAATTGCAGTTTGCCTGCGTACCTTCGTCTGCAGCATTTCTGAACGCTTACTGATATGTATTTGTTTTTCCTTCGTCGGCAACCTCATCCATGTACGGAGCGCTAGCTATCCGTTCCAATTGGCTAGTACATATAATAGCCTATTGTACGTGATACGTAAAAACGGCTTTACTAGGATTGGAACTCGGACTGTCTTTGTGTTTAGACTTAGTCAATTTCAATTAGTCCTGCGAAGCAAAATAAGAAAGTCGAGAGCTCAAAGAGGCCTCACACCAACGGTCCCGCGATGTCATAAAACATCCGTTTCGCGAGCCCTCTCACTGGTGGGAGGCAAGGAATGGTTGTACGAAACCAGCCTCTAGAGGGTGCCCATGAGAGAGGGTATGCTCAATGGGTTCTGAAGGTTGCTCTCTGAAGCTAAATATATCCTTTCACTAAACAACTTGGACTATCGGACAACGTGAAAGAGAATAGATTCTCTTAGGAATTCCTTTACGTCATTTTCTGTTCAGATTTGCCTCAAGAAGTTCACGGGTCTGTAGTGTATGCTAATTCTCGTCGTGTCATTGTATTCCATTCGGTAGGCGCGCAAGGCTGAACTCCGCCGCGCAATAGGAAAATCGAGTTTATTGTCGGCGTCGCGGGCGTTCGCAGATTTTTTGATCGGATTTACTCTTCTGAAGCTTAAATGAATCTCGGCTTTTCCGAATGCATGTTACTGTTTTTCTACGCACAAGCATAAAATCGTTGGAAAATAAGACTCGCCATTTCTAAGAAGTCCTCTAAGAAGAGAAAATACTTCTGTTAATCAATTTCAATTACAGCATGTCAAAGATAAAGATCTCTCTTGTGAAACAATTTCATTAAACAAGACTTAATTAACTTCATAGAAACGAGACCGCTCAAAGTTTTAATGAACTATGCGGGCGAGAGATGTAATTTTTAAAAGTGGAAATCTTCTACAAACGGAATCTCTGACTTTCACTAAATCGGGAAATATGCGCTCTAGAAATAATTTCATAATTTTTTGCCGTTCGGTGTTTTCTTAAGGTAGTTCGAGCGAAATATCATTTTACCTAGAAATCAATGAATTTGGTCTCTTTTTAAAGAAAAATATATCACCCTTCCATTGAAACCAAAAATTCAACCTTTTACCACATTACTTTTCGAGATATTTGCCAGAAAATACCAGCCCTTTTGTTTGGGAAATGGTACGTGTATGCACTCCAGAGAGACCTTATGTTAAAAATGAAGCATTCTCTACACTTAGATCTCGTCAAGTTATCAACAGTGTGTAGTTTGTGTGTTTTATCAACTATTTTGCAAATTAATCATATTGTCTCCGCAGCCAACCTTCCGTTTTGATGGAGTTACAAACGTACCGCGTGAAAAAAATGAGTCAAGTAAAGGACTTATTTAGATATTTCCATTTGATAACCTACAATTTCTGACATTTAAAACTATTTTATTTCACCATTAATTATGCAATATTTAATTCGTGTGTCTCACAGTTGGTGAAATTAAAACGTATATATCGAATGTGGTGCCTATTATGATTAGGGAACTATCTCGCTTGTACTACCTTAACTGAACTCGAGGGTTAATCAATCAGTCATGGCCCACATATGGTTCCTCCGTCAGTCGCTATTTACAGAGCGTCGTCTGAAAGATTCGTCGTAAAAGACTATGTTGACTAAATACGTAAATAAGTGCGTGTTTTGATTCCTAAATTCCTCCTTGGGTATTCCTAAAGGGTATTAGGGTTTCAAGCACGGGTATATTGAATCATCCATCACACTCGACTAAAGGCGCGTATTTTTTTATAATTTAGCACTTGTATTTACATGCATATGCTTAAGATACAAATTCCACTTTAAATCGGATTCCTCTTTGGGTTCAAAATCACCCTCTAATAGAACAATGTGTTTCATATAAACTAGGTTCAAAGACTGAGCTCAACGTCAGCCGTTAAAACATTTTAACGTTGCAGTACACCCATGGCAACGCTGTATGAATTCGTTACTGTGCGTTATCTTGAGGTGATTACTCGTTCTTCATGATCGTATCTCTCATATCTGCGGTGAGAATCTACTCACTTAACTCTCGGTGTGTGGTGACTTTAATTGATAAGTGCCCGGAATTGATTCGGTGCTGTATTGCTTTACTGCGCGTAGTCATAGTAGCTACAATAATAGTTACGCAGGAGGAATACTAAACAATTTGCGGAGAATTCATGGGACATTGGAATAAATACGTCATCCTTACTGTTTTCTAAGTAATAAATTTCCAGTTAATGGTTGAACATTACTATTTATATACAACTGAATATTGTTGAATTATCAATTGTTTTAAACATATTTTCGTTGAGTTTAGTTCCCACTGGTGTGATGCATTCTGTTCTGTCGAATATTAAACGAAGGAGAAACTTAAATTTGGATATATTATTCTGATATATCCGTGCATTGCTTGCTATCTCAGTTGCCGCGTATAATTATCACTTGATTAATGTCGTCACTCACGTGAGACGGCTATCGAATGTCATATTGTTGTAGCTTAAGCTTTAGGAACCATTTTCATGCGTGAATTCATTATCAGAGTCGAAGCAGAGTCATCTACATGCCGCCACTACAACAATCAAGTACTTGATAATTGTTGTGGCGGCATGTAGAAGACTGAGTCGAAGAAACTTGCTGTGACATCTATAACCTCTCGTTTTAAATCGAAAAAAAAACGCTAATGTTTTGATTTATTTGCGAGAAGTATCACCTGTTTTGAGATTACTATTATTAGTAAGAACCCACCCTTACATTTCATTTTGCTTAACAGCGTTTTATGATTGATATCTGAGAAAAAATCATAAGAAACGCACAATATGTGTCTTATAAAATGAGTGAGCTTGGGCAAAGTACGGGAATAACAATGGCACCTTGTAGTATCAGGATCAGGCTCTTTTGATTAAGCAGCAAATACTTTTCAGTCATATTGAGGTGGATTTATTTTTTTATGTTATTTATTTTAACGTCAATTTTTTCTCTCAGATAATTTTTTTCTTAAGTTGGAAAATCTTACGTACGGTGCTGAGAGCTCATCAAAATTAGAATTTAATGCGTAATACTGCAAAACTCTGTTAGGCTGTAAGGGCATAGCTGAGTGTAGTGTTACCGCACTTGTTTTTATTCTCCCTATAAGGCAATGTTATCTGGTGACTGACAACCCTTCATGAGGTGATAACAATCTGAATAGAGATATGGATGCCATTTATTTTCGTTATCGTTTTTTAAAAATAAATCAGTTGTCAAAGGTATTTTGTTAATCCTGAATCTTGCATTACGAAAACGATTCCATGTTCCTAAAAATTCACCCACAATTACAGTTAAAAAAGTATAATTTACGTGTATAAGTTTTATGGTAATACGCATAGTGCTTTCACTCTCCCTGGGTAAGTTATACGATGCTGAAAATATTTCAAATGAAAGACGCGTTCTCGCCTTTCCTGCAGTATTAGTTATTCACACTTAATAGTTGACTAGCTGTGCCCGTCATGCGTTGCAATGCCTCTTTTTCTTTATGAGTAGGCACGCACATACAATGCAGGCACAAACGAATTTGAGACCTATGACCAAGTCCAATGAATTCCTCGTACTTACACAGGAATTCGTAACGCACAAATGATGGCATGAGTTTCCAATCCATGCCTATGCTGCGGTTTCCAAGGAAGTAAAATATTCTATTGTTGAAGAGTTGCAAAAATTTAAGATTTTCAAGCTTAAGAATACAATTTTAGAAAAAAGCAAGGCGTATACGAATATCGAATGCAAGAATAAAAACAGCAAACAAAAAGACCACCGCACCAAATCTTATTTTACGTACAAATAAATTGCGTACCTTTTAACACAAATTATGACTCTGATATGATCCTGATGCACATGTTATTATGTTTCACTGATACGATTCTGATGCACGTGATTGAGCAACTCTTAAACGATCAGCTTCGTTGCTTACCTGTTCGTTCCTCGCTTGTTTGAGAAGCTCGCGCGTCAATACTCATTTGTTGAAACGAATCGTGCTCCATCTATTATGCAATGGATTAAATAATTCAGAAACCTTCGCGGGCGCGCGCATAACTCACCAAAGTTTCATCGTTATCTGATGAATAGTATTGGAACGCATAGAAGACGAACAAACAAACATTCATTTTTATATATTTGATGAGGAACCGGGAAAGGCTAGATGAATGCGCAAAGTACATGCAATTTTAGGATTTTCAATGTTTGTTAAATTACAGTTGCCATGTAGGCTAAATTAGGGGGCGTCCATTAATTACGTGAGGCGTTTTGGGGGGGGGGAGGAGATTGAGCCGAATCTCACCCAATCTCACGTGGGGGAAAGGGGGGGGGGGTCCTCGGCAAATATCTCGTAATTTTTTTTCCGCAAGAAACAGAGTAAAATTGCGAGAAAACTGGGTTAAATTAAGTAAGCCATGTTTTTCCTCTTCAATATGGCTAAATCCTACACAATAGTATTTATCGCGGTACATGCGAACGCCACAAAGTAGCACAGTAGCCCCTCGATTGTTTAGCCGCCACCGGCCATACAAACGCGCGGCTCGACGAACGCTGCTGCGTACTTAGTAGTCTTAAATACTAGTCTTAAATAAAAATAATTTAGCAACTTATGTTTTTTTTAAATAAATACAACGCAATCAAGCACAGAGTAACGTATTTACACTAAAAATACGCATTTTGAAAAATCTCACGTGAGATTATCGGGGGAGGAGGGAGGAGGTCGAGCCAAATCTGACGACATCTCACCAATGGGGGAGAGGGGGTCGTAAATTCGCCAAAATAGCCTCACGTAATTAATGGACGCCCCCTTACCATGAAATTTAGCAACATTTCGCGTAGTTATTGAAAAAAATTCCTAATCCCTGTAAATCCAGACATCTTTAAGTTTTGTCAGAGAAAGACTCTGTCATTCCCAATAATGGAAAGTAAGTGTGAAGTCTTACCTCGTACTTTATTCCTTGTATCGACAAGTCAGTGATTTTATCTTTCATGTCGTTGTTATCAACTCGGCTTACACTTGCTTACTCGTTGTTTCGAGAGCACTTTCACAATAGTTTACCAAGCAGTTGCTAGGTGAATAGTTTGTTCCGTGGGACAAAACATGTCTGCGTTCAAGAAATCCTTAAGCAATCTGCTCACAGCATTCTTGGCGTTACACCGATGAGCGGGAACCCAAACCTTGCGGTCCTATTGTTGAGCCCACGTCCCGCTCGTAGACCTTGATTATACTTGCCTGTACCTGTTATATGGCGTCCCGCTAGTTCCAGCAGGGGGTACCCTGATGTACATCAATCGAAAAGGACAAGTGCAGTATCCGGTCCGAGCAATTTCCTCAAGGTTACGTGGAAATCTTAGTTCATCTTAAAAGTACGACTCTGTGTCGTGTTGCACGTTGAAGTCGCGGTGACTTCACTTATTCTGCTCTGCTCACGGCCGGTGGTATTTACCGTGGATCTCTGTGATGGGCGGGTGATTGTCGCGTGACTGCTTGATCAAGTGGATACTTTCTGTTTTATCTTCCTCTCGATAGAGTTCGCTGACGAGTGTCTTTACAACTTGCACCTTCCCGCCTTATCTTGTATTCTTCCTGTCGTCTTGTCAATTTTTTATGATTCCCTGTATTGAGATAATTGGCGAGATACGGATAATGCTCGCGGCCAATTGAGTTCAGAATTTGTTGATTCAAGAGGCAGGTTAGTTGGCAATCTACTTTGAGAACTATGCCCTTCAAAAAGAGTCCGGGTTCCGATATCATCTTAGGTGAATGATATTAATGTTAAAATATCTTGGATGCTACGTTTTATCGGAAATGACCATGATTGCTTTTCAAAATGAAATGCTTTACCTGTCAGTATTTGGAATTTTTCCCTAATACATATTATTGCCTTGAAAACCTGTCACCGTGTATCTTTAGCGATTTTTTGTTCAGTGAATTAGTAAGGATACTTTAGTGACCGTGTTGTGAGCGGCCTTTCATTTTAGCGGTATGAAAATTTAAGTTTTCGGTAGAAACTGCTGTGTAGCGAATGGCATTCATGGTTTCCCTTTGACTGACCCGCTTCCCTCAGTACTCCGAGAGGACTTCGTGATCTCATCCGATTATGTCAACCACAACCATGGTCTTTTTATGTTGGCTTACGTCTCCTTCGGGTGGAAAAATTCCAACTTAAGTTTTTCGGAGTCGTCATGTATACCGAGGGGTATGATTTCCCGGCCTACGCCGGCGAGGGAGGTTTCGGGAGCTGTTACAGAGGGAGAATTAGGATTATTGCCGAAACTCCCACCTACTTAACGAAAGAGAAGGGTATTAAAGTTCTATGAAACCGCGCAAGCTGTTCGCATGACCTGGCTTTCCCTTTTTCCACGCCTTTTAGGATTCTCGTTGAAGCCTGCGCTTTTACAAAAATGTGCTCTTATCGAGAGGACCGTAAGTCTTATATTAATAGGCATTTAGTGGGGGGACATAGGTCACTAGCAAGGGTCAACAGCTTTTTTCGTCTTTATCGTAGTCATATATAACTCTGTGCATTCTCCTTAGGTTAAAACATGTGTGCAACGACTATCTTTACTCTCTCCTAAAGCTTCAACTTTTCCGGATGAGAAATGAATGTAGCAGGTAATTTATGTAGCTTGGCAGTTATTTGAGTGCTCGAGCGTAATTAGACACTAACATAGAATTTCAGCGAATTCCGTGGAGGTCCTTCAATAACTGTTTGCACTCCTTTTTATTCTTTACCTTAGTCGCAGTTTTTTGGTCGCTCACTCACTCGTTATGTGATGCATACAGCAGGTGCGTGGAATTTGGTATTCCTTATTTGAAACAGTTGGCAAAATGGAGTTTGCTGTTGTTACTAGTTTTCTTGCAATTTGTGAATCATGATTTGTAATATCTTTACAAGAATAAATAGGTAATGACGTAAAGCGTGTGGCGTGATGGTATCATTTCACTTATTAGAACTCCTTCGAGTTGTTTAGTGGCAAAAGACCACCGTGCTTGTATTTCTTGTAAGAGATTTTCTTTCATTACCTCGGTGCGGCGTGATAGTTCATTAGAGCTCATGGTTGCGTATTTGACGCCGAAGTCGTGAGTGCACTCGTAATTCTTCTCCGTAAAAAGCCAAGGTTTAGTTCGGGGGATAGTGTGTCGTAGGGTCTCCTTCGTCTCAGTCTTTCTGCTCTTATTTTTGCCCTTCCCGTCTTTCATCCCTTGCTATTCTCTCTCCCTGCATTCTAGTGGTGTTCATTCCATTCTTTCCTTCGTGAATCTATTTGGTTATTGCTTCAATCATGAAGGACTCGCTAATATCTCCTTCCTGTACTCTCTGAATCAAATAAGGTGTGATTTGTAATTATCCTCAGTATTTTCATTTCCGCAATCTCCAGTTGTTGTTGGGTACATGTTTCGTTGCTTCTTGTTTCTCCCACACATATGAGTGTTGGTCTTACTTCTGAGGTATTATTGTTTCAATTCTGTCTGATAATCGCTAAATTTCCTCGGAAACGGTCTTATTGTGAGAAAATGACCCGTACACTCGTAATGTGAGCCTTAATCGCTTTAAGCCTTTGCTAATCCCTTGAGCGGTTAAAAATATTTTTTTTTACCTGGTGCCGCGTTTCTCTTCCGTCGCTTTGGTAGTATATAGTGGCTGCCTTAATCTCTGTCAGGCTCATTTTTGTTTCGCTAGCTGGAGAAATCTATGTGGCCAGTTTTCTGCTTCGCATAAGCCTGCAATACGTGGCGGCACTCGTCAACGTAGGGTATATGGTCGGTGAGAGTGACTCAAGCGTTGATTAGCGGGCAGAGGCACTGAAGGATCTCCGCGGGAACCCACAGGGAGACCCTCGACCCTTAAGTCGCACCCCTCCTCCATGCGCTCCGCACTCTCATCGTCATGCTCTTTCTAAACGTGCGCCTCCAAGTGCGTAGGATTTGGTTATGCTTTTCATGTATCTACTCTCGGGTCTTTCACCAGGTCAAGTATTTCGTTGCCGACGGTTCGATGGCTGCCTTCCCTGTCGTCTTCAGGGCTGGTTGGGCACTCTCCCTCACTCTTATACACCCCGAATATTAGGGGCGGCAGAAATTTCCCAAAGAGACGGGAACAGGCTGCGGTAGCAGATGTGGAGAGGCACTACAGGGAATTGCAATCTTATTTAAATTCCCTTCGGGCATCACGTTATGGGTGCCAAAAATTTAATTTAATATAATTGACTGCCGTTCTCTACTACGGAAACCGCTATTGACGACCGTTGCTCTATCAGTCTAGCTCCGGATATCTACCTTCCCACCACGTTCTTACCCTTTTTCCTCTCCGCGGCGTCCGTTGAGGGATGCGGATCTGCTATTATTCTATTAATTTTATGCTACGTTGGCAAATTAGGTTAGCATGCGGGTTAATGTGAAGTTTTTATAATTATTACTCTGATTCCTTATCAAATTTAACGAAATTTAATTATTTATTTCGTTTCACTGCACATGAATGCCTTGAAATTATTAATTTGGTGTCCAATTTACAAATCTCAAATATGAGTGACTTCAACTTATATAAATATATAAATTGACATCAGTTATGAAATATTAAGTCCAGGCACATCGGACAAAATGAAGACACCTAAGTATGATTGGCAGTGAAAACAATTAGATTCTACCAATTTGGTGGGACGTCCCCCAAATACCTTGAATTAAATTCTAAACCAGATCAAATGAGAAGTAATGAGTGGGTAATACAAAATTTGGAAATTGGAAATCAAAGATTAAAAATAATAGGTGGACACCTACGATCCTTCGATGTTGTTTCACCGGCGAGTTCCAATTTGGCTTTCCTTTCCGGGCTGTGTGGTCCAAGTTGTCACGGCCGACTCTCGGATGTCACGATGTTACGGTGCATCACACGATGACTGCCAGGCACTAATATTCTATACTATACTAATCAAACAATACTTTTTAATATACCACGGAACAGCTTAACTCGGCGTCTGTCCTCGTCATAAGATCCATTAGCTGTCCTCCAATACGTCTCTCCTTCCACTTTCTTTGGCCAAAACCTCTCCTACCCGCATTGTTAGAACATCGTTTCCCAAACTTCCCCCCCTTCCCCAAGCGTGGCTTATATTGTTTTACCCGCGTCAGAGCCTTACTGCACGTGATCAATAATATTCAGGTTTGTTTGTGTTATGGTATTAAAACTATTGTTGTCTGCTGCCCGTTGAAGGTTATTTCCAGGTCATACAACTTTGCCTATCAAAATTACGAGTACCAGCTATGACATATAAAAACTGGAAAGGAGTACTATAGCGCGTTCCACATTTAGTTGACAGTACAGGCCTTATGGAGTACAATGTTGCCAAACCTACGCTCCGTCATCCGACATCCTGATGGTTTAGGCCACCACTCATAACACCGCGCCAAAATGTCAAATTTGAAAAGAAATAATGGAGGCCCTCGATTCATGTCATTCCGATATATATTTGATTCTATATTATGCATCGTAAATGGCGGTTATTAAATTCTAAAATTCAATACCACAGCGCGCAATCATAATTTTTATATGTTTATACTGTAAATATGCATTAATCCCATCATAAAAGACCATTTAAATATATTTTTTCTGAGTAAAGGAGTAAGAATGAACGTAAGAACTGGTAAATAACTAAATTTAAGTGGTCACGAATTTCTTGTTCTGTTTTACGTTCATTGGATTTTCGTCGCACATCGTCAGCCTGCATCTCCGACTCGGGAATCGGATACGGAAAAATATTGATAGAAATGGAATTATGAAGAGAAAAGAAATACTATTTGTTAGAATATGAATGGAAAATTTTATTAGTTTTAATGGAAATTTTTATTGATGGAAGTATTTATTCAGAGAATGTCCCAGGAATTTGGGAAAATTCAATTCTGAAGAAGGGGAATTCATTGGTTAATCAATTTGGTCAAATCAAGGGATTTGTACATGAGAAACAACTAACCCAAAGGTGAAAAGTAGGGCCTACTCTTACCGTTTCACTGTAATTTTTGAACGGAACACTTCATGGGCTAGTGTCTTTGGGGCCTCGAGTAACGAATAATAAAAAATAGTGACAGTCGTTGTGTACAATATTTTGTGGATTATTTTCTAGCACCAGTCGAGGTAATCATTCTCCTCAATGAGCTTAATGATCCTGCATATTTTTTGCATGCAACAGCTATTTCTACTTCCTTCACGCGCAGACGAACACTGAGGAGCATTTCTCATTTCTTTCTTACTCCAAGTCATGTCTGCAAATAGCCTAACATTGATCCATATCTCTTCTTTGAGCGCAAAATCTTTTTTCACGATAATTTTTAGCTCTCTACATTAATTGTATAGCAATTGTATAAAAATTGTCCCTTTCAATAAAAATAATTAGTTTCCCTCTGCAGTCGCATACGCAGGGCCGCCCAGAGGTAGGGCAAGGGGGGCAGTTTGCCCCAGGTCAGCGCCTTTTGAGCCTTGTAGTCGCTAAAATAAAAAAAGAGCACTCAATATTTACCATATTCTGTGGAGTAATTTCTATTTTCCATTGAGACAATAAGCAGAAAATACACAACACTCCTAAAACCTCGTTTCCCCTTACCTTACCACAATCGTAACAAACGAGCCATCCCCAATCTGGTTGCCGTATTTTCCTCCTTTCGAGGATTCGCGAGTCTACCGGATTCCCTTCCACTTGCGACCCTTCTTAAGCCCCCTGCCCATTCCTGCACGTAAGTTGTCCCTAGAGTACCCAGGCCTGAGGTATGACGTCCAGGTTCTTTTGTACATACATTTTTCTTTAGGCGGGTCCCTCCCACTCCTCGCGCAATGGAGCCCACGGGGCCCCACAGGCGGAAACCAAAGGGAAGGACACCGCGGGTGACTTGACACAGAAGCTATTTCCCTTTCGTCGAAACCCTATCCAGCTCCCAAGCATTTAATGCAACCTATTGAAGGGGAAGACGCCAGGCGAAATCCTTGAAAGAACAATCAATTGCCGCTGCTTCCTACTGCCCTTCTCCGGTATTCCAACGATTAATTTTGGAACAACAACGTCCGGCGTGAACATTTATCGCATATCCTCAATTACCTGTTCGAAAGTTGCTTTTTTTATATTTTACCAAAACACTTTCAACTTATGCTAGGAGATGAAAAACATCGCCTACAACTAAATGCTAGTTTAAGTATACGTAATAATGTTAGCAAAATGATCCACTACCGCCCAAGAATTATTTTCCCCTTGTTTTAAGCAAGCTAAGGTATTTAGATTTACTTCTATTTTTTATATTTAAAATTCTAAGACCGATCAAGTGAGAACCTCTCTGGCAAAGTTTAAGGAAAATAATTCGACGCGATGCCAATACACGCATGCTCTAGGAATTATAATCGAGTTTTTTTAAAGAGCGGTCCTCTTCATGAGTTGAACTTTTTCAATGAACTTATGTGTCGCATATGCAGTAATGATGATAAACTCTACGCTTTCAAGTCTCCATAAATAATTCTTGTCTAAAGCAGATTGTATAATAGCACTGTAATCAGCCGAAACATAAAAAAGATTAACTATTATCGAAACAAAATGCCTCCATACCTTCTTGTTCATGAGTCCGAGAGATATTCCACTCCCTCCATGTAGCGCGATGTGCTCGGCTGTGGCTGTGGCTCGTCCTCCGTTGAAGGAGATGTCGACTGAGAGGATGAAGACGATGTCAGACGAATAATTAACTCTTCGATGTCATCTTGCAAATTATCTGCACGCCACATGTCTTCTTCCACTTTCTTCACGTGCTCGACATAGTTTTTCCAATTTTCGGAAGTGATGACATCAAAGCTTTCTGCAATGAGTTTTTCTACCTCTTTCTTCTTAAAAGTGGTGTTCTTCATCCCAACGTAATGTTTTACTTGAGCCCAAACCATTTCGATTGGATTCAGTTCGCAATGATATGGTGGTAGTCTTAGCACTCTACAGCCATAACTCTTCGCTAGTTCATCTATCTTAAATTTTTCATATTTTTCCCGTACTTGATTCACCACAAATAAAAGATCTCTTTTCAAGCTGTCCTCATCAAAGCTAATTCCTTTGCCAACCAACCACTATTTAGTGGAATTTTTCCTCCAGCTTGTGGTAGGTAAGGATTCCAATTTCCTCGAATTGTATGATGCATTATCTACAACTATAATTGTGCCTTCGGGTATGTTTGAGAGAAGTGAGTGCTCAAACCAACTGTCATAACACTCGCCATCAACTTCGTCATGCTCATCCATGGTGTTTTTCTTGCATAAAAAACACATGCTGCTCCCTCTATGAACCCTTTCTCCGTCCCTGCATGTATAATTGCAAAGCGTCCACCTCGGGAGGTGGGGGCCTTCAGCCCGGTTGTAAGTCCAGAAAGAAAAGCCTGACGAGGAGTTTCTATTTTTTTGTCGCGCCAAGTCATGTTACCTATTTGTCCGACATTGATCCAAGTTTCGTCTGTGAAAACAAAGACCCTTCGTTCACAACGATATTGTTTTAGCTGCCTTAAATAATTATGTCGCCAACGAATAATATCGTCCCTTTCAAGTAAAATGCTTCTTTTTCCCCTGCGTTCGTACACAAAACCTATGTCAACAAGAAGGCGATATAATGTAGTCCTCTTGAAATTTGGAAGATCTTTGTCCATTTTGACTGAGCTTAAAATAGATTTTCAAGTCGGAGGAATATTTTTCATGAAAAATTCATGCACTTTCCTTCGAACTCTAGATCTCACAAAATCGTCGTAAATCAACGCTCTCGAATTCTTGTAAGTTTGTCTAACTTTTTTAGTCTTTGAAGGTGTCACTAATGGACCACGGGACGCTTCCTTTCTCACTCTGTAGATAGTGGACTGTGAGCAGCCAGTTGCCTTCGAAGTTTCACTGCAGGCTTCAGTTATACTGAGGGATTTGTTGAAGTATGAGAAGACGTTGAACACTAGCTCTCTTTCACGGCTTCTCAGCTTCCTCGCTTTTCTCCTCCTCTTCGCATCGGACATGGTGATAGGGCACCTTACAGCAGATATTGATGAAAAATACTCCACAGCTCTGATAAACAAAGCAGACTACACACCACTTGTTCACTCAAAAAAATCCTACAAGAAACTGAACGTCCTCGCTAATTCTTTTCCTAGCCCCTTCCGCTGGGGTTGCTTCCCGTGCAGATGTTTTATGGCACCCTATTAACGGAACTTCTGGAAAAACCTACAGTGCCCTTTTCCTTAAGGGCTTACACCGACGAGGAATGCCCCTCGTGCGGATTATGGAATAATTTCTTTCATGTTTCCAACGGCAAGACTCGTAAAGGCGAAATTTGCGTCTTATTTCAAAGCCGTCAAAAGGTGCATGGGATAGGCTTTGTTAGGATGATGATAGGATGTCATTGTCGTGAAATATAAATATTTCTAATACAACGTATGAGTACTCTCCTTAAAAAACATCTAACGAAGAATTACATGCATTTTAGTATGCATTCATATAAATATATAAATCCCGTTTTCCACCGAATAATCTCCCGTCTGCGCTGTGGAAGTTAGCAAGATAGCAAGCAGCGCGCCTTGGCGGTACCGTGGCGCGCTGCTTGTTGTCTTGCGTAGCTCCGAAATAATTTTTCTTAAGATCAAAACGTTATAGCTTTCTTCACAATTGAGATAACTAAATGATTTTTTCACTAAAAACAAATTAATAGTTTTCTTCAAATTTTATACGCAGGATATACGGACCTAAAACTTAAGGAACGTAAGTTAGCAGGCGATTACTTTTTACCTTACAAAAACCAAACTTTTTTGTCCTTAAGATATTTACATCAGTATAACAAAATTTCAGCTCAATTAAATTCTAACTGATGTACATCTTTATTGAAATAAAAAGAATACGGAACGTTTTGCATAAGTTTCAATCCAGTATGAAGAACTGTTTGCCCACACTTGAGTGAAGAAGACAAAGTCAAAAGAGCCGCGTTTGTTGCGTAAATTAATGAAAATATTTTTTATAACTTTTATTATAACTTTTATGGAAAAACTATTACGACCAGTAAATGTAGCGTGTCTCTTTGCATTAAAAGAGATGATGATAAATTGGATAGTGCAATATTAATTTTTCTGCTGCTGTTGGCAACAGCGCATCTCCAGTCTTATGGGGATTAACATGGGAAACGAATCTCCATAAGAGCCCATACTGTCAACTAAATGTGGAACGCACTTTAGCAGTGAATACATTACAGAATGGTAGAAGTAGATCAAGAGGAAATGAGTTAAGTATGGAGTAAAAATTAATTTTTACAAATCAAAGAATAGAATCTCTAAAGAAAAGCATGAAGTAAAAATAAGTAGTAAGGCTAGGAAATCGAGCAAGTGAGGTCATTATAGTAGTTGGGAAGCATTACCTCCTGGAATGGGTCCTGTTCACGAGATATTGAGAATAGGATTTCTCAGGGAAAAATTGCATTTGATTGCTCGGAAAGGTTGGGGAAACTGCTGACAACTAGGATCATCAAGAAGGGTTAGAGGGAAAGATTTGAAAGGTGTTTTATATGGAGTACAGTTTTGTAGGGATCGAAAGGGGAAGAAAAATGCTCAGAAAGCTTTGAGATGTGGCGGTGGCGGAAGATGGAGAGATGATGGACAGAAAATGTGAAAAATGAGGAGGGACTGAGAAGGATTGGAGAGGAGCGAACTATACTGAAAGGTGTAAAAAAGATTGAGACAAATCGATCGGTCTCATAATACGGAGAGACTGCTATCTGCTAGCTGGAATACCTTACCTGGTGGAAGAACCGAGAAGGCCTCACTAAGAGTGCCGCGAAGTTGTGGATGCCCTTGTGTTACGAGTTCTTTTTTAGGCATTCCAAATTCCTAGGTATTTCACCCCATTATTCTATGCCTCCATCCAACGACAAACGCTGTCGCAACGCCCGACTCCGCATTTGAATCCTCAACATTTTGAGTGTGTGTCCAGCGCGTTGACAACTTGGCTACTTTGGTCCCACCTGATCCGTCGAAATTTTAGTCCGCATCGCACGATACTTGATCCAGCACCAAACCTTGCAGCACTCGGTATGGCCGATGAGGACGGAATATTGTATGATTTCCGCCTTCGCTGGTTTCTCATGATCAATGAACTTGAACTCGCGAGGAAGCGGGACTCGCATTCTTATCGTCGCGCATGTCTACGTTATTATTAATTATTAAACCGCCTCTGGTCTCAATGGTTGTTTTTAACAATGGCAATGATTGGTTGGTAGCAACTCACCTATTATCGGCTTGACGGCCAGAAAATTACTAATAACCGCAAGGAGGCATAGGCGGCTATTTAAAAAGTTGATTACTTAACAGCAAGTTACAAGACTTCGGGCTAAACTTCGTGGATATTCGATTGAGAAGTGAGGGAGGAACACGTATCTTTCTATTGGTATGATATCTCAGTGGAAAGATACAGCTTTCCTCCTTCTCAATTCAGCTGAAAGCAACTCTAAAAGCTAACATTTTTTGTCAAGAGCAGGCAGATTGTGCCTAGGTCTAATGGGAAAATAGTACCGAGTCTATTTTGCAATCGAGTCGATCGGCGAATAGATATAATGGGTATCATGCTCGATGACCAGCTGCCTGCCGGCTAACTATCACGTGTTACTGGAATTCTGTTACGCTAGCGAGAATCCTCGAACTTGTGCTGCCCCGTAGGTGATTCATACGTGGGTGTAAAGTTGGCTTTGTGAATGCAGGTCGGTTCTTACCTTTTTAACCACAGGTGATTTACCATAGTTTCGCTAGTCCCCGGCTTTGGTGATGTGTGAGAAAGTTGTAGAAATGAAGTTAGTTGAGGGTAGAGAGTCTGTTTAAAATGAAGACGTTCAGATGCCGGAAGCGATGCGCTGAAGAGCAGACGGACGCTCTGCCGAATGCATATGCCATTCAGTGGCAAAAAATAGTGTGTAAATCGCTAAACTCTTGCATAATCTTACACGCTTGTTACAATTTCTTCGCTAGCCACCAGAGGTCAACAACTTCTCTTCGACATTAAATGGGGACTCTTGTAGCTGCTATCAAGTTTAAGCCACCATGCTACCCATTATTGCTAACCCGAGTGTTGTGAGCGTGTCGTTAGTGAAGCAAAATATGCATTGTGTCGAATTCTGAGCGTGACTTTTGTATATTTATGAGGTGTGGCTTTCATGAAACGCAAAAGCGTGAAGTTGCCCTGACACGGCCGCCCTCCGCAAGAAGCACGTCAGCGTTAGACCTGGTATCACTGGGCATCAAGATAATAGTGAGATAATAATGAGTACATTTCTATCTCTTAAGATAAAGAGATAGGAATTTTTTTGCGGTTCATCACTGCCTTGATTACACTCCTGACGTGCAGTTTGTTGGTAGTGGAGTTGTAGGTAACCATTTCCCATTCACGCCAGGGGTACGCTTGTTCATTCTCCGGATAGCGTACTTATCTCACTGGTATTTCCAAAGAACCACGGAACTCGCCGCGCAGTTACTTCAACGGAGTCACCCACAAGTGATCACACAATCGTGTGAAATTCACAGTAGAAAAATCATTCGCCTGGACTGGGAATCGAACCCAGATCCCTCGATTTCGCTCCGAGTGCTTTAACCAATTAAGCTACCCAGGCGTACCATTGCACGGTACTTGTCAAGAAAACTTGCTCCATAAAGCCCCCATGAGATTAATGGTGGAAGAGGACGCGAGGGTAGCTTAATTGGATAGAGCACTGGATAGAGCATTGGATAGAGATAGATAGAGCGCGAAGTCGAGGGATATGGGTTCGATTCCCAGTCCAGACGAATGATTTTTCCACTGTGAATGTCACACAATTCACTGGTATTTCATTGCGCTCATTTGTTTGGAATCTGCAGTGTATCGTTTATACCTATTTTAAAGATTTCGATTTTGTTCGGCGCTGATTACGGTTATCCATGGGGTGGTAGAAATTGAAGCGTGAAATTTTCTGATATTTCAGCGAATTATTAGCTGTTTTTCTCAAAATTTCCCCGTGTATTTTTCTCTCATAAATTCTGACCTTGTAACTCCCTATCTTCCGAGTTAGATCGAGCTATGTTTTCCCTATCGGCGTTGGAATGAAGTTTTGCGCAAGTTTTGAACATGCAATATGGAATAGCGACACCAGTGTACCCTGAGGGTCTATTCGGAACTCCTCAATGAATTATTGTTAATGTACCTGTAATCTTCGAAGAATATCCCAATGAATTAGTACTTATTGTTGTATTTTATCGCGATTTATCGGGAGTTTTCTCGAGTTTTAATTTTCTTGGATAATCCGGTATCATTCCGGTTCGGCCCCCTCTTTTTCCCCTAAATAATTACTGCAATTACGTTGATTTTTCATTTCAGGTGTTGGTATTATCTTTGGAACACTTTCAAACAGCTATGACTCATCATCATATTATCATTATTATATGGCCTCTCAGGGTTGTGACCGCAAAAGGATTATGCACTGCAACCCATCTCAGTACATCTTCCTTTTTTTTGGCGACCTAATGTAAATAGATTTACTCAAAAAGCCATTAATTTGTCTTTTTGTTGACTTACTCGTGAACTTCACCGAATTTTGTCTTTTCGTAAACTCGGCGGTTATTTTTCTCTTACACTTTTAAATGAAAGACTTTTAAGACGTAAAGACGAAGAAGTCATTTAAAAGGTGAAAAGCACACACATCAATCAAAAGTAACGGGGCCTTTGTCATGAGGTTTGACTAAAAATCGTAGTCTTACATTGGGTTTTTAATTTGTCTAAAAAATGATAAATGCGGTGTCATGAAATTCTTCAACATTGGGTTCATCGTTAGATGTATCATAGCCTCTGCATTCTTGCCAAATTTAGTCTAATGCCGACTGGTTTGTCCGTGTGTGTTTTTATTTAGCCACCCAGCTCAACACTGCTCGTGAAAGAACTTGAACTCGCAAACTATGATAGTGCGCTGGCGAGGCCGATCGACATGGAAAGTGGTAGTAATCAACCATCATCGTATATCTCCCTAGTTTTATCTTTGGCGTTGAACTTTAGTAAAAAGTGAACACTGAGTCTCTCTGGACGAATGAAAAATGCACTCCGATTGTAAGCTGCAGCGCAGCTCCTGTGACACCAGCGTGCCACTAACGCTATGTTGTGCTGTGGAAAGAGCTGTGCTTGCTGATGTAGGCTTAACGTACATCTACATCTACATAATACCCCGCGAGCCGCCGTATGGGCGTGTGGCAGGGGGTGTTAGGTCACCGGCCGTGTAAAGGTTTAAGTTTTTTGGAGGTGAAATGGTGACATGTTCTATGAGAGGGTATTTAGTGGAGCTCAATTTTTATTGTGGTCGCTTATTGTGCCCGGAAAAACGAGTTTTTGTACCTATCTGTTCGGCAGTGTATCTCTCTTACTTTATCGCATCTGTCAGACCTAGAAATGTAGTGAGGAGTCATGATAATATTCTCTATGTCGCTCTGAAAAATATCAGTTCTGAATCTATCAAGCAATCTAAGCCTAGCGTATATCCTCCGAGTCCCTAGGGGCTCCCACATTAATCCCTCTAAAAGTTGTGAGACACAATATGTACGCTCGTAGCAGTTTTTAACGAAGCGCGCTGCTTTCCTTTGTATTTTATTAATTTTTTTGGTTAAATCTGTTTGACCAGGGTCACAAATGCCCGCGGCGTATTCGAGATGTGGTCTAACCAGAGCGAAGTAGCATCTCTCTTTGACTTTTTCATCCGAGGATCTTCCTATTATACGTTTAACAAAACCTAGTTCCTTTAATGCTGCGCCACATATGTTTTGTATGTGTAATCCCCACGATATATCAGATGTTAAGGTAATTCCAAAATATTTCCAAGAACGTAGTAGCCATCTGTTAAATTTAAGTGCGAATACGCTAGTCTGACTCAATATTTCTTGATTTGCAGGAGCGGCCTCCCCGGCGCCGGCGGCCGCCACGATGCCCGGAGGGGCGCCCGCCCCTGGCACCCCCTCCTCGAAGATCAAGGTGAGTGTCCTGAAAATTGGTCCAGCTAGTTGCGTCAAGGTAGCGATCCCCTGAAAGAAAACGCCGGGGCAAGGGAGTGGGAGAGTCAATCGACTGTCTCTTGCGGACCATATCCAAAATTCCCCGGGCTTCATCCCCTGCCTTAATTCAGAATCGCTGGGTGCTTTGTCCTTGCTCCCGACCAAATACGAGATTTCCTTTCAGTAAGCTTAGTAGCATAGTGGTACCGTGCGATATGAAGCCAGCATGTTTGCTCGTTTGCGTATTCGCAGGCCAGCTTGCTAGGCTGTTATTTCATAATTGGTGCGGCTCTCGTTGTGCCAAGTTGCTTTTGACTTATCTTTCTCTTTGAATAACGCATGTTCACCCTCTCTAGTCAAGTTTACGACATGCCGGTACTCCGCACTTGAATATGGAGACATATTCATCGCTCTGCTTAAGTACTTGTTCATTCATCGTGAGAATGGTTAAAGGACGGATTCTCTCGTGCTTGGCTGTGTCCTCCTAAGGCAACCTTGGAGGAATATTTAGTATTTTTCTTGGGCTTCGCTTAGCTTTGGATAAGAATATTTAAGGGGTGATGGGCATCGAAGAAAAATGGGTCGAGCTGAAGAGGACAATCAGATAAGTTGCAGAAGAGCTACTGGTGAGCGAGAGAACCGCCCGAAGAATCCATGGATTACGGTGCAGATTAGAAAGCTAATTGAAGGGAGAAGAAAATACAAGGACCCGAGAAATGAAGGTGAGGCAACCCTCAACAATAAGGCTAGGAACCAAGTCACTCGAGAATGTGAGAATATCAGGGAGAATGCGATATAGCTGCTGCGAGGAAGTCAAGGAGAACATTAAGAAGGTAAACACCGAAACAGCATACAAACTGATGAAGAAATGCCACGGAGAGAGTAAAACAAAAAGCAACAACGTCGGGGATGCGAAGGAATGGTACTGATGGAGGGTGGAGACATTGGCAATAGATGGAAGCAATATATGGAAGAACGCTGTCGAGGGCTGAGGCCGCTAGAAGGAAACCTAATGAAAGGCGAGTGCAAGGTTGACTAAGACCATGGCCCCCAAATACTCGGGAGCGGATTCGATACAGCTGTAAAAGGCCTTAAGAAAAACAAAAGAACCTGGAGCAGACAACATCAAGAAAGAATTCGTCAAAGCGCTCGGGAGCCAAGGACAACCTGTGCGAAGTAATAAAAAGCAGCTACAAAAGCGGAAGACTTCCAGAGGACTCTTTAAAGGAGTGTTATGATTGCGATACCGAAGCAGACAAGGACTGGGGAATTTGAGGAACACCGAATCTTGAGTCTAGTGACACACGTATCAAAAATACTCACACGAATAATGAGCCGAAGGATGGAAAGGAAAATTAAAGGCAACATCTCGGAAAACCGTTGTGGATTTAGGAAGAACAGAGGAACCAGGTAGGCCATACTTTGCGTGAGGGAAATGGTAGAGAAAACAATCCATGTAAACAAGCCACTCCTTGTGAAGAATGTAATCGAAGGAAAAATATAGGGAAAAGTGCCCAGAGGATATCCAAGGTGTAAATAAATAAGACAAATAAAGAAGAAAGCACATGAGAAGAGCTATCTGGAAGTAAGGGAACTAGCATTTGACCGAGGAGGATGGAGGGTAGCAGACTACCACTCTTAGGATGCGTTCACACCGAACGCGCGTCGCATACCGTGCCGCGTGCAGCGCTTGCGCTAAGCTTAGCGCTTCGCTTGGTGCCTGTTCAGACAACATTCTTAGTTCACAAAAACTCAAGTTCACCACAATTGTTCAAAACTCCCGTCATCGATGAAAAGAATATAAATAAAATTATATCAATATGAATCCCAATGAAGATCACCGGATGAATGAAAGGGATATTTTTAGGGTCAGGAAAAGAATAATTTCAAAAGATAAACTCACCATCCTTTCCCAATTCTTCCGCGATCTCCGTCCACTTTTTCTGGGGAATACGCACATTTTTATGGTTTTTGCATTTGGGATTCCAAAGTTCTTCCCTAGCAAAAACTGCATTTATGACAGTTCCCTCCATGCTGTGCGTCCCTTCACGCGAGGCGATTAGCAAACACTGCTCGTTAGCTGGCGCTTTGCTTATCCTAACCCAAGGCGCGACGCCTGACGAACAGACACTGGTGTGAACGGCTGTATTGTTGACAACGGGTTGATTGTATATGGCGCAACGCTTAGCGCTAAGCTACACGCGACACGGTATGTGAAGCGTGTTTGGTGTGAACGCACCCTTAGGGTTGTGCTCTCGCTATGCGATTTTTGTGTGAGGGTAGTTGGAGCGAGATATGATTTCACCTAAAGTGGAATGAATTTTGACTTATTTTAACGCTATGCATTTCGCCCTTTCAAAGATATGTACCAAAATAACTGCTAACCACTGCTCTATTTTCGAGATATGTCTCATTCCGTCGAGAGTTCGGCGGCGAGTGTCGTCTTCACGTGGCAGCCCCTCGGACGAGGGACTGCAACGCAAATTACTAAAGCTTGACGTCGCGAGTGAATTGACTGCGTATGGTAGGCGGAAACGAGGGAAAATAGCAACAGCCTTAGCCAGTTTGATTAACTTCAAGCAAGAACATTCATGCAAGCAATTGACTGCGAATGGTAGGCGGAGACGAGGGAAAATAACAACAGCCTTAGCCAGTTTGATTAACTTCAAGCAAGAACATTTATGTAGCAAACAAGTATTACAATTGAAAACAAGCCTGTAGGCTAAATATCGTAAACTTGGTCTATAGAAGACGATCACAAGTCACCACTCCGGCAGGTCCTTTCTCGTCCTGCGGTCAGTTTCTAAAGAGGCCGGGCCCAGCGTAGAGACGACGCGGCTGGCGATTGAGGGGGGTCAGCTGCCCAACGCAGGAGTTGGGGGGAGTAGGGGAATCCTTGTCCTTGTTGATTGGCGGAGGAAATAGCGCTAGCGTTCAATCGGTCAGAAAAGAGTGCTCCACTATCACTTTCAGTATAAAAGTGAGTTGATTGTCTCATCGCGGACAGCGAACGCGAGACAGCGAATTGCGAGGCCACAATGCGCGAGGGATAGTCGCGAACGGCATTTGCGAGTTTTTGGCGTTCACTCTCGGAGTGGTTTTTGAGGAGTGGGAGGGGGGAAATGTTGGCACAGGACGTCCCTCCACTAGAGATGGGCAAACTCGTTCATTTTTGGGAACTCGTTCACTGTGGACCGGTCCTTTTATGGGGCCCGTTCCTTTTTACTCGTTCACCGTTCCGTTCCTTTTATTTAATGATCATTTATTTTTATTTTCAATGTGTACTTAGCATTTATAAAAAAATAAAATAAGAAACTATGATTCGTGTGCTGTAATAATCGCGTTCTACAATATTGTATAAATTACAATAAAAATCAATTTACCAAATTATTAAAAAAATCAAAAAAAGGTTTATTGATGCACCATAAGGAATTTATTCCTGAAGCGAAGGTCCGAGGAGAAACAAGGTATTCGATAAAAAATAGATCATGGTGATATTGGGAAAAAATGGAAAATAAGATGGAACGTAGATCGCCAAACTAAGCCAAATAGGAAATTTTCAAACTGAAAAAATATGCCGTATGCGACTTGAGTTAACAGTACCAAGACTGCTTTTGTTGCTATTACCTACCCCAGAAGAAGTGTAGTCCGTCAAAGGACAAAAATTCGATTCTTCATAGCTCTATAACAATTACAAAAATAATTGTTTGCACTCGTGACATAGGATGAGAAGCATTCTATAAAATCTGTGTACTTGCGAAAACCCAGGAACTAGGGAGTAAAACGAGGAACTGTCTAAATAAATGAACTCCTTGAACTTTTATTGTAATTTTAAGGCAGGAGAGTAATTAAAAAATATGATAAAAAAGAAGAAAAATAATACAAACCAAGTAAAATTTGCTCACAAACGTATTATAAATATTTCTCAATTGATGTAGAGTAGATTTTCAATATGTAATCCAAAATATTACAATAATACTAGCTATAAAATTTTTCAGTTGATTATATTGTCCTCAGCTGCGACGGTGGCCGAATGAAGCAAGCCGACTGGCGCCAGTCTTAAGATAAAGTATTACTCATCAGTCCGCAAGTTAACACAAGAATTTTTGGGGTTCTCCCTCCCACCTGACCTCTTGTCCACTGTGTGACAAAGTGACATTACTGTCTAAAAACGTGTTACTCTGTTGTAAAAAGACGTTTTTATAATGTGTTAGTTTGGTTTATTTTCAACCAACACTTTTTATTTGAAAAAGTTAGTCCAGCCAGATCGGCCATAAGGACCACTGGGTAGGGCTGCGGACCTTAAGTCACGACATGATGGCACGATATCTCGTCGAAATACAAAAGTCAACTAAGAGAATGACACTAAATAAACTAGGCGTTACCTTATCGTTCAGTAGTAGTTATATCGCAATTACCAGCGCCTTAATTTATACAGTGCGATCTCGGTAATCCGACACATATGCAGCCGTGGCATAGCTGGATTATCGAAAACGCCGGATTATTGGAAACGTACAGGAAACAAACAATGCGCAAAAAACTTTTTAAAGTATAATTTTGCAATTAAATATACTGACGCTAACTCTCCCTACTGCTTAGGGTGTGAGTTAAGGTAGATAACCAAATTAATAATTACGATTATGGCCGATAAAGGCAGAATATATCCTGGACACCACTGTGACTCTGCAAAGAACAGTTACACCTCACTCGCATCCATAACGGGGAAGTTGTAAGGAAAATAGGTATATGATTATTTGCTTACAGAGTTTGATTCTCTCAGAAAATATCGGCCAACATATGCCATGGAATTATCACCGAGAACCAAGGTAGTAAAGGGGTTGGAATGGAACAGAGAGGAACATGGTACAAGAAATAAAAATAAAAAGGAAATGGTACATTTTAATTTTAATGACGTTTTACAAGAAAACTTTCTATTGTTTTTTGCCTTTTTGACGCAAATGACTCAAGTAAAACTCTTTCTTGTAGTCTTTTAATTGTAAGAATATCACCAGCTTTTACATTGTTTTCCTCCGCCCACTTAAGACACGTATTGAAAGCATTCATGGCATCATCGTGTTATACTGTGCGTAAAATCGGCAGTGTATTTGATTCTAGCTCATCCTGGGCGTCATATTCTTCTTGCGCATTGCTGACTATTTCACTATATGTCATGAATGTAAAGTTTTCCTCATCACTTCCGGTTAGCCAATCATTTATATCATCAGCTGTTGGACGCGGTGATTCCTTTCCACAGAGTTCTACTATAGCTTGTTGAAGATCAGCATTCAAGACTGCATCACCAGCACCATTTTTCGATTCTTCTATCGCCTTGTTTTCATTGTCTCTGGAAGCTAAAGGGTGCAGCGGCCACAGTTTCTACCAAGATAAAATCAACATTTTTGAAGTCACTTTGCCATGCATACGCAAGATTAAAAACCACGTCTTTGAGATTCATTTCCTTCAGACATTTCTTAATACCATCACTTTTTACTTTCACTCTGCATAAGAGATTCTTTTTATAGTGTGATTTTATATATTGTATCACATTTTGGTCCATTAATGGTTGTAAAAGTGGAGTGCAGTTAGGTGGCAAGAACATAACCTGTACAAGATCATCTCTCGATTTTAATATTTCCTCATTCGGGTGGCCAGGGGCGTTATCCAAAATTAGCAAAGCCTTTGCTGGTAAATTTTTCTTTCTAAGAAATATTTTTACCTCTGGTACTAGGTGCTCGTGAAACCATTCAGTGAACACTTCCCGAGTTACCCATCCTCGGCTTTGATTTTTGTATGTGACCCGAAGACTTACATTTTGAAATGCTCTTGGGTGCATAGCTTTACCAATTACCAACAAATCGAGTTTGTGGGTACCACTAGAGTTCGCACATGGCATGAACGTAATTCTGTCTTTTGAAATTTTGCGGCCGGGCGCCTTTTCTTCATCTCGATGAACAAATGTTTTATGAGGCAGGAGCCTCCAAAATAAACCACTCTCATCTGCGTTGAAAACTTGATCTGGCCCAAGATTTAGTTCTTCAATTTTTTTCTTGAAATTTTTAATGAAAGGATCAACAGCTGAGATATCACAAGACAGGGTCTCTCCTGTTATGGTTAGAAAACGGACTCCATAACGCTTTTTGAATTTATCCAGCCATCCATCACTTGCTCTGAAATCATCTTTTTTCATAATTTGGTCGTAAAAATATCTGGCCTTTTCTTAAATGATTTCACCGGAGATAAGAGTGTGCCTGTTACGTTCTTGCGAAAACCATTTGTAAAGAGCATCTTCAACTTTAGGGTACTCACCAGATTTTAGAGGCTGTCTATTACTGGTAGCACTGTCTGTACTTCTCACAAAACAATCTTGTCTCTGTTTTTCCTGATGTCATATATCGTAGCACGTCCAACACCATAGTATTATGCCAAATCAGTTAGTTTTTCCCCTTTATCGAGTTTATTGATTATTTCCATTTTAGCACACAAAGTTAATGTTTTATACTCACGTTTGATCAAGGCCTGACATATTAAGAAGATACTGCACGTTCTCAAAATAAAACACTGCCAGTTCGCTTTTCTCACACAGTGAAAGGTAAAAGAGCACAAGACTCGTGTTCTCGGCACAGTGGTTCAAGCGACACTAACCTAATTGAATCGTGTCACTTGGTGTTATCGCTCCTAACGACAGGTTGAGACATGTAGCGGTGAGCCGAACAGCGAGCTGAATGCGCAAATGTCGACTTTGTAGCAGGATGTAACTACAAAATTACATTCACTGCGTGCCCGCCCGATCTTATTTTCTCAGATAACTTTTTTTCTTTTCTCGATTCAGTGGGTCACGTAACCAAAACTTCATACAAATTATGAACGAATGGAACTGATGAACAGCTGCATACATAATAATAAAACAAATACTTAGTATGTATTGAAAAATCTTTTATTCAAAACTGACTAAATTATATTAGCCGAAGGGAGGTCGCCAGCCCTGCACGCCAGATTACTGGACGTGTCGGATTACGGCAAGGCCGGATTACAGAGATTGTACTGTATAAATATAATGACAATGTTTTCACAAATTAAAAACGATTGAATCAAAGGATATATGGAGAATTTTAGGCCCTGTGTGTGTACAAAAAATTAGCGATATAAAATATGGACTAGTTATCTTTAGTTTTGGGAATAAGTTCAATAGTTTCAGCATTGTAAAGCTTATCCATAATGATCAAGAATTAACAAAAGCTTTGTAAGTTTTACGTAGAATATTTATTGGGCAGTCTAATAAATATTCCACGTAAAACTTAAAAAGCTTTTGTTAATTCCTGAACGTTACTAAAATAAGTGTTGGCATACAAATACATCGCCAAATATTTATTCTTAACATTTTTACAACATTTTAAAATTTTGTTGTTTTTCGTATATTTTTCACTTCAGGATCTATGTGCATTGTGCAGACTCTAAAAGTATATTGATATTCTTAAAATGAATTTTCTCGAATTTAGAGGAAAAAGACGTAAACCCCTTTTCCGTCCGAGGACCGAAAGGAACGAGGAACCGAAAGGAACGAGTGACCGAAAGGAGCGAGGGACCAAACGGAGCGAGGAACCTAAAGGAACGAGTGACCGAAAGAAACGAGGGACCAAACGGAACGAGGAACCGAAAGGAACGAGTGACCGATAGGAACGAGTGACCGAAAGGAACGAGTGACCGAGAGGAACGAAGGACCGGTCGGAACTAGTGACCGAAAGGAATGAGTGACCGGAAGGAACGAAAGGACCGGTCGGAACAAAAAGACCGGTTTTGACGAAAACACCGGTTTGAACGGAAAGACCGGTTTGAACGAAAAGACCGGTCGGAACCAAAGGGGGCGGTCGTTCCATATAAGTCGGTCCTCGGGCCTCCGTTCAATCCGAGGACCCGTTCGTTCGCGAACGACCCCCCACTACCCTCCACTTCGGAAGTAGGCGATAAATAACATTGTACACCGTACTCCGGACATGGCCTGAGAATGTTTTTCACCTTCCTGAGGAGTTCTAGCACTCACTTCTCATTGCGAACTCCTTGAGGGTCTAATTTGCACTGAAAACAGTTGTTGATAGCTCACCTCTGACTTCATGCTTTTGGCGGAGGCTGGCCCAGGAATTGTATGTTATAATTAATATTTTCGTAGGACGATGTCCCATTGTCACGTGGGATGTTTATGCATGGAAATTAGTTCATAGAGGTATTAATGCTCCCGCAATACATCTATTATGTATCAAGCAAAGTTGAATTGATTTTCATTAATGAAAAATTCGTGAGTGTATGACAATGTATATTCCAGTGAATCTTCAAAGTAAGGGCGAAATCACTCCGCGTTTGCACCATTTGTTTCACACGGTCTGGCGTGTCGTGCGCGTTGGAAGTTAAACTAAACTCAGCTTCGCTTCCGCCGAGCTAAGTGAACGCAGCACCTGTACGCCTGCAGTAAAAATGTTGTTCTTCTATTTAAGTGCTTTACTATTGTTATTCTTAAATCTCATGGGAAGGTTAAGTTTGTGAATTCGCAAATTAACACTATTGATACGTATCATTTCCGTTTATAAGTCTCCGAATTTTTCGGTGGAACTGATGCTTTGAATAGGATATTTCCTTTCGCGAGAGTATGGAGTAAAGAATACAGTGAATCAAGCTGTCACCTTGGGGTAAAGAATACTATAAATACTTCATTGCCGCGGTTCCCTACCTGTTGTACGATTAACATGATGGGAACGTGCTCGGCGGTTTATGAGTCTACACAAATAGTGGAAGTACGTTCGCAGTATTCCCATTGAAGTACGTTTGAGGTACCTGTAAAATTGTTAATAATGAACGTTTTTCTCGTGCTAGGGATTCATTATCTGGAAATGAGTGGTCAAGAAGAGCGCAAATCAAATGTGGTTGGGCAAAACCGCCTTCCTATGGGATAACAGCCACCACCTCTCTGCCCCTTCACCTTTCACGGCTCGTCATAAATATGACATAAAGTACATTTAGGCTTCGGTAATCAAGTGACAGAATGGTGCTCTCTTAATTTTTTTCAAAAATCGAGAATATAAGGCACCGAAATCACATTAATTACTGAAACCATCACCCCTCTGGACCAATTGTATAAACACGAAGAAGTTTCCTAGATTCAAAGCACTGAACACTTCATACTCGAGCATGTTTTTTTTCTGAGTTTCTCATCGTGGTTGTCGTCGATCGTCCGTAAATTATTTGACTTTTTAGGACTGCTTTCATCGATTCAATCAGAGCCCCAGCTTTACTTCTTCCCGTGTGGAGACCTCATGATGGACGATTATCTTATTTACCCTTCTGTGAGTATGGAAAGTAAGGGGGCGGGTTGAGAGCGCCATTAGCCGTGTCGTGTAGCCTTAGAAATAAGTATTCATATGTTTCGAGAACAGAGGTGACGATATTAAAGAAACGGACTCCTAATTCAGTGGAGAAGATGGCGGAGATGCAATATTCAAGGACTGAGAGACTTCTATTGATCTTAATATGAATTCTGCGAAAAACGGTAACGTGCTTGTTGAAACGTTCTGTAATGATTAAGTACAATACTTTTTCTTATCATTTTAAAGATATAGGTATTGTGAAACTATGACATTTATATTATCTCTAGCTCATTATCTTCTTTCGTCGCTGAGTCGATTTTTGGAAAATCACCGTAGTTCAGAATGTCCCAGATGATGTTTTCGATTTTTTACGTATCACTGATATGATTATCATTCGACATATGTTTCTCGGTTGTACTTATTGCGTGTTTAAAGCGATGAACATCGCATTTAGGAACCTAATCGTTTTCTGGGAAACAACATTGGATCATTTTTAACCCGAAATTTCTCTTCGAACATGACGGCCTTTTGCAATGTGGTATCCCCGTAGAGCTGTTTAAAGGGCATCTTTGGAAGGTTAGCCTGCAGAAAATCACCCCTTAATCCTTGAAAGTTTGATCCTTTGGTGTGCAAAAGCCAGGCTAATCCGACCTACGCGATACTTTCTATAGCGGGACCATCGGAATTCTAATCGTATGAAAGTAGCCGAAAAAAGATTGTAAGTGAAATCTTGCGAGCTTTGCGGAATGCTCAGGATGAGAGGAGCTGTTGAAATGTGTATTGGGAATGATGACTGCCTCACTGCCCACCCGAGACCCCTTCTTCCACTCACTTTCTAATCCCTCCTCTCGCCCCCCCCCCCCCCTTTCTCACCCTTTGACTACGAGTGCGCCCCCGTTTTCAGGTGCCCTAGATATGACGTCCTTCCCCTCAAACTACTAATTAGCACCGAGTTATTTTTGCTCGGCTCGTGTGGCATAATCTGTAGGGGAGATGGAATATTTTCGCGGGCTAGTAAAGTTAGGTAACCTTTAAGGCTTTGCCTCCCTGGCTAACCTTAACTCCTCTCCCGATAGTATTTCAGGGACTGGAGCAGATTTAATGGGAGGCTGACGTGGCTTAGCATCCGTATGCCTCTCCAAAATGTGCACCCCTCCGCCTCACCCAGAGAAAGTTCACCCCTTCTCCAGATGGAATGAAGTAAAGCCAAGGAAATCTTTGGTGGCAAAGCAACCTCTACCTAATTTCTCTTTTGCGTCGATTTTTTCATGTGTATGATTCAGAGGGAACATTCCTGCATCTGTTGGGTTTTTTAAATATTCTAAAATTTTGTATGTAGCGCCCAAGTAGTGATTTTCCAGCTTAAGGTAGAGTTTATTTTTAACGTTTGTATAAAATCTTTGCTGTACTAGGTTTTGTGACAAGATCCTCAAGCTACAGCGCTACACATAATTTTCTTATGTCAAACGTTTTCCGTGTACCCCGACAATTGTATTTTTGCGAATAATATATGAAGTATAAGTGGTTGAATATCATGTGGCAATACTATACGGTTATCTGTTTCACTGCTATTTTTCAATGATGTGTTATGGATTGCTCGCACAGTCTGGTCGGATGGCGATGGTTTTCTTGCCCCCTCCATTTGGCTATCAAAAGTAATTTCAAAAGATGTACCGTACTGCTTTGTGTCATTTTAGGGGAAACGTTTCCGCGGATAATTGGAGTTGTACTTCATTTTTCTGAATGTAAGTACCGAGAGGATTCTTCTGTTGGTAATTAACACATGCTTTACGAAGTCACGCCAAAATCTTCCGTGATAAGGAAGGCTTTTTTGCTTGGCAGATGTGCGAAATCGTTCTTTGTGCTTCTCTAATTGCTGGAAAATTTGTGGAAGTTCGGAAGAAAGTGATTTTTTGCGTGTAGGAAGCGTATTTCAGGGCAGTAAGGGAGTAATGGTGGAAAATATGAGAGACTGTGGGTTGAGATAGCGTCTCTTCAGTGCTACATGGATGAACTGTGGAAATTATTGGGAAATGGTTACAATTGATGTCCTTCGGTTAATGGAACGAATAAAATGGCGTAGAACTAGGGTCTGCGTCATCGCTAAACCTGCACGATTTTTTAAGGAATTAGTTCGCTGAAAGTAAGGATCATCTTGTGATCGTGTTGGTGCTATGGTTGGAGATGCTGATGGACATATTTATGTGTTCGGAAATAATACAGCATTTCTGTCCGAGAGCCCACATTCCGCCAAGGTTTCCCCCTAGACTCAATTCTTGTACAATTTCGTGCGTTTTGGGGCAATTGGAATTGGAGCTCTATACGCATGCTCGTACGATTCCACAATATAATTTTTTTTCGACCCGTTTCTTCCATGGGAATGGAAACGCGAGGAAATTGCTCCTGAAAAAATCCACCTGGATTGGAAATAGAACCACGCTCCTATGGCTTATCGGAACAATGCGCCAACCTGCACGCTACCTTGCTACCAAATTCCTGAGGCAATTTAGAAGGATTCAAGGAAACTAGATGTTAGGAATTAGGGAGCCAGGGTAGCGTCGGAGTCTGCGCATTGGCCCGTCAAGCCAAAAGCTCGTGGTTCAATTCTCGGTGCAGGTATATTTTTTCACGGGGCAATTGCATGAGGCGAGGAAATCTAAGCATTTTAATCGCCGACGTCAGCAAAATTGATAATATCTTCATAGACACCCGGGTGGAAGGTGAATTAATGCTGTGGAAAAATAGCAAGGTTTTTATTTTATGAATTTACATTTATTTTACTCCTGAACAAAGAAAGAAGAGGAAAAATGGACGACGAAATATATACTCGGATAACTTAAATAAAACTTTGTATACTCCACTATTAGTGGAGTATACAAAGTTTTATTTAAGTTACTATGCATTACTTCCACAAAGTTAAGCCTGGAACCATTTCCTTTGTGATATACTCGGATACCTACCGGCATCGCGGGTGACGTACCGTGTAGGATAAACCTGCCATAGGGTTGCTCAAACAACGATGTACTTAACTTAATACACAAAGAGTCTAGCCCGGGCCCTGCCCGGGAGTTGGTGCTGGAGTTGGCTCAACGGGGATGTAATATGTATTGTTAGTTTGTAAAAGAAGTACATGATTGATCGTGGTAAAAACTGATACATACAAAAACCCACGATCCTAAGGAAACCGACTCGGGATGAAGAGCAAGCTAGACAGACGTCTAGTTTGCGGATTGCCGTCTTTGCGTTGGTGTTCCTCGGCGTTTGATGGGCGCTCCGCTTGCTCGGGTGGCCCAACGCTTGCCCGGAAGCGTTGACGGCCGCCCGGCGTCGATTCAAGCGCCACTTACGCTCCTCGCGGCTTTCCTCATCCGGTGACGCTTTCATTGTTATTTTACTTAAGTTAATAGAATTTTTATATAGATCGCCTTTGTCTCCTGAGCTCCCGCCTCTTTTCGTGGTTATACCGACGAGGTTCTTTACTTTCACGTTTGAATTTGTATGTGACATATTCATCGATTCCTTTACGTAGCATTTCAGGAAATTTCTTCATGGTACTTCGGTGCTCTCGTTCTTCATTGTGGCGACGAATTTCGCGAATGAAGCTTCTAACGTGCCTCCGAATTTTACGGAATCGCATTTTTCAAATAAGTAGATTTTACGTTAGGGTTTTACAGTTGAATCTACTGTCGTTTTCAAAGTCGTAAAAATTACTTTATGATCACTTTTGCCTTCGAGGGTATCGACGTGTTTAATCATTGTAGGGTGACTAACAGCTAAAAGGTCTAATATTTTATTACCTCTCGTAGGTTCGTTTACTATTAGAGTTAGAGAGTGGTGTGAAAGTGTATTAAGGCCTCGCTTATATCACGCTTCCTTGAACTTGGTTCAACGCTATTGGTTTTCCAATATATAGCCGGGTCGTTGAACTCCCCACCAATAATTATCACGCTTTTGTTGTCCTTCGCGGCAAATGATGTTAATTGAGTTTCTAATTGAGAGATGATGCGTCATGTATGGTAACATCTGTCGTGTATATCCGTCCCCCACGCCTTACACGTGGCTGGCAAGGTAATGCGTCGATGTAATGTATATGATTTCAAAGAAACAATTTGATGTGCTTGCAGTGCCGATACTCTTAGTAATTACTTTTCTAATTTTGCTCGTCAAACCTTACGCTTGAAAAATTTCCCTGAAAATCCCTCGTGAAAGACATGAATAATTTACAGCTTTCATTTAATAATTCACCCTCCACTTTTAGTCGAGATTTCGAAGAGCAGTATGCGATACTTTCTTTTTTATTAAGCATCGAGTAATGTAGCTTTCTCTACCCCTTATTTCTGTTGTTTTGTCACCGCATGTAGAGGTGTTTTTATGTCGGCATACTGTGTCTATTATTTCAAAAGAAAGATTGAAAAGGAATGCATTTTAGCCTCTTCAGATATTCTTCTATCTTTCGCATACATTCGGCAAAGTTTCATAAACGCATCCACTTGTTTAATTATTCCTGCATTAACTTTAATCATACAATCATTCTTCCCACTCTCCCAAGCACTAATGCGTAAAAGAGCTAAGAAAAAGCTATCCCTCTTATTTTTATTAGAGGTTAACGTTGTGCATTTTGCGGTCCATAGTCATGCGAGGAAAAGATGACATTTCAAACCTGCCAATCTTGCAGTCCCTCTCTGTGGTCTTATTATATCTACGTATCTCATAAATGATGTATTCTGTGAAGACTTGGTGAACACACATCTAAATCGATGAATACGGATATTCACGAAGGACGATACAATGCATGACGCAGCATCTCTCTTGTTGTTCTCTTTCTTGCACCATTGTTGAACAACTACGTTCTGTTTAGTTTTACAAGTCCCTAGGTCTAGAGTACTCACGTTCACGCGTACTCAGTGGGTCGACCCCACATGTTGCATCATTTCTACAAATCAGATTTACCAATTCATCATCAATGGCAAATTAATACCCTATAAGTGTTACTGAAACTACGTCTACTAGTGCAATCTCCAAATTATTGGCGAAAGCGAACTTTATTCCGTACCAAGTTATCTAGCGTAAAGTGCCACCTAAATCATTTGCTAAAACAATATTATAATTCCCATTTGCAAGCTGTGTAAGAAGTCTCAAAGATCCGTAGTTTACAAACGCGACGACGAACTCATGAGTTACTGCCTTGGGAGCGAAAATACCACCTATTTCATGCGTCAAGCAAGTCAGTAAGGGACACACAGAGTGTAATACATGAAGTGTTGCTAGCCATCAATATTCATTCACGTGCAAGTACTCTGTTGCCTTGAAAGCGAAATCTGTAGCTGAAGTGTGTCGTTAAATCAGTACATGCATAGTATAGATATGCATGCGGGGCAAGGAGCCTTAAAACTTCAGTTGTCAACGTAAGCCTGAGGTTCGCTGTCTTAATTCCTCCTACTCTTCCGGAAATATTAATACGAGGACAGGTGGCACTGATGCGATAAAGAGTCATGTTTGCGACGAGATGTGTATTGTTGTGAAGGCAGTTGGGAGTGTGAACGTGCAGTTAAACGAGGCGAATTTGGTTCAAAATGGGTTTGCGGGGTTGGTTTGTGTCGGGTGCTTCACTGGTTACTCGAATACCAAAATGAGGAACAAGATTCTCGGCGAAAAGAACAAAAGCTTGTTAAAGGTTAATGTAAGTACACCTGGGTGACGATCGTTGCCCTTACCATAATGGTAGCCATTACGTGAGAGACGGCGTTCAGTGTATATATTTCCTTGTGCCTCCAACAGTGCGCACATGACAGTGTGCCTCCCGTGTTTTGTATTCCCAGCGTATGCTATTCCTGCATTTGCCGTCATTCCTTCATTTGTTTCGGGGACTTTCCTGAGCTGAAGTTGTTCATTTTCATTTCAGCAGTTGACCTGCATCTGCTACAGTCTATTTTATATTCGACCGTTTGTTTATAACGGACAACCAGTTGTTTTAGACATCGATTTATTTTCCAAGGATTATAATAAAGCAATTAAGAGACTGATACTTGTTTTTTTTTCAACACACAAAGGAATACTTTGCTCGCTTCCCCGCCCGCCCACTCGCTTGTGTATTCTTGTTCTTTCAATGTGTATTTTACTTTTCCACGCCCTACGAATTATAAAAGGGGAATGCTTTCGAGTCATTGTAATTGTCATGGCACAATTACATCAGCTGTTTTTGTTAGCGGCGTATTGGAACTACGTAAATTGGCTTCTAATAACCGGAAATGAACTAGCTCTCGAATTAATTGCAATAAATATTATTTCAATGCACTCTTTTCCCTTCGGTTACATCATAAATTGGAAATTGTAGGATGGAATTCGGAATATGAATCCACCGATCACATCACCTTATTCCGTAGGCCTACGGTGTAATTGATTTATATCGCGATGCTGTGGAGGGTTTACTCGTCGATGGCTCGGTACTTTAAGTACGTAAATCTACTGTCCAATGCCTTAAAGTATTACTTGCAGTATAAATCATCGTACTGGCGGAGGAAAAAGAGACGTAAAACCATGGAAGATGACTAGACCAGAAGCGTCTACTATAAGCCTTCGAAACTGCTGAAGGGCAGCCTGTGGCCAAAAGTGGAGATTCAATACTTTCACCGCCATTGACAACAGAGTCGAGTTGGGACTTTGCCGTCCTTCTGCGGTGTTCTTGGTTTAGATCCATGAGCAGCGATTGGCTGACAAGTGAATGTTGGCTAAATAATGCATCCGATTCTAGTCCAACAAGTTGTAGCTCATAACTGCAACACAACCATTCGTCCAGTACCACTGGAGCATACTAGACGACGAAACAGGAAGCATCATCCATCAGTTACCGCGACAGCATGGCTGCGGCACAATCTCGATATTAACTCGTTGTTTGTAAAAGTTAATTGAATCAGTTGTTCCTCCGAAAGAGTTGAGGCTGCGCCGTTTCCCTCCCACAAAACTTCATTTTGCCATTGCCCTCGGTCCACGCAGCCGCTGTCTAAACGCAGCATTCGTGAGTGAAAAGAATTTCAATAATCGCATCCACGTTGCTTTTCAAAAAATTCGTATTACAGCCGTGCATAATACAAAGTTTTCAAGTACTCTGTGCTGTGCTGATGCTTACGTTTATAAATATACATTTTGATACATTCTATAACAGCAAGCAAAACATTCGGCCGTGACTATTCAGTATAGTGAATACTGCTTTATAATTGCACCGGTAGGTTACGGAACGTTTCTACCGCGCACATCGTTTCATTCATTGCCTTTCATGGCCGCATGTGTTCTAATCTACGCGTTTTCCCTCATGTTTATTGATTTATTATAATTGTTTGTTATAAAACTGTATCTATTTCATATCCATGTGATTGCTTATATTTGAAGTGTTTGTTTGGTATCAGAATTTTCGTCTCTGTAATGTAATGTCCTCTGTAATGTCGGCGTATATAGACCTTGTTTTTCCAATACATAGTCAGAAAAACCGACGCATCTTCAAAATCGAATACTAGCATTGGAAAAATGTCAAGTCCTGCAAATATTGATTCAGTGGGAGTTTTTAGTGGAATCTACGTCATTACTTTTAATAATTTTTCATTACAATTTTCTTTTGTACAAAAGATAGATGTGAAACATTTGTATTCATAGATTGCTATGCAGGTAGCTGTTAGGCTCATAACTGTTCTAATATTATAATTTTCATTGCTTTTCAATCCTCAGTTTATGGATTTCCTCCTCAGAAAGTTCTTATCAATCGATTTTGTGCATCATATTTTAAATTAGTGCAAGCACATTCTTATTTTCTCCTCTAATGCTCACTGTGATCTTGGCCAGAGGCCACTTATTCTAAGTGTCTGTGGTAATGTGTAATAACTTTAAAGTGGGCAGTGAGTAAAAATTGAATTAATCAAGAATTTCTTAACATTTAAAAAAGTATATTCATATTTAATTCAAATTTAAAGTCTTACTGAGCCACCTGTGAATTTTACACTCAGTGGATTAAGAAAATATGTCACATTATGTGGTTGATGAACTTCAGGGCATTTTGCTGATGTTCTGTGCTATCTGCATTTTTTTAGGATGTTTAAGAAATTTAGGTTTAGGGTGATGGAAATTAGAGTTTCAAACAATTATAGTTTGCTTCCATGATTCTGGATGATGAGCAAAAGGAAATGGGGCTAATCTTATTATGCTCTGTCTTTGCAGGCAATATTGTTCAATGACATTGTCTACTTTTTCAACTTTCTAATGAAACTTAGATTTGGTCAAGTATAAAGTCAGTTTTGTGAACTCTTGAAATGGTCAGTGATTTCATGAATACCATTTCATAACACTTTTCTACCTACATAATTATTCCTCTAATGATTATATGTTGTTTTTTTTCAATTTCACATTTGTGACTCCTAAAAATTTTGTTACCCGTGGTTATTATTTGCTTGTTGAGAAATGTGGATGTTGTCAGGAAATCATGTGACCTTCATTGAGCTGTAAGCATTTGATACAAAACTAATTTCAATTGTGTGTACCTATAAATCTGCCCTATATTTTTCTCATTCATTTTTTCATCATCTCTAGGAGAAGTTGATGATACGGCCCAAAATAGTGGTGGCTCTCTATCCCTTCAAGGCAATCGAAGGAGATGATCTCTCTTTAGAAAAGGTGATTACATTGTTCCATTTGTTTGCAGTGGAAGAATTATCTTTTAAGGACTGTGTATTTTGATGTATATACAGCCATAATATTCTATGTTTGTTGGGGATTTATGCATGCTTTGTATGGGAGTACTAAGCTATTATCTGGTCTTTTAACCCTTTCACGCCAATGTCTCTAGAAGGGAAATACTTCCCCTGCTATGAGTAGCATGAGGATTTTCTGTACTCCTCTCCATGGAGCTCTCTCGTGGCGATGAATCGCTCAGGTAGCCTTTCGCTCATTTCTGAACCCCACTCAGTGGGACACTGAGCCCTTCTCCTGAGCACTCGGCTCGACCCCCCAACCCTTAGCAGCCACTCTCTCAGCAGGAGGCCACTGTTAATTTGTTGCATTAGCGGTGGTTTTTTAAATAATTCTTTGTTGTATATTTCAAAAACTTATACCTTTAACTGTATTTCTAATGGTATTCTGAGTGTTTTACAATTTAAAACGAAATTGTAGAGTTATTATTAACAAATTTAGAGTGCTATTTAGAGCTCAAACTATTCAGAGTTCCGCACAAGAACTCCAGTATTATCAATGCTAGAATTTAGTTTGAAATTTGCTAAGACTACAAAATACAAATAATTTACTTCATGAAGTTAAAAATATTGTAGAGTGAAAAAAAATTGCCTGGAAAAACCATTGCAAGTACAATAAATGAACTGCAGATTCATGCAGCAAGGGGGGCTACTAATAATGCAGAGGGTCGAGCTCACTTGCCGAGGAAAGGGTCTGGGCTGTCCCTTAGCTGGGTCACAAGGGTTTACTGCATACCTAGAATTATTGCTCCCGTATCGGTCATCTCCCTTCCCTCGCATCTGCTATACCCGACATCAGGTCTTTTGTCTTGGTATTTCTCCGTCGGCCAGAGCCAACTTTTATTCGTTTGCATAGGAAAATTCACGTTGGCTATACCCGACACTAGGCTCGAAAGGGTTAAAGTTTTTCTGGTCATTCTTAGCATTTTCACTCCGTTGTCATTTGGCCAAAAGTGTCCAATCTTTTCTTTGAATAAATGGTCTTGTAGTGCTGATGTCTCTTTTCCATGTTTATCCTGAACTTTTATTTTAAGAAAATTATTTTCCTGAGTACATTTTAAGTAACATTAGTGATGGATTTTGGGCTTTTCTCAATTATTTTCCCCTTCAAAGTCATGTGTTTGCATTCATCTCTCCGATATTTCAGGGTGCTGAGTATGAGGTACTGGATGATTCACAGGAGCATTGGTGGAAAGTTAAAGATGAACATGGGTAAGCTATGAATAATTGTATTCATTCCTAAAGTTTACCACATTTAACTATTCTGTATCCATCTCTAGGATGAATCAAAATATTTCATGTGAACAATGTAGTACCAATATATGAGCCACTCTGAGTTGTTCCTGACCACCCTCTTGGATACTGTTGATTGGAAATTACTGGTGTAGTCCTTGGTTTTCTTTTAATTTCTTTCATAACACCTAGAAGAGTGTAATTATTTGCAAATGCTTTTAATTTTGAAGTAAAAGTATTTTTAATTTCCCTCGCAACTATGCCTTGTGTGATATGCTCATGTTTTACCCTCTGATCTCTACTTTACCATAACTATCAGAAGGCCAATCTGTCGACCCTTGTGAAAGCACAGCAACCTGTACTGGTTGTTGTGGGGCAAGGGCCTAGCCTCATTGAAACACCAGTTCCCGTAAGATCACTGAAGTTAAGCAATGTTGGGCCCGGACGAGGGTTGGATGGGTGACCATTCATACCTTTACCGTGGCGCTCTTGTCCCCTGTCTGCATGTGGCAGGCAGGTTAAAATGGGGTAGGCACAAAGGACCACTAAAGGTCTAGGTGCCCGAGCTCCTGATGAAGGCTCCCCCAACTAACAATCCAACTGGTTGTTGTACTTGCTTGCTTTTCCATGTGTAACAATATATTTCTTAGTTATCAAGAACTTCATAAAGTAATCTTAAGGAATTATTTTTCGCCCTTCTATTTCCAATTTTATATGCTCTCTGTGATAAATTTTACTTATTGTTAGTGGAATAAGTAAATGCATTAATTTTGAAAGTGGAAAAAGTTAAGTGTAATGAACTGCAAGCAAATCGCCCTTGCAGTCTTGAAACACCGTAAGTGGAAGTTTCTGGCAGGGTATGGATTACAGGCATTGCGCAATGAAGTGTGGAGTGACCCAGCTGTGCACATTACATTGAATATCTTTATCTCTGTAATGAAGTGAGCACATTTTGTGAGAATTGCAGCCAATAAAATACCCATACATATTCTATCCTTGAAGCAGTATAGTCTTTAATTTTGTGGAATAAAAATGGTTGAATAAATTTTGATCATTACTCAAGGTGCTTCCAATCTTGATTTATGCTATTATTAGTGAGATTGAAATGTTGAGAAGTGTGAACTAATGATTTTGAGTAAGCAGATGTATTTATCTCACTATGCATTGTCCTCTCTGAACTGCCAATGAAATAATTCTGAATTATTCTGGACCCTGTTTCTCAGACAGGGTGGCGATCATCAGGGAAAATCTGGAATTGTCAGGGAATTTTGAATTTCTGGAAAAGTCAGGGAGAAGTCGGGGAATTCTCGTAACAGTCAGGGAGAAACTGGAATAGGAATCCTTGTTATTTTTCTACTATTACGTTTATCGGCCAGGCTTTCCCGCCTTTCATTTCACCAACTAAAACTGATGTCCGTCGCTGACTTGCATGGAATAAGCACCATCAATTCGTGGAGTATTCAGTTGTGATTCGTATTAGTTGTGAATCTTAGTTATTTAGTTGTGAATCAAACATACAATGTATCCCTTTTGTATATCCTTATTGCAATATTTGCCTAGCTGTGTTAAAAATAATGATCACAATGTATTACGCTCATCACAAGGAATCCGAGGCTATGTTGTTCGGAAAATTTTACCTAGCATCTTTTTGAACTTCCGAAACTCAGGTCAAGAAGTAGATGGAGCACACTAGCTTATAGTAAATACATGCTTGCAGTTCCAAAAATATGAGATAATGATTAGAAAATTTAGAATGTTTAAAGCTGCCATAAAAAATTTGATTCAGCAGAAAAAAATATTCCAATAATAGGTGACCTTTTGGTGATCGGTCAGGGAAATTGGTAATGCCATCAGAGGTCAGGGAATTGGAAGATTGGATATCAGTAACCACCCTGCCAGAGCTACAAGTCTTCGAGTGACAAGTTAAATGGCAGACTTCATCCCGTCTTTATTTAGCTGTTATTTGATGCTTACAATGTATGTGTTGTGAATTTCTCTTTTCTTCTTCCTTATCTAAGAGTCAGTTCCAAGTTGCTTGGTATATATAAATGTATAAATATATTACAAACCATTCTCTTTAAGTACAAAATTTACCTTAAAAGATCCGAGGATGAGTCATGGGCAAAACTTGAAGAAAATGTCATTCCACTGCATGTAGAGAAGTAAGGACTCTAAATGGACATTATTTATAAATATTGCCTGTTGAGGTATCATGTTGAATTGTTTTACTCCATCATATATAGTGCAGGCAATATAATTACTTAATATTTTTCAAGTATCTTCTTGGTAAAGTATTGCTTAATAGTGTGGTTTTATTTAGGAAATTTATTCTCTCCCATTTTCATCTTTCAACAGAAAATTGGCTTATTCAATCCTCTCTCTCGACCATATGCATCTTGCTCTTTTTTGCTCTCTGCTTAAAGAACATTGTAAGTCACTTTTTATTGTGATTTGCGGGCTATGGGTGAAAGTCATTGGACATTTATGGGCAAGAGAAAGGATTGAATATACAAATGTTTCATGTGGATGGACCTATTATATATTTTTATTAAACAATATTTTTATCATTTCATGTCTAGACATCATTTTATGCATTAAAAGATGAGTATAAAGAAAGTAAAGTTGCTAAATAAAACCACATGTCACTATGCAATGCTTTACCATGAAGATACTCAGGAGAATGTTAGAATCTGCAATATATATGATGGATTAAAGTAATTCAATGTGATATCTTGACATACAAGATTTATTTAGAGTACTAGCTTCATGACATGCAGCAAAATAAACTGCTTTTCTTCAAGTTTTCTCCATGGCTTATATATGCTTGTGATCTTTTAAGGTAAGGTTTGAACTTAAAGTATGGTTCATCTTATATTCATGCATTTTAATACACCAAGCTACTTGGCATGACTCTTGGATAAAGGTGTCAAGAGATACTCTCGAAACATATCGTAAGCTTCAAATAAAAGGTAAATTACAAAGTGATGATGCCTACATTTTTAACTTGCTGATAATTAATTTACCTTGGAGGAATTGTAGATTTTTCCATAAAAGTTACTAATAATTGTTGCTAACAAGGCTTTTTGAGGAACATAATGCAATGTATAATTTGGAAATATTTTGGAAAAGCACGCAAAACTTTTGAAATGGACTTAAAATAATGGTTTTGAAAGTAATCGACTCATATGTATGAGAAACAGAAGTTCACAAGTTATAATTTGTTTGACTTTGGATAAATCTGAGATAGAGATTGGATAGATTATTTGTATACTTGTAGTCTAGAGAAATTGGGCCCATCTTTCCTCTTTCCTTAGTGTATTTATTAATGAAGGGTATTTTAATTTGTGATAAGTCTTCCAATTTGGATTATCTTTGTATCTACTCTTGCTTCAATTCCGTTCCCTCACCCCTGATTATTGCAAAAGGTTGTACTTAAAATGCTTCAATAAATTAATAATGATAATAATAATAATACTATATTTACGGGTTAGGAATACATTAGGAATACATTCTTCACCCACACAATTAGCACAACATTTGTATATGAGTGCAAAGTAAATAGAACACCCACAAAAATAGAACAAATCAATAAAATCAATCAAAATAAATGGATAAATATCATTCATTAGGCCTTATGTGTTACAGATAACTTAAAATTACACAAGGTTGAATAAAAAAAAATGATTTCAGGTAGTTTATTGGCTAAGTTCATAGCTTGATTTATTGGGGAATGTTTTGACTAATTAGACTTATGCCACTCAGTTGTGAAATGCGGAATTTTTCTCAGTGGTCTGGATGGGATATGGAAATTAATCATTTGAAGAGGTGGAGGACAGTCAATCACATTGTTGATTAATTTATATAAAAAAATAATATCATGCTGAGCACGCCAAGAAGATGAAGGTTTTAATTTTAATAGGGATAACATATCACTATATACATAATTACCATATTTCTTATTAATTTTAAAGGCACATAAATGTAGGAATTTGTATTGCACTCTTTCATTTCTTGAAATTGAGATGTTGTTGTAGGGAGACCATACCTATGTGCAGTACTCAAGAATAGGTCTGACTAGAGCACAATAAATTATTGTAAAAGTATGTACATCTTTGAAATCATGCGCATTTCTACTAATGAAGCCCAACATTTTAAAGTCTTTTTTGCATAATCATTCAATATAATCATTAAAATTGATGTTGGATGTAAATAACACTCCAAGGTCCATAATACAATTTACTCTTTCTAGTGAAATATTAGACTCATTTTAATAAGAATGGAAGAGGGGGTTTTTCCTCTTATAAAAACTTATGACTACATTTTTTTTATATTTAATTGGAGTTGGTTATCATTACACCAGTTTAAGAAACTATAAAAATCTGTTGTAAGTAGCATGCAATCAGTTGAAGAATTTATTTTTCTAAAAAGTTTTAAGTCCTCTGCATAAAGAAGGATCCTAGAATGTTGTATTACCTTATAGACATCATTAATAAAGATATTAAATAACAAAGGTGATAAATGGGCAACTTGGGGGACACCTGAAGTTACCTTAATGGGCACAGAGAAGTGATTTTTTATAGTTACAATTTGCATTCTATTTTCAAGGTAATTAGTTATCCACGTTAACAATGGGTCTCCAATCCCAAAGGCTTTTAGTTTACTTATTAAAATGGAGTGATTTAATGAGTCAAAAGCTTGACAGTAGTCAGTATAAATGGTATCAACTTGTTGCCCAGCCTCCAATGTCTCTAATAAAAATTGTTCATACAAGATTAAGTTTGTAGCGGTAGATCTACCAGACATGAAACCATGTTGTTCTTGTATAATAAATTTCTTTGAAAATTCGTAAAGCTGCTCTGTTACTAGAGATTCAAATATCTTAGCTAAGAGGGTTAGTTTGGAAATTGGTCGATAATTTTCAATGTTTAATTTATCCTTACTTTTATGTAGTGGACTAAGATAACTTATCTTCCAAAGATCAGGAAAGATCCCAGTTTTTAATGACAAATTGTATAGTATCATCAAAGGTTTGATTAAAAAATATTTGCACTTTTTCAGAAAAAGGGCAGAAATTCCATCAGGACCAAGACTTTGAGATATTTGTAGTTTATCAATTTTTCTTAATGATAAAGAAGGAGCAATAGAACATGAATTGAAGTAAAAATTATTTTGGCAACATGTTGAGCTTTTATCGCACTCAATATTACTGTTTGATTATACTAAGCCAAATAATGTGCTGAAAAGATTAACTACATCTTGCCCATTTTTAGCAGTTTCATATTTATAGTGTACATTAGTAGGAATGGTATCGTTATTTTTCTTAGACTTAATAAAGTTCCAGAGACGTTTTGGGTTAGACTTTACATTCAACTCAATGAACTGTAGGTATTCATTGTAACAGTGTGACGCAAGTTGTTTACATTCCTTTCTCAATATCGAGAATGCATTAGAGACATCTGTATGATAAGTATGCTTAAATTTTTGTGAAAAAGTTTTTTCTCAAAAAGCTTCTCTTTTAGGCCATTAGACTACCCATTGTGCCCACAGTTAAATGCAGTATTCATTTTCCATTAACTTCAATTATCGAAGTTGTATGGAAGACTTGCTCAAATTGTCTGTTAAGAGAGTCATATCAAAAAGAGGAAACAATGGCGGCTTAATAAATAATATTGTAAATTTTTCGAAGGTATCATGTCCTTTTGACCTAAAAGTAGTTGGCATTACTGAGTGGAGCCATAAAAAAGTGGTGAAATAGCATAAAACTCATTTAAAAGATGAATTCACCGTGCACTTGCTTTAATTGCTTTTTTGTGACCATGCTAATGTTTTACAAAAGGAAAAATGCTAAATCTTTAGTTTTTTTCTGATGATTTTAATTTCCTCTTATCCATCAGATCCATTGGGTACATACCAAGTAACTATGTGAAGGAGAAGGAATTAGTAGGACTTCAAAAATATGAGTGAGTACTGTTATTTATTCCTATAAATTATTACATTATTCTATGTTTAATTTGGCGAGACAACCAGAAATGTGTTGTTCCAATGATTTAATAAAGTCCATCCAGAGATACTTGTCCTCAATAAAAATAATTTAAGCTGTTGAACTGCATATTATGTGTAACTTTGATGTTGCCCTTAAAATGTTTGTGAAAAAACCTATTTTTATTCTGATATTGACTTAAGCATCTTGTAATTTTGTGAACCATTGATATAATGTTATATTGTGTCATCTTACCACGTTTCTTCAGAACTTTGAATTTTCACCTTATCAGTTTCCTCAAAATATTTCCTGCTCTTTGTAAGAATCACAAGTTCTGAAGGATTTCCTGTGATTCACATGAGGACAAATCTGATTTGGATTACTCGAATGGATTTACATATCATGAGTACACAAACTTATGGTCTGTATTTACCTAACTCATTGTAAATTTATTTGTATCAGCCTATAACTTAGAGAAACAAGGATAGAAAGCAGTCAAATCCTGGTGAATAAATGCTTACTGATGGTTAACAGTTGACTCAATGTGCTGGCCCCCGAGGGGTAGATGTGTGCGAAATCCACCGTTGGGCGGCTGTGGTGATGGCCAGTCTGTGACTTATTGATAAGCTTGTTGTAAAGCCCACGGAAATGAATTTGAAATATTGGCAAAATAGCCAAAAAGTAATGAATAGAGTAAATAATTAAATAGAAGTTAAGGTGTGGTTTTATATTGTGAATGAAAACAAATACATTTAACTGTGGAAAACAATAATCATTGAATCTAAATGCCTAATGTTTCTTAGTATACAAAATTTTTGGTGATGCAGGTGGAGCTGTTATGAAGTAGTTTCTCTTGCAATAAGTATATGTTGAGAAGTGCATATGTCTGCACCATGGGTTAGATAGCCTAGATTTTGTATGGAAGCTTGCTTACCATCTGTTAGTCCAAATGTGAATCACTATGTTTAGCAATTTAATCATGCAAACATGTACATAGCCTTTAATATAGTAGATGTAAAAAGGGGATAGAAAGAGTTAAAGTGGGAAATGTGACTAGCTTCTAGCCAAGTGACCTCTTCTTAGTATATAATAAAAGTGACTGATATTAAAAACTAACTTCAACAAAAAGCATCTTGGTATTTATGGAGTGGCAATTTTCTTTATTAGCACTATTGTCACCAACCCACTAAAAGGAAGTCACTGAAATATCTCTTCATTCTGCTGTTGAAATCACACCCATTCACGAAAAGGAGATGTATGTTAATTATCATATATGATATGTTAAAACTTTTCTAGGTAAAACTCTAAAGCTTGGAGGCTACTTCAAGATTAAAAGTAGAAAATCTAATGAAAAATGAAACTGCAATGTCAAGAGGATATTTCTGAAACCTAAAATTTCCTAAAGCTAGTATATGGTTTAAAAAATTACTATTGATTTATAAATTTTTGGTTTGGGGCTACCAAACAAATAGTTGCCTACTCTTGTAAAAATAGCTTAGGCTGGCAATGCATACAATTATATATATTGTTTGGTTTAGCTCTGAGGGATTCAAGTACTAACTGCTGTTTGCATTGAGGACTTAAATTTAATTGTATTCCATTCTTTGCTTGGTATTGAAGTTTAATAATGTGGAATCATTTCTTTCAGATGGTATGTTGGTGATATGTCACGCCAAAGGGCAGAGTCATTGCTCAAGCAGGAGGATAAAGAAGGGTGTTTCGTTGTACGCAATTCATCCACCAAAGGCCTCTACACACTATCTCTATACACCAAAGTGTAAGTGTCATTCATTATTGGTTATTACCGTTTTCACATCTGGATTGGTTACTTTTTGATTGACTTGGTATTTTATTTGCTTTTAAAGAAGCTTTGAGTGGGCATGTTTATGATGCATTCATGTTGTGCCTCTCATGGTTGCTTACACAGTGGATGGCTTTTTACGATGCACTTCACCATTTAAAGAAACTAATTTTGGTTTATCTAATTACTAGCACATATTGAACTACATGCAATATAAGTGGAAGAGTAATTCTCATTAGTGACTTTTCTTACTCTGTGTTTGCTTTAAGCACATAGTCATTATTTTGTGGAATTGTGACAACAGTTGAATTGCATAGTGTGTGAATAGTGATTTTATTGAGTGTTGATTCCTTAACACTTTCGCTGCTAATCCCGTCAATTGACGTGTTTCCTTAGCTGCTGAGAAACATATTCCAACCAACTTTCAATCAACTTACAATTAAAAAAGGTAGAAGAATCAAGCTTTAAAGCAATATAAACCGCATTTTCTGAGTTATACAGTTATTTTTCTGTGATAGCATGAATAAAGCTTAAAATACGCAGCATTCTACCTATCTGGCAGCGAGAAGTGCCCAGCAGCGAGAGTGTTAAGGGGAATGTTGTCCTATTACTGGAACGCCCAGTTATCTTGTCTGAAAATGTTGTTTCCATTTGGTTGATTAGAATGCTTCATATATTTCCAGTCCTCATCCACATGTAAAGCATTACCATATAAAGCAGAATGGAAGAGGGGATTTTTTCCTATCAGAAAAGCATTGTTGTAGCTCCGTGCCAGACCTTGTCAACTACCATCGTCACAACAGTGGAGGGCTTGCGTCTCGTCTGAAGGCTTCGCCGTGTGATAGGCCAGCTCCACCCACGGCAGGCCTTAGTCATGGTGAGGATAATTTATTTTTATCCATTTGTATTCTTTATTTACATTTGATATATTTTTATTTTTTCAAAGTTTTCCCCCTTCCTCTTTCTTCCAAGAAATTGATGCAAACTTTCGAGTAAAGTTGAATGAAACCTCTGTATGCCACCTAAATAAGATAAAAGTGGAGTGTTATCTTTGTTTAATTATATTTTAATGTATAGTGAGATAAAAGCTATGTTTAAAAGTGTGTTGTTAATGTTAGCACTTTTGAATGAATAGGGTACACTTTGTTTAATGTTTCAAAATGTTTAGCAAATTCTGCGAAGAATTTTCCGGAAACCACCAACTTTATGTTAGCGCTTGTTTTACTGCAACAGTCTTTTTAAAGAAATGAGTTTGTCATTGACGTTTTAAAACATGCTAGTGTAGGAAATCCCAGTGGACAGCCACATACTTTCCAATGCTTGAAAGTGAGTTTTTCAAAAAAAAGCAGGAATGGACTTCAAAAAAGGCTGTCGAGAATCGCACCCGACCAATCACTGGGCTCTAAATAGTGGCCAAAATGCATTAAGAGCACATCAAACCTGAAGAAGCAAGCTGGATTGCTCTCAAAACTGTTGTCTTAAAAATGACACAATGTGGAAGCTTCCTGGAAAGCCATCAATTACCAATACCACTCCTCGGAGGCTTTCACTTTATCTGAATATGTATTAATATCATGTGTGACTCAGAAAATTTGTTCTGCCTATTTGGCCATATTGTCCATGATAATTTTATTAACTTCCATTTTGAGCTCCCCTTTTTTGGCTCCTTTTTCTCTAAGGGCCTCTAATAAGGAATGAAATGGGAGGATAGATCAATCTACTAACTAACTAACTAACTAACAAACTACAATTTTTTACCATGTAAGTGTTGCTTTGTGGGATGGGATATTTCCACAGAATCTACTTCAAAGTTGGTCTTGTAGTTGGCTTTTTTGTTTCCAGAGTACTCATTATGGCCAAAGAGTGAGCTACTGAGTAAAGATGTATTTTTGCTGTTTGCATGTGAAGAACAGGGATGTGTTATTAGTTTTCTGTGGGCTTAGAGCCAAAACCTGAGTGAAATTCCTTGGGAGATGATATATGTACATAAATGAGGAAGACTATTTGGATTGCAGCAACATCAGCAGATGGCTCAATTTTTTTGCAGAGGGCCATGTGACCCTGACAGATTTTCTTTATTCTTGTAGTCCTGTAATGACATCAAGTGGACAGAACCATTGTCATGGCCATTGACGAGACAATTCATTCTGACCAGCTAGTGAAACTTCACACATTAGTAAACATGTTCAAATTGCCGTATGGCACCATGTATGACATGGTGCATAATTGACTGAACTTTCACTACATGAATGCTCAGTGGGTGCCAAGGAACTTTACCGACTTTCATATGAAGCAGTGAATAATGGCATGCCTGAACCACCTTTACTGTTACACTGAAGACAGACAATCTTTTCTGGATGGTATCGTAACTGGTGATGTGGCATTTAATCCTGACCTTGCATCATCCAGCTGTCATCTTTTTGGCCCAATGAAGAAATTTTGGCCTGAAAACATTTCACTACCTTAACTGTAGTCAAATTGGTTGTGTGAAGTTGGCTCTATTCTCATGAGACTGGCTTCTCTGCAGGGGGTATTTGAATACTTGTGCCTATAAAGGAGAATGTGTTGAGAGACTTGGCAGCTAAATTGTAAAATATCTTGAATATGTTCCTTAACTCAGTACATGCCATAAGTATTTGACATTATACTTTCTGCTCCATCAATTGTTGTGTGTTACTTATTGATCCACCCTCGTGAAGCAAATGGCTGCAAAAATGTTCAAATTTCTTCTCCCTAGATCAAAATGAATCCTGCAAATATTTTAATCTACTAATTCACTCAAAATTTGACCTCTTCCTTTAGATAAATGGGAAATAGATCCTCAGGAGCTGCATCTTCTTGAAGAGTTGGGCTCTGGGCAGTTTGGAGTCGTCCGCCGGGGGAAGTGGAGGGGGTCCATAGATGTGGCTGTCAAGATGATGAAGGAGGGCACCATGTCTGAGGATGACTTCATTGATGAGGCTAAAGTCATGACGTATGTCCTATAGTTTGTCTTAAATTTTGCTATCAGTCAATTATGATATGCTACTATTGTAGGAAATCTACTTGTTTCAAGCACAGCTGTCGATTCCTTATCCCCCAAGGCCTGGCACATTTCCATGTTATAAGTTGCATGGAATGCTATGTTAGGTTCATTCATTCAAAATCTCTTGAAGTATATTTATGACTTTTTAATGTTTTTTTCTGAGCTATGATTGACTAGGCATGATCTTTTGTTTTTGTACAAAAGCAGTGTGTTATGTGTCTCCCAAGTTTCATGTTTCGGGATTTTAAGTCACAGTCTTTTTTTAAGGTTTTGTTCTTTGTTGGTGTTGGATTTTTGTACATCACCTATAATTTTTTGGTGTAGAAATGCATGATCATCAATGCGAGTGGTTTGGAATCTGTTTTTTTTACCCCTATGGATTTAAATGAGGCCTAATCTATTTCCTGAAGAAGTAGTACATATTTACATTACTTCATTTCTTTTTAAAGGTGATTTTATATTTTGGTAGTACTGCTGCCATTCAAATGTTGCAAAATGGCTCCACGTTTAACAAAGGTTGGAATAGGGAGATGTTGAACCAAGCAGGTGCCACTTGCACAAGTTTTATTCATGCCAGTCATTACTTATATGTTGGCATAGCAGCTAAGAAATGGTGTTATGCATGATGCACTCGCTAGATGGACTGTCCAATCTCTTCATGGTGACCTATGCTTGTTCTCGGTTGTAAAAATGGAGCATGGTGAGGGAAGTGTTGCTTGGAAGAAAGTACAAATCATTGGATGAGAGTCTTGCCCCATAGAATGTTGTACTTTGTGCAGCATTGCCTCTCAGCCTTCAACATTTTTATGAATATTAGAACTTATAAAACTAGAGGTTTCACCATTTTTTATGCAGTGAAACTCCTTTTTTGCACCTTTCGTGGGATCCTTGGGAAAAATTGTAAATTGTGGGAAAATGCAAATTAGGGGAAAAAGAGAATTTTCACTTTCAGTTACTTATTTTGAACCCTGGTTGTGTGGGTGGTTGCTATGTCATGGTGAACTCTTATTGCTCAAAATATCAACTGGAAATTTTATTGCATTAATGTTGGTTTACTACAAAAGTGTAGATAATTTTTGCAAAAACTCATTTCATGATAAATATGTAGGCATGCAGAGATTTTATGGTTATCAGTCATGTAGTGTTCCATTTAAAATTAGGTTCATGGTAACCACAGTCCTTTAACCTCCGATTGTGTCACTTTTGTAGTCAACACATGCAGTGCTGACTATTTAGCTTACTATTTTTATAATGTATCAAAACATTTATCTTTTTACCTTTGAAAACCAAAGTTTTTAGCAGCATAAAAATGTACACCTAACTGGGAATTCCTCGTCAAACATCTTTTATCAGACTACAGCAGTTCCAATTTTTTGCCTCACTGTTTTGGTTCTGGTGACCCGGTGTGTCAGTACACCGCATATACCTCCTAGTTGTGGGTCGCGGGCAACGGTATGCTGGCTCTCAAGTTAGTCCTTTCAGAAGGGATCCTAGCTTGAGTAGAATAGTGAAAGCGGGCCTAGGGTATTACTATGCTTTGGTTTCTCTTGTGGCATACTGGCAAAAATATGCCAAAACTGACCGGTAGAGCGCCGTAACCGTTAGCAGGGAAAGCTGCACGTGGTGCGGGTACTGCAAAGCTGGTAACCTTGCATACTCTATTAATCCTTACTCCTAAGAGTCACAAAGTAGCCTCAGACAGCCGAAGCCATGATGAGCAGCAGAAGCCGAATAAGGTTGGCCCATCAAGATGTGGACTTAACAATATGAACTGGACTATCGGCACTTGAAATGTTAGAGGAGTATATGGAAAGGAGCATGAGTTGCTGAATGAAGTGAAAGTGAAAAAAATGGATGTTTTGTGTGTATGTGAAACTAAGTGCAAGGGGCATGATGTTTTTACTTTAGATGGCGGTGGTCTGGCACTGTGGTCAGGAGTTGACGATGATGTACTCAAGCAGTCAAGGTGTAGGACTCATTCTTAATGAGAGAGCTAAGTTACTAGTAAGGAAGTATGAGCTAGTATCCCCTAGATTTCTCTGGGTTCGCATGAAAGTAGGTATTAGGAGAGTTGTGATTGTGGCGTGCTATGCACCAGTGGATGGTAAGAGTGACAGTGTGAAAGATGAGCTTTGGGAAAAACTGAGAGAGGTTTTGAATGAATGTGACCCTGGTGAGAGAATAACTGTACTAGGTGATATGAATGGCTGGGTTGGTGTGAGGCGGGATGCATCTGAGAGAGTGTTTGTGCCATTTGGTCACCCTCAAGTGAATGATAATGGTGAAAACTTGGTGAGTGTGTGCATGGAAAAATTGTTTGTGTCAAATGCATGGTTTCAACATAAAAGAATACGCATGTATACTTGGCAAAGGGGCGATTGTAAAAGCATGACTGATTTCGGTGTATATGATGAGAGATTGAGGGAGTTTGTGTCGGACACGAGAGAGATGAGGGGTGCTGAATGTGGAACAGACCTCTATTTGGTACTCTCCAAAGTGAATCTGGGCAGAAAGTGGGTGCCTAGAAAGAATGTTGCGCATAAGCAGTTGAGAGTAAAAGTGGAGAGGTTAATCAACAGTGAGGTAAGAATGCAGTGTGGTTGTATTCTTGAGGATGCTCTGTTCTTGAAGCAGAGAGAATGGGACGAGTATATCAGAAATGAGAATGTGAATGATACGTGGGAGTGTTTAAAAGGAGTGGTTGTAGAATGTGCTTAAAGTATATGTGGGAAAGGAGTGGTAAGAAGAATGAAAGGTGATGCTTGGTGGAATGAAGGGGTTAAAATTGCAGTCAGGGAAAAGAAAGAGGTGTACAAGAATATGATTGATGCCAAATCTGAGGAAGAGCGCACCTAGGCATGTGAGATTTACAGAAAGAAAAAGAATGAATACAAAATCATTGTGAAAGAGAGCAAGGAAAGAATGCATGCAGATGAAGCTAGCTAGATACAGAGCGATTTTGAAGGCAATAAAAAGCTGTTTTGGAAGTGGGTAAAAAGGGCTAAGATTGGTGAAGGTTGTTCTGTCAAACTGTTCCATGCCTGGAAGAGGTGAACTTAGGAGTTCATTAGTTTGCATGGAAACATACTTGAACCTTTAGGCACACAAATAATTTTCAGAAGATTACCCGTAGGTTTATGTGATAACGTATTAGGGTTCCCATCAGGTTCCACGCGCACCCTTGTGTCATTTGCACCTTTTTTCTCTGTATTTGCTGTTGAAAAAGATAGGAAGCATTACACAAAATTCTTTCTCTACATCGTCATCATCCTTTCTATAGCTCTCACCCTTTCCACAAGTCCTCATAGTAGCCGGACCCCGTGAAACTGTGTGAGTCAATTGGGAAGGGTATTGTTAGTGTGCTAGCCATTCAAGGCTGTCACTGGTGAACCAGTGTGTGCCTTTTTTCCCAGAAATCATAGTAGACAGGTTGGGTGCTCGTCACATGAGTTCCTCAACTCTCTGTTCTTCCCAGAAATCGCGTGAGTAGCCATGAAACTCAGCATGGGTCAGTGTGAGGGAGTGTATCGTTGACTGCTTGCCTTTCTTGGCCATCCTAACTACCACCCTTCACAACACTCCCTAAAAAAACCCTTTCACCACTACATCATATTCCCTTTATTCCTGAGTGTTTTTTGAGGGCTACATAAGCAATTTTCACATGTGCTCCTCGAAAGTTGGGTTAGCTCAGTATCAGTCCTAAAATGAATGCATGAAGTTCCTGCCTTTTACTGCAAGGGTAAAGCTTAGAGTGATTAAATCAGCTGAATAAATAGGAAATCATACTGCGGAGCAAAAGTACAGTGTACTGCAATCTTTCATTAGGAATTAGAGAAAACATGGTTGCACTACTCCATTCTGATAGGGATAGAAGCACCTTAGAGGAAAAGTCAGCCAATCAGCCCTCTGTAGAACATTTGTATTGTAACACTTCTAGCTTTTGACGAAAAATGTTGTCTAAAAAAGCCCAACCATAAACAAATATGTATGGTGTATGTGCTTGGTTAATATTTTAGGTCTGCCTGTTAAATCTAATTAGTTGTTCTGGTGAGGTGTGATATTGATGAAAGCCTCCCCCAGCAACATGATTTTCTGTTCATTTTGTGATCTTTCTGGAGTACATACATTGATCGTTCAAAGACTTTGAGTACTTGAGATAATGTTGTTTATCGATGTGGTGAACGCAATCATTGCCGAATCAAGTAATGCATTTCAGGTGGTCATAAATAGAATATGCACATGGATGATGTCTTATTAGCTCCCATAAATAATATGTATTATCTTTCAAATCTGTTGGTATGCTTTAATTGAATTCATAAATAAAAGAAGTAGAAACCTATGTTCTGAAATCAAAGCTGTGCTAAGTTAATGATTTCTTGCCTGAGTAATTTTTTTGCCTCAGAGGTAGAAATTGATCAGGCCTATCACTTGATAATCTGATACTTATTTTTGTTTACTGTGAACAGTTCATGATGGCAATGATTAGTTTACTGATAGTTGAAATGTGTTATCTCAATAAATAAGTGTAGAAAGAGTCTAATTTTGTCAATGTAACGTGAAAATGTAGTCAGAAAGTTAATTTTTTTCTCTTATGAACAGATTATTTAATGATTGTGAAAGTTGACAGTATATTTTTAAGTATGTCATCATGGGGTTGTCTTATAAAATTCTATTATTGTATGCTACCTCAACAGAAAGCTCCAGCACCAAAATCTTGTTCAGCTTTATGGAGTTTGCAGTAAACACCGTCCCATTTACATTGTCACTGAGTACATGCGCCATGGCTCTTTGCTTAACTACCTGCGCAGGCATGAAGCTACTCTTGGAGGCAATGTTGGAATGCTCTTGGATATGTGTATACAGGTGTGTTATGGGATATTTTTTGGTCAATGAAGGTGTTTTTTTGCTGTTAAAAAATCACATTTTCTTCTGATTTAGGTGAGAGTACTTTTACTATATTGTATTCTGATGTTATTTGATAGCTAAGGTATATGGCTTTAGGTGTTGAATATTATTTGTATCTGTAAGTGAATAGTGGTTTGTTTTACAAATGTGGTGTGTATTTACCTAAAAAAGATTTTTTCTGATTTAGTCGCTTGAATGATGTGACTCTTTTTGTCTATTTCTGCTTTACAATTTTATCCTATGTAAAGAACTGGAAGACTCTATATTTAGGTTTTTACAAAAGCATTTCCAAATTAGACAGGAAATTATTTTTTATACTTGAATTGTTCATTACCCTTCAGTGAGTTTCTTTGGCTTCGAGTCCTTAATTATTAATTTTTTTGTTTTAGATTTTTTTTCTTCCTCCCCCTATCTAGCTGCCTTTCAATAGTCTCTCTCTTGCTCTTAGATCATGAGAGTTCTTGTTCCTAGGGTTTCAATTTATGCATTTTATAAATTGTTAAAAATATGAATTTTTCATAATTTTAAATGCATTTCATGGAACTGCACACTAAAGTGTCTCACATCCACATTTACTATTGGATTTATTTCTTCTCTTGCTCCATAAATAACTATTACACACAGTATTAACATAAATAATGATCTTATTAATCTTTAATTATACACGTCGTTGTTGTCTCTTTGACTGATCGTTTTTCTCCGGTAACTAATCAACAACTCGTAACCCTTGACAACCCTTTTGCTTTTTTCTTTTAATTTAAATTAGCAATCGATTAATTCATAAACTTCAACACTTTCCCTTGTTGATTTAAATTAACATTTCGTTAAAACAATTACTCAACAAAATGTGCAAAATTTTACACATTAAAATCACCTCTGGCATGACGTTCTCACCCTTCGCCTTTAAACCATTATTTATCTCGTTCCACAGGCTCTTTAACTTTGCGATGTGCGTTGATACATCCTCTCCTGATGTCCATACAAAAGCAAAGAAATCAGTGCAAATTTGAAATAATTGGTCCTTACTTGATGCTTCGAAGAGTTGTTTCAATGCCACCCAAGTCTCATATGTAGTTTCCTTGTCCATAATTTTTTGATAGACCTCATCTGTCACTGAGCTTGCAATCATTGACTTTGCATAGCTGTTCGCCTTACGGTACAAATCAGACTTCGTCTTGTGTTCCTTGATTTGTTTATCCGTCGCATCTTCAGCCAACGCACCTGGTTTCTATAACCTTTTGTCAATGACATCGAGAGCACCTTCATGATAATCCAGCAAATCACGTACTTTCCTCTTCCACAGTGGCCAGTCTCTCTCACCCGCCAGCGGCTTGATGTGTTTTGCTAAATCCATCTTGAATTTACTTTTTAACTTCTTTGTTTACACTTTTAATGAAGTGCCTGCGAGCCCATAACTTATTGGATTTATTTCTTCTCTTGCTCCATAAATAACTATTAGACACAGTATTAACATAAATAATGATCTTATTAATCTTTAATTATACACGTCGTTGTTGTCTCTTTGACTGATCGTTTTTCCCCGGTAACTAATCAACAACTCTTAACCCTTGACAACCCTTTTGCTTTTTTCTTTTAATTTAAATTAGCAATCGATTAATTCATAAACTTCAACATTTACGATGTGTATTTGGATAGTTCACAGACTGCACAGCGGGAAGTAATTTTGTCTTCAAGATATATAATCTCTATGTAAAGCCAGACCCACAGATATAACCATTTTAATGTTAGTTAATTTATGAGCACAAGGGAGTGTGTAAGGAAGCCAGACTTCCAGACAGCCAGAACAGTGATTGACATGATTTTTGGTCCAATCCAATTTAATGCATGGCAAAAACGTAATATGTAAGTGAAGTAGAGGGCTGATTATCTGACGTATGATAAGCTGTCCTTCAAATTATCCGACTTTCATCCAGCAGCAACCCCCTTCCCTACTCATCCTTTCCCTCCCCAACCCCTCCTTCCCCCCTCGACATTATCTACCACTTTTGTTTGCACTCGTAGTGCAGCAGTTCAAGTCTATAAAACTGCCGATGCGTGGTATTCCTGCAGCAGGCTGTTCAAATATACCGATGACAGTGTTGCATTATTGTGAGTCTCATAATTCACTGCTCAGTATTTGCTGCCCAGGTGTGCGAGGTTATATTGCTTCAGTGGCCATTTTGTATGTACGTTTCCTTCTGCCATGTAATTGATGTAAAGGGGAAGTGTAATTCTTTGGGAAAGAGGAAGTGCTTCATGTTAGACCTTTCCCTGAAGTTGAAGGTATATGAAAGGGTGGGAGATCTTCGCTTGCAGTGGTATGTGGTAAGCATGCCTCTTGAGTTGGGCTGGTTGGTGACCTTTGCTTGTTTACTTTGTGAGCAGGCTGAGTGGGCACAAAGATAAGGGAATTAGAACTCCAGGAAGAGAGGCAGGCAACGACAGTTCATCACTATTTATTTTATCTTCATATGTGCTTCAAAACATTCTGATAAATTGTCTTTTTCAGTTTATGCACTCATTCTGTCTGGGGTGTTACTCATTCTCACCTGATTAAACAAATTCAAATTATATTGGAAACCCCAGAGACTGAATCAAAGCTATATTTTATAGCACCTACTTTGTAACATAACAACCCCAACCAAGAGAACCCCAAATATTACGTAATGGATAGTAAGACGCCATATTATTCGGTTACAAAACAGTACACGTGATTTAGAAGGCACATGAACTTTGCATGTTAAATGACCCTACCAATCACAACTCACAAAATAAATCGTCCTCCATTAATGCACAGGAAAGACCCCACACCACCTAAAGTTCTAGAACAAAACGCCGTAGACAAGAGGAGAGGTAAAAATGCTTCTCAGGTATTAAACGGGATATGCAACTGCAACTGCAATTACATGTTTCTACAATACAGCCAGGTGAATGGAGAATCGACCACATTTTCAGGTGAAGGGAGAATCTACTGGCACACACGTCGTGCAGGTGAATGGAAAATCTACTGGCAGATGTGTTACAATAAGTTCAGTCAGGTGAATGGAGAATCTACAAAGTCTGTTAAAAATGAATATTGTTGCATACATTTTAATATACTTTTAAAAGCGATTCTCCAAAAAAGTCAAAATGAATTCAAAATGCTTTCAATATTTTAGAGAAGGGGTTATATGTCATTGTTATCAACCATTTTCCTTTTATTTAAATCAACTATGAATTAAATCAAGGGAAATTGTGCTCTATGGCTTCTCAAAATAGAAAAAATAAATGAGTCTCCAATGGCCGTAAAAAATGGCACCACTCGTCAAACATGCAAACACACAACACTTACTGTGTTGGTTTGGAGGAATGGAGATTCCACAGTAGGGACCAACCACAGCCTCTCTACCAGAATACCCTCCTGTGATGGTTTACGGGAATGTTACTTCCTCGCCAGTGACCACCACAGACACACACACACTCAACCCAGTTGGGATCCTTTTCGAGGGCTAATGGGACCCTGACAAGGATGCCTGGCTTATACCTGAGATCCTTCATAGGGCTAATGGAACCCTACTAAGGATGCCTGGTTATTACCACAATCACACTCACAAGCACTCAAATCACTCACTCCCACACTCATGGTCAAAATATAAACACAAAGACAAACGAGGGTGAGCGTCAGATATGCGTGTTTCGGCCACAAGGTGGCCCTCTTCAGCGAGCTGAAGGGAAAAGCACTTGCAACACAAGGTTGTAAGTGGTGTAAGTGGTAAGACTTACAATCTCGTGTTGCAAGTGCTTTTCCCTTCAGCTTGCTCGAAATACTCGTATCCGACGCTCACCCTCGTTTGTCTTTGTGTTTATATTTTGACCACAATCTTTTTGAGCGATTTATCCCAGAAGTTGGGCCTGTCTGTGTGCGTGAGTGAGTTTCATTTATTTTACTCATTTATTTTTGCCAACTATGATTTTAAAATGATTATGGGATTGCCTTGATTGTCCTCTCATAGTCATAGCCTCCCTATATTATCTCAGTTAACCATTGTAGTCTATTGCCTATAACTTTTGGTCTACATCATGTGATCTCCGAAAAACTTTTGACATTGATTGAAGTTCTTCACTCTCTTTCAACTTTGTTTGAGATCTTTCTTCATGAGTGCCATTTGTCATCAGGCCACAGCTTTTCAGAACTTTTGAAATATGCTCTTTTTTATTTCTTGCTATGGTGGAAGTGATCATGACACAGCGTCTCTAACGTCCATGAGCTTCAACATTTCAGAGGCACCGTCAACTTTGCCCGTCCCTGAAATTAGAGATCTGAAGATTTGTTTCCTATACTGGAGGGTAAAAAACTTGGTTGAATGGCTGTAATGTAGCCATAGTTTTCAGTGGAAGAAACATCAACATTTGAAAGGGATATGCTTGCTTGATATGGAGGCTTGGGTGGCATGTAGTGAGGCGGAATGGAAGAATCTCCTTTTGCTTCTCACAGACCATCTTAGCATTGAATAATTAAAGAAAATAAAAATGGTGTATGTCATCCATATTCATCTATTTGTATGTAATTTTACATATAACTGGTTGATAATATCCTCTCTTAAAACAGTAAGGCATCAGCGATTCTCTTACTATCAAGGTTGCCCCCTTTTTTTCTCACTTACATTGCAGGAAACCATTATTGTTACTCTACCCTTTGACCTACCTTTATTAGGTAATTTCATTTCTGAGGATGAGTGATGTATTGTGAATTGACCGATGAATAGATCACTCCCATCAAAATGACATATCTCATGAGGGTCATAGTCATGGCTATCTCTTCTTCCATTCGTCAACATAGCTTAAGGTTCACATTGCTGCCTTCCCCTGACACTGCACAGAATGCAATATTGTGGCATTTATTAAAAAATTTGGCCTCTCATTGCTGGAAACAAAGTTGTCCTCCTTCAATGCCTTTTATATCTGATGAGCCCTCTCAAGTGTCCGCTCACTGTTAATCTCTCTGTGCATATTCATAAACCCCTTGTATGATGTCTCATTCAATGTCTCATTCAATGTCTCAGCACTGGTCTTTCTCTTCCATTTCATTCCCCAGTCTTTATTTTCCTCTCAGTCCTTGAAAATGTCACACTTGCTCTTAGTTCCTAACTTTACCAAGTTATGTAGGTCTCTGTTTTACACATGGATGCAATATAAGCCGCTTGGTAAATACGTGTCTTCACTCATGCTTTGAACTCGAGGATTACTCTTTTTGAGGTGCCCCCAATTTCTGTTAGTACGCATGGATGCAATACAAGCTGCTTGGTAAATACGTGTCTTCACTCATGCTTTGAACTCGAGGATTACTCTTTTTGAGGTTCCCCCCATTGGAGACTGGTTGACTCAACCATGAAGCACCATTGGACACTTTTGGCCAGCTTGATTCAGGGAAGGATTGTAAAACTCGGAGTATATTCTGAAAAAGGACAAATTGGCCTCTTGAACTGATCTTTGTCTCCTCTGATGTGTGTGAGATAAAGGCTGCTATTCTGAATGAGATAGCATTAATGCTATTAGCCAGAAATTGATTTCATGACGCTATCGGTTCGAAAAATAGCATCAACGACGCTATTTGCGATTCTGAATGCAGACTGACGCCTGGGAGCGACACTGTTTTAGGCGACGATCTGATCCCCATGTTATTCTAATAGCGTCAAGCTATTCTCGTGAAACGGCCACCTTATTCTTTATCACGCGTTTTCTAACGAGGAATCAGCAAAATATGCATTGAAAAGTGTTCCTAAAAACATAAAAATATTAGCAGGATTGACTGGTCAATAAGTATATTCCAGTAAACATAAAAAATTCTTCTCATAAAAAGTAGGCAGATGTGCCAAGCTGAACGGGAAGGTAAAGTGAGCAAACTTATTTGAAACTTAACCAAGTTGAGTTTAACCCTTCAACGTGGAGCGACGTAGTGAGTACGTCGCGCCCGGACTTCACATGCCGTCGAGCGACGTAGCCAGTACGTCGCGGTGACCACCTGCATATTTTAATTTTTTAATCGATTATATTATTTCACGATCCTTGCGTGTATGGTATTATTCGAAAGCAGAATAATGTGGCTTTTAAGTAATCATAGCTGTTATAAAATAATAAATTATCATATTTTATTGAGAGTGTTTTAATTATAAGGAATTTTCAAAGACTTCTCTCTCACACTCTGAACGCTTGCTGCTCAACACTTATTCTGAAAAAATGATTTTATGCAACTTTCTTTTCACGGGGTGTTGGTGTCGCAGTGCCACAGCTTTTAGAGGACCACACTAGCTTAGGATGTCTTTCAACAGTTTGTTTCTCTCTTCCATATCTCCTCTTGACCCTCCATATGCGTCGCAGAAATAGGGGCCAGCCGCCGTACCCTCTCAATGCCGGCCCTTTTTATCTAAGGCATTGGTCTGCTTTTTATCTCTCACCATCATAAACAATGAGGAGGGTCTTTAGGTCTGCATCTCGTTTAGTTTGTGTACAATATGTCTTTCATTATGAAGTTGCTTGCGTGGCCGAGAAGGTTGACCTTGGCCAAGTCGGAGTTCACGGCTTAGGGGGGAAGAATTCTTTTCGAAACGCCAAATGCTTTAGTCCGAATGAAACCTTTCTTGAGTGTGGTATCTCCTGCGGAAGTCTTTCTTTTCTGTGACTGCATCAACTTATTGAACCTTGGAAATATCTCTTAATTACATAATGGCATCGACAAGCAGAAAAAGGCTTTCGGTACCTGAAGAAGAAATCGAAGAGGAACTCCTACTGGAATAGGATTCGGAAGAGAGTGGGAGCTCTGAAAGTGATAGTGACGAGGTGATTGAAGATAGTTTGGCATTGGACTTGATAAAGGAATATAGTGACTATTCGGAGGAGGAACCAGAGGAAAGCTTTTTCTGGGAGGACATGAAAAATTACGAAGGAGAAAGGGAAAAGTTCGTCAGTGGCTCTGGACCGCAAGGGAAAGCTTCATTGGTGACTGATATTTTAGATGCCGTTGAACTTTTCTTCGATGAAGAATTTGTAAGTACAATTGTAAAGGAAACTAATCGTTATGCCGATCAGTACATGACCTTGGGTGGGCCGTCCCTTTCCAAAAAAGCCAGAATTTTCTCTTGGAAAATAGTGTTGGTCGATGACATTTATACAGTTTTGGGATTATTCATGTTGATGGGAATAATACAGAAGCCATCACTATGTTCATATTTTTCCACCAAAAGAGTTCTATCCACACCTGGGTTTGGAGACGTAATTACCAGAGGTCATTTTGAACTCATATGTAAATTTTTACCCTTCACGAACAACGAAGACACTCTTAGTTGTCGTGGACCACCGAAGTTGAAAAAAGTATTTCCAGTCATTTCACATCTCAATAAAACATTCAAGGAATATTATCTTCCTGATAGAAATATCTCAATTGATGAGTCCTTGACTTTATGGAAAGGTCGCTTGTCCTTCAAACAATACTTGCCGTTTAAATCATCAAAGTTTGGTGTAAAGACTTTTGAGCTCTGTGATGCAACTAACGGTTATTTATGGTCTTTCCTAATCTACACCGGGAGAGATACAACCTTTAGATCACCAATTTTCCCGGCAAACTCAAGTAAAACAACTGCAATCGTTTGGAGTCTCGTGTTTTCTTTACTGAATCAAGGCAGAACACTTTGGATGGACAATTTTTACAACTCACCGGATTTAGAACAACTATTGAAAGTTTCTTACGGTACTGACTGTGTTGGAACTTTGAGGACCAATAGAAAAAATGTCCCTCAGAAGGTGAAAGATAAACAATTGAAAAAAGGAGAGGTAGCCGGTCAACACTGCGGCCCAGTTTCAGTTGTAAAGTGGAAAGATAAGAAATTAGTCACCATGATTTCTACATTCCATGGCGTAGAAACATAGACTATAGTAAAAAGAGGGAATGAACTCATAAAACCAATGAGTATTATTGATTATAATAAATATATGGGTGGGGTGGATCTAAAAGATCAGTTACTTCAAACCTTCGTGATTGAGAGAAAGCGTCTCAACAAGTGGTACATGAAGCTATTTAGAAGACTCCTGAATTCGGCATTACTAAATGCTCTAATAATATACCAGGAAAACACAGATAAAAACATTGACCATTTCACCTTTCGTGTCCAGCTAGTAGAGAAACTGTTTCAGAAATATGCCAAAAAGGACACCAAGGTGCCCGGCCGACATTCCGCCGATAGTTTATTGCCTCGCTTGACAGAAAGACATTTCATTAGAAGGATCCCTCCCTCAGGAAAGAAACAACATCCACAAAGGAGGTGTGTCGTCTGCGCAAAACATTTCAGGAGAAGAGGTACTGTGTACTGGTGTAAAAACTGTGACGTGGGACTTTGCTTTGACTGTTTTGAGATCTACCACACCAAGCAGAATTATTGCGGTAGGCCATTTTTGTAACTGGTATTATCATTGCCGAATGTGTAATGCGTGCATCCCGCTTTGCCGAGGCGAGGCAGCCTTTCGTGCATGTGCAACAATAATATATTTATCGCCTAGAACTTAATATTAAATAGCATTTTTTTATTATAGTAATACCTATAAGCAAATAATACGCAAGAGTTTCTTTGCATTAAAAAATGAAGGAAATCCGATTTTTGGTAGCGGTAAAAGATAAAATAAATATTTCACCAAAGAAAATATCATAAAAAGTATAAGGAAGTACAAGTTATACCACAAAATATTATAGACAAGATATTATTTTATACGCATAAAAAATTTGAAATTAATTCAATGAATAGTTTTAAAGTTATAAATTTTTTACCAGCCATATGCGAGAACCGGCCATTCCATTTAAATCTCCTCCGACCTACGAGATGGGATTCTTTTAAATCTCCTCCACGCTTGAAGGGTTAAGCATGAAAATGGAAACCTTCCTTGACATTGCCTTTTCCCATACCTCTCATTGTAGACTGGTATTTTTTTCGACCGAGTCTCATTGGTTTATTCTTGCATTGCATAACTTTTCCCATCTCTCAGCCGGGGATAACAAGTTTAGGTAAAATAGAAGAACCTGTTCTGCACGCATAGGATGGAGTATTCACTCTCTCCGTAAAGAATTGTATCTAATATTTCCGTTGTATTATTTAAACAAGTCGGCTCGAAATATTGCTTACCATATTCACATTCACTTCCAACCTCACATTTCCTAACTATCCCACAAGATTTTCAAGAAGCTAATTGCGATGTCTAACCATCTTTTTAAGCCCACGGGCTATTTACAATAATACATTTCAAATATCCGTGATGAAATAATTGATATTTACCATCACATCACTTTCCTTGATACACTAATATATCACTATTCCCACGCCGTATGCATCCAAACGTCGTCTGCTCAATCGGATAAGTGGTGAGAATAAAATAAACAACCCAACAGATACACAAAAACAATAAGTTTTGTTACAATTTTGAGTTGAACTGTAATTATACGTGTTTAAATTGTTCTCTCAGCACGGTAATCCGTTATTTGTCAATATGTAACAAACGTCGCAAGAATTTTCTGAACTGAATTACCGTTCACCGCACAGGTACTCCGGAAGTTTTATATCAAGTGATGAATTTAAAAGAATACTAGATTATTATAGGTAGCAAATCCAATGATAACTTCAAATGAAAGTATACTTTGAAGATAATGCTGGATCATGCACGTCTCATGTATCCAAACGTCGTCCGCTCCCTCGAATAAATTGTGGAAGTTAAAATATTAAAAAATTAACCTAAAAGATACATGAAAACAATACGCTTTTCTACAGTGGTGAGGTGAACTATCATTATAGAAATTAAAATTGTTTTCCCAGCTCGGGTAGCTGTTATATGTTTATAAAGGTATGCATAACAAACATTGCCAGCCTTTCCTAAACTGAAGTCCCGTTCCCAAAATCTAAAATTATCAGAGAGTTATCTATCAGCTGATGAATGCAGAAATAAATAAAGTATAATAATAGTATCCAAAGACAGCATTGAATGAATTTAGTTGGATTATTTATTGAAAACATTCTTTCATGCACCAGACTCACGGCATCCATGGCGAAGGTCTCAGCTGTTTGTGAAAAACTTAAACATCGCTCCTCATTGGCTGCCTGAATTTCCAATTACTGTACCAGGTTTTCATACCCAAAGGGGCGAGGTTAATAATAGCGTTACAGACCTGATGCCTTGGATATCTGCATCGTATTCAGAATCACTTCTGATGCTATTCTGGAGCAAGGAATAGCATCAGCCAGAAATAGCGTCGCTCGATTCAGAATAGCAGCCAAAGTAACTTAAACAGCAAAGCATGTTGTTGGCCACAGAAATTGTGACTTCTTCTCTAAAATAAGTTGTACGTCGGCCTCTAAAAGAGGTGACTGCTAAAAGGGGAAATTATAATTTCATTTATTGGAAATTCATTCTGTACATAAAATAAATTGGCTACTTAAATTGATATCTGCTCAATGGATGTGGCTGCTACCTCAGGTATCTGAGTTACATTTGTGATTCCTCCAATGTAGATTCACACTACAAGGCACAATTGTGAAACATAGCCTGTGTTCAGTGAAGTTCATTGCAAATGCATATGAAATATGAAAAAAGTTTTTATTCCCTATGAATATAATATATGTATACTGTACTTAATGCTAGTGCAAACTTACCTACCTACATGTAATTCGTGACCCTTTCAATCTGCTGGATAATTAAACATTTTTCATGCATCAGAAGATATTTTTGTATATGATAGCCTATCTTTCCTCAAATTCATACATGCAAACTCATATTTATCAAAAAGATTGTCTAAAAGGTACATTTGTGTTGCCTATTATGAAACACAATTCTCTTATTTCCATCACATTATTGATTCCTGACTTAATTGTGGAACTCCCATATACTCCCATATTTCGTGAATTTTCACTGTACATCCAGCAGCAGAATGCCTTAGCAAGCATCATTTTTTACGCTGAAAAAGTGGCAAGATATTCTCCTAATCATTTTTATCAACCCAGCACTTCATGGTTTTGCACCACAAATATTATGTCATTCATTCAAGGGAGAGTCTTATGTCATAACTAACCAGCTAAATTAAGTCTGGTCTCATCTAAGGATTAATAAAGGTGCTATTTTGGTCTACTAAGGGATGTATTAAAAAAATGGGTAGCCTTCAACTGCACTAAGAATAATGGATAAAAGTTTTTGAGGCCAGAAGTTAGTAGATACGTCAGGTTGTTGTTGTCTAATCCCACAAAGGTCATGACATCTTAAAGCCAAGGATTAAGTCAACATCAATCTGAATCACAGCTGTGTCTGCATTAAAATTAACCGATTGAGATTCACAGGAAGTTTATTGAAACACTTTGTTAGAAATCTTTTGGGCTTTATTCTAGCTGATGTATTTTTAAAGAGAGACTTAAGTACTGCCAGAAATGTGGTTAATAAAAAGAAACAGATGAGATCTTGACTGAATAAGAATGTTCCATTCCTTGATAAAGAGTTGCTAAGTTACATAACCCTTCATTTGTGAATCATTAACCTTGTGTGAAACAGAAATTTTACATGAATATCCCCTTTTATTTCTATTTTCAATCTGATTCATTATATTTGAGTTTGTAAGATTACTATTATCCTCTCAAACTTGTGCAAAAATGTTAAAATGGATATGGAAGAGAGCTAGGTACAAATTCGACAAATTTTGTATTTAACCCATCAATGGTTTCTGCTCTTCTTATCAGCTGGAAGATAGTAATAGCCATCCAAACTTTTGTTCCATGTGAACCACCCATTTAATGAACTTTCTGGTCACTTATCACTTAAGTGTGTGAATGTTTCACTTGGTTGTTTTTAAGATCAAGGTAATTCATAACTTATTTACTCAACGGGACAAAGTGAATCTCAAGTTTCATTATCTACATACAGAGCAATCATTTGGTAAACCTAACACCTACTATAGGTGCTGAAGATAATATGTTATTAGTTGCTAAGTTGTGCATTGATGTATCATTGAAACTTTAGTGAAAGCAATTTGGATTCTCTTCAAATGTCTTGTTCATAGCAACAAAGCTCCCTTAAAAAGCTTCAAGCGTGAGCTCTTGTAGAATTTTTAACTCTATTGTTTATGACTCATCCTGGTAGAATACCACCTAACAGCATCATCACATATGAGGATGGTTTTGGCTTTGTGAAATAAGTTTATATTGTTGATTGTAAGAGAAGTTTGTTTTTATGTTTTCAGATCTGTAAAGGGATGGCTTACCTTGAAAGGCACAACTATATCCATAGGGATCTAGCAGCTCGTAACTGCCTAGTCGGATCGGAAAATGTTGTCAAAGTTGCTGACTTTGGCTTAGCCCGGTAAGTCTGTATTAAACAGCTGTGGAAGGTATTACTATAGATAGGGGAATGGCCTGATGGAAACTCAGTCCCTGCCTAATCACCATAGTTAATCCTTCATTATGGTTACCTATTTCATGTACAAGATTCAGGTCAATAGGTGTCTGACACCCAGGATAATTTATTGTTCATTTTATGAGAGCGACTCAAATTTTGAGCTGTATTTTTCTTATTCACTTATTTTATAGATTGTGTGATAGAGTTATGGAGTATAAAATACCATTGAATTTTCCATCAAATGCAAAATCCATTAGTCTTATGAATAATAAAATGTTCATATTTAGCTAGAGCTTTCATTAGTGAGATGGTTTCAACTCTAGAAGTTACTCGTCAACAGAAACCAACTGAGTTTTCACTTGGAAAAAATCAGCTGCCATAGTCTCCCATATCACATTATATTGAAGGACACCAGTTGCCATGGAACTAAAAGTCCACACAAAGGTTCACCCCATTATTGATTGGCATTTGGAAAGCCTCAAACCCTGGTGAATGCTTTGTTTTCTTGTTGGAAAAAATTAGTGTAGGTTTCAACGATCCCCTAATCTCCCAGCTAGATTTATAACATGCTGTGATTTATTTATTGTATCTGAACTCTCTGAGAGGGTCATGAGATCATGGCTAAAAGAGGGACAAAGTGTGTCCTACCTCTACAGTTGGTGGATGTTGGACACCCATATTTGCAAAATATGTCTTTTTTCAAAACAGAGAAGAATTAAAACAACCTAACTGTACATTCAGTCAGAGTAAGAAGTTACTGTTTACTCTGTGGTTCAAAATACTACTGTAAATAATGACCATAAAATCTGGTGATAACATTAATCTTGGGGGTCAGAGGGACACCTACATTATAGGCAATCTGTGCTATTTTGAGAAGGAAGAAGGAATCGTATCAGAGTTACAGTTTCTATGTTCATAATTGAAGCTTAAAGTGAAAAAACATGTGGCTATGTTCACAATGTTCAATGTATTTGTGAAAATATGGTTTCACCTTAGCATGTATTTATATTATGGCTTTTCGGTGTAGTGTCTAATTGTTGCATATAGGTTTGAAATCATTTAGAATATAATTTTCATTGAGTGCACAACTGGATGCAGCCATCTAGATTTTAAATCTTCTAAGTTTTGCTTTGCTTTTTCATAAATATACTGCACAAACACTCCCTCCATTTATCATCTATGCATGAGGTCATTTCCACAACACGTAATTCCTAATGACTCAGCAATTTTCCAGAGTGAATTGAAGGTCTCTGGGTTCCAGGAGGCCACCTCTTTAGGTGAAAAGAAAACTACGAAAGCTACTCGCCATGCAAAGAAAGGCAGCATTTGAGAATGCCCACTAATCTTCCAGACCCTGAGCTGACTGATGCAAGCAGTAAAATGCCTACCGTAATTTTACGTATATAATATACATTTTTTTTCCACGAAAATTCGTCAAATAAGTAGGGTGCGTATTATACATGGTCACAAACTTATCGCATTTTTATTTGGGCCGTAGATCACATTTGAAGTAATCTCAACGTACTTATAGGTATTCCAATTTATAATTTTTAATAAATAAATAAAATTGATTCATTGCATTTTTTTATTCAAACTTATAAATTGGAATACCTATAAGTATGTTGAGATTACTTCAAATATCCTTCAAATGTCTTGTCTTTAATACAGTTAGCCCTGAATCCTTTGAATTCAAAATCACTATCCTCGCTTGATTTGAACAGTTCGCGCAAAGTACTGACGTCACGCTGGCAGCATACACTGCGTCGCCAAGGACATCGTATTTGTCCTCCTCATGGTCCACTATGCATTTTTCATCCCTAAGCAAATAGTCATCGGACCCATCTATTGCGTTCGTGAGGCAGCATTTTTTAAAACCGTAATCACAGATGAATCGATGGCATCCCAGGACTCTTTAATCAAGTGACTTATTAGCGATAACTCCGGTTTCTTTGACGTTCCTGAAGTTGTCAAAGAATGTGGTCTGGAATAAAGCCACTCATTCCACTTTTTACGTAGTATCTGTGTCTTAAACAGGCGATTTCAACTGACATCCATCACCTCCAACTGGCTTGTCACCCCTCCAGGAATAATGACGAGATCTGTGCCATTCTCGTACAATATACATTCTTGGTGCATGGCATTCGATAGCATCTAACAATAAATGCATCTAGAACCAACGTACGATGTCTACAAACTGCATCTTTGAACCACACACTTCGCAGCCAATCTGTGGTTGAATTTTCATCGATTTAGCCTTTTTATTTGCCCGTACGAGCATATTCTGTGGCCATATAATATTTTTAGGGAGAGTTGTTCTTTTAAATGATACACAGAAATGTAACATCTTCAAATACTAGAGTAACGTATCTTCTGCTAGTAGATCGGAATGAATCGGACAGGAATGGACATAAAGGGGGACGAATGGAATACAGACATGGGTATTTTTTAGTGACAGTGTTGCAATTCTATCATTTATTGACAAATATTTCCGTAGACACGCATGGAAGTTTTGGAGGGAAGAACCTGTTACAAATATGTCGTCATACTGAGAAACCAAAGGGGTATGTAAGAACAAGGGGAAATGCCATCCATGGGCAGCATTACCGCTTGTGCAGTGATCTTTCGAGCACTGAAATGCGCGGCAGACAATGGCGTAGAATGCCGTTCTCTAAAAGCTGACTGCGTGTTATATATGGTGATAAGTAAATTCTTACATAGCACTCTCCTTAAAGTGGGTGCGTCACATAGTGGGTGCTTATTATAATCGGAAAATGACGGTAATACTTTTGAAAAATTGTCCATTACAATCGTGCAGTTGAGAATTTTTCCGTGCGACTAAAGTGGTACAGGGTTACAAAGGCCTGGTGTGGCTATAACTATGACACAGCAGCGGATTGGTAGCAGATGATGTGATTTTCAATGAATGCTTGTCAATGCCATTTTATTCAATGAAACTCTGTTTAATGCCAGTTAAAGCATGAGTAAAAATGTGTTGCAAATGGGTGCAATGCCTCATATGTCACAATACTTGTGACTGTATATACTTGTGTCTTGTACCAAAATATTTTGGGTTCTGTGAACCATGCAGTACTTTGCCGGTTTAATTATTCTTTTCCATTTCTCAATATGTGAATTCATTTTTTAGAGTCACTTGTCTCCTATGTTCATGTTATGATGAGGAAAATTTTATCATGTTACATTCTTGATGTGTGTACTTGTTGTATCCTTTCAACTTATGCCTGATGAAATGATTTGTTCCTTACTTCAGGTATGTGCTTGATGACCAGTACACTAGCTCTGGGGGGACGAAATTCCCCATCAAGTGGGCTCCCCCAGAAGTGCTCAACTATACCCGGTTCTCCAGTAAGTCCGATATTTGGGCTTATGGTGAGTGTATTTCATTGCTTTCTGATGTTCAAATTTTTTTTTCTTAAGCTTATCTTAATAATATATTTCAAAACTTCTGTCATCTGGCTGCCTTTGCAATTGCAAATATTTCATATGGCAAGGTGCCAGTTATCTGTACACCTTGTATTAACGCAGGTCAGAAATTGTAATAGGAGACAGAGATCTCAGGGGAGAGAAAGATAATCCATTCCAGTTCATTACAAATGTAGGGTATGATAACAGAATTTTCTTTCCCTAATCATCTGTATTATAACCCTAGGAATTTCATCTTTCGTTCTCAGCATTATGCGGCATGATTTTAAATGATATTGCATAGACATGTAAAGCAAAAAATGGCTCCACAATAAGCACATTTAATAAAGTTATCACTGGATGATTTGCTTCTGCATGAACACTCTTCGTGTGGATAACATAACTTCGACCATTTTTGTACATTGTCGAACATTAAGGTCTTCCGGGTTTTCAACTGCGTTGGTTGATTGGGCAAGAAAAACACTCCACGATCCAACCTTTTGCTTCCATAAAGTATGCCGTTTTAAATGAAGCTGTTCACAAACCTCTGCTTTTTCATACCCTGGGCACCTGTAATCATTTCTCTCCTGTCAGAAAACTCTTCACAGAGTGTGAACAGTTGATTAACAAATATCTGAATGCGAGTATAATTGCAAGGAAATTCAAAGTGAATACATTGCTTTGCGATAAGAATTCACATCTTCGTCTATTGGTAACATTCTTTAAAATGACCGACCGATCGGAGCTCTCCCTCTTCCCCAAAAAGTACCCTCGGATTTCAAAAAGTGAAAATGTTCAGCCAACGACTCACCTTCCGCGTGTTAAGTGTAAATTTAGACGAAGCATAGAATCCTAAAATTTGCTACTAGATGTATTCTCTTTGAAGGGTTAGTTGAAGATCCAAGTAATAGTTATAAAGTGAAAAATGATGCAGTTGCTGTTGTACATGTTCGGGATTGGGAATCTTAATTGGTTCTGAAACTTTTTTGACTGAAAAAAAAATTGCACAGTAGCACCTCGATCCTGTTCTATACTTGAGTTCTATGCACCCAATGCCTTAACCCAAACCACCATGGCAAATAATTACAATATGAGCATATAGCCATTATTACGTATGCATAAACAGTCACCATTAAAATTCATCGCATTTACCCCAAAATTGTGCCAATGCATGAACTCGTGGATGTAAAATAGCTCCTGCTATAATGCGGAGAATTTGTCCTCGCATCTATCTATCAACAAATATACTTGCTGGGACATGCATCATGAGAACATGTCTTAATGCGAAGTAATGAAGAGGAGCGATATTCTGAGTTACAATTTTCTCGCAAACCCAGGTGTGGGAGAAAAAGCAGTGACCCTTTTTCTACATCTCTCTCCAGTTAAAAAAATTAAATCTTTGGCATTCTCAATGTAGGTCTTGTGATGTCTCCTCGTTGGACTTTGTTGATCACAAGGCTAGATTCACAATTTTTTGCTGTTACATTATGTTCCGGGAATATATCACACTACACGGTACATACATTTCATAATATTTGTCCAATGCAATGTCCATATGCAATTTGTCCATAATGCATCGTCCAATGCAAGAATGAAATTTCCTGCAGTATATTATGATATAATTCACAAAAAAACAATGTGTAGAGACTCATTTTCACACAAGATAGAGGTAACCTATGGCATTCATCTATCAGAAAACCCTAAATAAGGTGGTATTTCATTTTTTACTAGAGTTGAATGTAATAAAATCAGTCATAAAGTCGTATTTTCCTGTGAATGTTATCCATATGTGAGAATTTTAAGTACACAAGTGCTGTACTTCACCAGGTTTTATTGTGAAGTACAATTTTTGAGGTTCACAGAGTGAACTGTCTCTTGAGATTTGAGATGGTTCCAGTTCTAATCCCAAAAGAGCCGGTGGAACTGAGAACCTAAGAACCAAACCAACCCATCCCTAATTTAAAGTAATGCAGATGTCATATTTGTGGTCACATTTCAAAACATGCTTTTGTGCATTATTTTTCCGAAAAATGAGTTAGTTTGAATTTGTGGCTGCCACCTATACTGCATCAAGTATTAACTGTAATTTTATTGTAATTCTTGGTATTTCCAGTGTAGGGATTATATTGTTAGATAATGGGGTGAATGAAATATTTTCTTGAGATTCCTGATTAGCAATTTGTGCAAATAATTAAGTTTTTCTAGCAAACGATACATTTATTTGCTCTTTTTCTCAGGTGTCCTAATGTGGGAGGTTTTTACTTGTGGGAAAATGCCGTATGGCCGCCTGAAGAATACGGAAGTCGTGGAACGTGTTCAAAGAGGAATTGTTCTAGAGAAACCCAAGGCTTGCTTCAAGGAGGTTTATGAGGTTAGTGCATGGAATTGATGCTTACATGCTGTTGATGATTATTCTGGACAACTATGTGTATATGCAGTAGTTAAATTACAAACAATTTGACCAGAGCTAGATTTAATAGTATTAATGTGATTTGCCTTCTTACTTGAAAGTATGAAAAGTCTTTTGTTGTACTTGCTTCATGTTGCATATAATTTTAACAGTGGAAAGAATTTTCAAATGATTTAGAACTTCTAATTCATACAATCTAAATAAAAATCAATTTTTTTCTTGTTAATTTGGTGATTCATTTTTCCTTCTGTTTACCCACCAGTGAGTCTTAATTTACCAATACAGTCAGTGCTACTTCAACATGTTTGACCAGTTGACTGGTAATTCTCTGTGGAAGTTGAACTAAATTTGCTAGTTTTCAATGATTAAAACATCCATATCAGAAACTTTCTCCAGAAATTGATTTGTGGCATTAGCAAATAAGGTTAATTCAAATTGCTGCCACCACCAGCCAGTAGGTTTCAATCCTTTTACGGACTGCATTTATTTACTGAAATATTTGGGAAAATATTTTGGTCTACATGATTGAATTTGGTAATAAAAACTGAGGCACCATGTGCTTCAGGGTAACTATGTTGATGGTTGTCTGGGCTAATTATTTTCAAGCTAAATCTTGGAACATCTCTGAGGAAAATGATGAAATATGATAATTTATGTCTAGCCCTTGACTAACTAGAAATAACTACATGAGCAGTTGCCTCAGCTAATCGTTTTTTGAGCAAGCTCTCAGATTATCATATATAGGACACACTCATGTGTGAATAAATAAAGCACAAATGGTATTCTTCCACTTAACAGATAATATGTTTTGATCAGTTTGATCGGTTTTTTTATAGCCATTCATATATGATGAGAAACATTTCATATAAATGTAATGGCTGTATGAAATGTGTAAATATGAATGGAAGAAGCGTTTGAATATTCACCTCTATTCCACCTTTTCAGATAATGAGGAAGTGCTGGTCCCACAATCCAGAGGATCGGCCTTCCTTCCGAGCCCTGAAGGAGCAGTTGATGGTGGTCTCCCAAGGTCTGCTAGCGGATTGACTCTCCCTGTGCTCGATGTCCTCTTCTCCCCCAGCCCATAGGAAATGCAAGCCCTCCCCGACAACAGCCCCCGCGGCAGTTGTAGCAGCAAACCCCACTCCCGCATCATTGTCGTCCCGTGCCCCCCCGCCCCCTCCCCCCACGCCACGCCGCAACCTCACCCCCCTCCACCTGCACCACCACGGACACGTGATCGGTGGAGGAGGAGGGGGCGGGCGCGGCCCGGCCATGTTCGCATCGATCCAGACGCCCACGTTCACCCTGCTCCCCCCCCCTCCCCTCTTCCTGCCGCCCTCGATCCTCCTCCCGCCCTCCTGCCCCCTCCCCACCTCCCTCCCCGCCTCCCTCCCCACCTCCTCCTCCTCGCCCTCCTCGGCCACCTCGGACGTGTGCGTCATCTGCGCCTCTTACGGGCAGCCGTGGGTGCAGCTGTGCAGGGCCATCCAGGCGGCGAGGCACGAGTGACGACGGGCAACGGGCAGCCAAAGAGCGGGGACCTCCAAAGAGCTCCTCCTCCTCCTTCTCGAAAGAAAGTCTTCTGTCTCTCGTCTTACGTTTGGGCAGAATTATGAGTGCTTGCGTGTAAACTTAAATAAAAGAATCGATGTGTGAGTGTGCATGAATGTGCGCGTTTGAGTGAATTTGCGTGCTTGAGTGAGTGAGAACTGGAGAGGGAGGGAGAAAAAGGTGGTTGGTTGTGTTCGTGTGTATATACGCATGTAAATATAAGCTTGGTATATATATATGTGTGTACTGATTGGTATGCATATATGTATTTATATATATATATATATAAATATATGAAGAAAAAAATATGCTCCATTTCGAAACTGTGTGATTCAGTGCTGTTTTTCTATGCGCCAAATGAATTTGTCTTGACACAGTTAGTTTCTTCAGAATTGATTCAATGCCAAGTTTCAATGCTATTTTAGTAAATATTAATAGTATTTATCACACTGAATGTGCGTTATCAGTGGTGAAATCAAAATGTTTGGAGTTATGATTTTCGTATTGGCTCTTGGTGTTATGAATGAATCATTCGTTGAGAAGGAATTTGTGTTTTGAGGCATTATTCTCTTCTTCCTTTGCTCTGAAGTCAGAATCTCATGTTCACCCAGTATCAAAATATATATGCAAAATATATATGGCAAATTAATTTTGGCTGTAGTTGTTTGTTTCAACAACAGTGACTGACACTATCAGTGGCTGAACTACTGAATTATGTTTACGTAGACACTATGCAAATGCCTGAGTGGCAGTTCCAATGGATGAATTCCTGCATGGAATGAATACTAATTTTGCAACAGATTTTGCACATGCCATTGTTTTTATGCAAATCATCTTCAAAGTATGTAGAATATGTATTCACTTGGGATAATGCATATATGGTTTGTGATGATTTATGTTTCAGTCTTTCACGTCCTGTTTGTTTGTAGTTACTTACCTTTGCTTAATTGAAATATTTAAGTACAGTGAACTCATGCTAATCCAGGTAAGGAAGGTGGTGAGTGTCATGGACTTCATGGGAAAAGAATCTGCTTATAGGGGTGAAGTGTGTTGAAAAAATGTTATACTTCTCATCATGCAATGGACAGTGATACTTAACTGCAGCCCACTTAACAGAAGCAATTCAATGGGTGAGGTGCAATTTGATGTTTTAACGTGCAGCTTAAATGAGGGTCGACCTGTTTTATTTTCTTGCTAATTTCTTTAATCACTATGCTATACAAACATGTTGAGTTTTTATAACATTATATATTCCACTTAGGGTGTTGCAAAATTACTATTCATCCTTATTTTTGTTCATTCTTCTTAAAAGATTTGTCTTTTGAGTCATTCAAGTTCTTATTGATCATAAGATATGAAGTCCCAGCCACAACAATATCGGAGGTCCTCTTTTCGGCTCTATTGCCCTAAATATATGCACTGAACACTGCCTTCCTTCCCTGTGAATTCATGTGGACTTTGAGGTTACACCTATCAAAGAAGAAAACGCACAAGTAATAATAGTCCAAATCCATTGTTCACAGCACCATGCCAATTAAAAGCACAAGTTTTTGGGGGAGTGGATTCCCTGAAGGTGGTGATTTTATGTTTTTGCCAAGTTATGACAAGATTTAAAAAAATAATGGGGTGAGTGGTGGGGAAATCGTTAGTGAGTGGTATGATAGCCAGTACAGATACATAAATCACGAGTTTAAAAATGAAGTCTCCTCATGATTAGTTGCTGTTTAAGGTATTAGAATGAGAAATATCGAAATTTTGAAGACTGTGAAGATACTGCATTTGTTAGTGGGAAACAGAGAATGGAATAAATTAAGTTAAAAGTGAGAAATGATTGGAGTTAAGTGCATTGTGGACATTTTGGTAATTGACTTGCTGGTATTAGCAGGAGCTCACTGTGCTCATATGATTGTCTTTATTGTGGTATCCACATTTGCAACATGTACTCATTAAGACAATATTGTTTTGGACCAACTTTTTAAAAGACAGACCCCTAACTACTTTAGTTGTACAATCAAAATAAATGTATTTGGTACATGGTGTATGCATGAGAGGATGAATTTTTTGTTGTAGCTATCCATGGTATCTCCAAAGTCATAGGCTTAAAAACCCAATACCTTATTTTGTCAATGATGTGATCTGATGTTTGTAGTCTATTTTACTTGCTTGCTCAGTGTGCAGGAATGAGAGTGCATTTTTTTGGAAAGCCAAACTTATGCAATGCAAAGTATGATCCTAGAAAAATATCACTACACTTTTGGCTGGGTTCAAACTAAACTCATTCTAGCATCCTTATTCATGATATGCAGAACCTGAACCAGTGGTGGAACAGGTGAAGCAAAAGGCCTTTGACTGCATATGTGATTCATTTGGATTATAGTCACAGGTTTTCTGGTTGCATAAAGAGTATTTGCAAAGATGTCGTCCATGCCACCAAGTGTAGTGTAATTATTGGCCAGAATTGTGCTATTATTTAGTACTGACTGTGGCAGTTTTCAGGGAAATGTCCTATTCTTATTTTTTTGCATTGCTCTGCTTAGTATTTTCAGTTTTGTGGTGTTTTGACTAGAAGTTTGCCGCAATCTCAAGGTGTCTTAGCAGCTTCATTGACAGTAGATCTTTGTCTGTATTTTCCTTGGCAAAATGTCCCTCCGTACAGCAGTTAAACATATATTTTTTTAAATTTGGTTCTGGCTAACCTGCCTTAAAATGAAGTTCTCAAGTTACTGACTAGTGGCCAACGGTGGAAATGTGTCAATGCAGCACCTGCCTCATGTTAAGTGCAATTTTAGTATTTTAAGCATAGTGACTCAGATATGCTGGGTGTCCTCATTTTCAGTTTATTTCACCCTACTCTAATATTTAATCTTTCATTTCTCTTTCTCTGCTGTTTTTGCATCAAATTAACTTTTCTATTTCTCTTATACCACTGAGTAGCTCGTAATTTTCAGGATGTGATGTTTCTTTATTTAATCGGTAAAACATTGACGGTGAGGTTTGTGGAGGGTTTAGTGACATGAGTTTCAAAAATATTTGGTCTATGGTTATGAAAGGTCCACTTTGTGATTGTTTTTTTTCCAACTTCTGATTTATCTTGTGATAATACATTTTACTTCCATTGAGGACTCACTGTTCATAAGTAGTTGGTCTTTCAGGAGTGCTACACTTAACTGTGTGTGATAATAAAATTTGATAGGTTAATGCTGATATAATGTTAATTCACCTTGGTGCTACTGTTAATTGCCACAAATTCTTCCATCTTGATCTTATTTTGGCTCATGTGTACACCTTGTACAATAGCATTCCATGTAAGTTCAATTATTCCATTATGTATGCATTATGCATACATTTATCAGTGATTTTTATAAAGCATATTGTGAACACCATTCATACTTAAAGGCAAGTTGGGTACTATTTATTCGGGAAAGATTTTTCCCTGTGTATGTCCATTGATATTAAAGCAACAATCAATTTTCGTTGCTAGAACAGAGCATCACTAAATCTTAAGACATTATGTGATTTATTTGTTCATTATTTCAGTGACAAATGAGATAAAAGAATTGATTTTGGTTATTTAAAAAATTACATACCTCGGCTGTGAAAAAATGAGTCATCTTTATTTTCTTTTGTGTACTATCACTGTCAAAGTCACTTTAATTGTCAGCCTTTTAAAAACTTTTTACCCTTTAATTCTCCATTTATTTTACCCTGTGCTCTGGAACATTTGTTTTATTGTAATTTATTATAGAAAGCATAGGAAAAATCCTGCTGGCAGAAGAAAGCTCCGTATTTTTGGGCTACATTCTTGGACTAAGAATTTGTGCAGCTCTGTCCTTAGCTGAGGAACTAGCTTCAGTCACTTCCTCTCTCTTTTTCAATGAGGAACTTGGTCAATTAGTCTGGAAAATTTTTATGCCTACCCTCAGAACTTTGATTAAACAAGTATTTCTTGATGCTGTTATTATTTGATTACACATATGCATGTAATCCATTTCTATTTCTTAGATGATTAATTTCTTATGAATAATTTTTTAAAGTTTTTTTGCATTCCTATTGGTCTTGTATGGCTATGATGTTTGCTCAAAAGGAGATCAATATACTTTCATTAGAGAGGCTGCCTAAAAATTACCTGCCAGCTGTATTTTTACCTTTTGAGATCCTAAACATTTGACTGTCATAAATTTTTAGGGTTTCATTGATTTTTGAGTAATTCCAGTGTTCCCAAAATGTGCCCTCATAAATTCTCCCTTGGCAAATGATTTTCCTTGTTCAGTCGCTCCCCTGTCCATAATGCTAGCTCAGCTGATATGTAGTTGTTACCATTATTTATCTGATGTGAACAAAGCCCATTTATGTCCCCTTGTTGGCCCATTAAATTTGGTGTATTTTTGCCATGTGGGAATTGTAACAAATGCCGGTATAAATTTTGTCAGAATCCTATGTTTGTTACATTATGCATCAGTGCTTACTCACCTTGATGAACTGTTATTTTTGTTAAAAGTATTCTCCTTTCTGTATGCAGCAGAATATCAATGGGTATTTTTATGCAAATGTTTTGTCTCAATTTTGCCTGCCCATTTCACTACCACATTTGCTGCTATTAGTGCTGAAAAAGACTGCTGTCTTGTATGCGAGCCATCTCTTAGCTTACTTGCTCTCAATCACTGGTGAAGAGAGAGGGGAAGAAGTAACAGTCAACTATAAATGTTTGGATGTTTTATTTGTTGGTGAGGAATTAGTGCCAAACATTTTTCCATTGTTATGAAACTCAATACAATGATTTTAAATATTGTGCATTTTATTGTACAATAATATAAAACATTGTGTTTTGCTTTTGGGTGGAAGTTTTTAATACTGTGAAGTAATATCTTGCATGAAGTTGTCTTATTCTGTAGCACAGGAATTTAATACTGATAATTGTTATTATTTTGGGAGGAAACATAATTTGCAACTTTAAAAGGTTATTGAAATGTTGAAAATTTTCTGTTACTTCCTCCTATTTATTTCAAAATTTTATTTTTGTTTAAGTTATATATTTTAATTAGCAAATGTGGCTCACTTCCTGTCTTTTTTAAGCATATCATTTAATATATTATTTAAAAATGTTGTTCTTTTCATCAGTGTAAATAGTGTGATTAAAGGCCAAAAGATTTGGCTAGTATGTTTTGAGTACTCATTTACCGCTCCTACCACCCATGTTTATGATTTTATTCTGTCTTAATCCGTCATAAAACATTATCGTACTCTGTCCTATTTCAAATATTGTTGCTACCTTTTTATATGTATTACAATTCTTTGTTTCATACGTAGACATATGTAACCTTAATGTTGTGGGCTGTTGCAATGTCATTTTGGACTTCTCTTGCAAACATTCATCAGTGTATTTAAACATGTAATCTGATGGAATGTCAGAAGGGTGAAAGGAAGTACTGGCCTTGTCAGCCTGCCTGCTCTAATCGTATGAGAACAAACTGAAAGTGGAACTTTCCTTAAATTTATCATAAGCATAATGCTTCTTATCTGCTGCATCATTAGTGCAGTTGTGTACCTTGATGTGATGAGGCAGCTAAGTCATTGTTGTCATATGATTGAGGGTGCATGGCTCTCAAAATGAGATGAGTTTTACCTTCCCACTTAGTGACCAGCCTCACTTATTTTGTCCTAGAAAAATTATTACATTTTTCATCTGATTATTCCACATTCTGAATTTCTAATACATCTACCAAAGTCTGTAATCATCTAGCTAATCCAGTGAGGAACCCCTGGTTAGTATTGAACCTGACAAGTTTAATCAGCTGCCGTACTTCTCTTTCCTCATTTTCCCATGCCTCTCCTATTTACCTCTCTGCTTTAAGGTTCAAAAGGCCAGGCGACAATGAGCAGCCTTGCCCTACTTGACAATGTTTTGGATGGGTCTCCTTTCTTGCCAAACTATTCCTATTTTCTTGAATGTCTTCATTAGTTCTTTTCCTTACTTTTTTTACCAATTCTATCAAATGCTTTTTTTTACCAATTTATTACCAATTCTATCAAATGCTTTTTAGAAATCCTCAAAGCAAAAAAAAAAGTTGCTTTCTGTTTGCCCTCATCACCTTGTTGCCATTCCCTTCCTGTACATAAACATTATCACGTAATAAGTAATTGGCTATGGTCTCTAATATATCAATTTTGATTCTGAGCTCAACTTGAGCCACCTTGAAATTAAATTAGAAGTTCCATATTCTTCTTTTGTGACAATTACTGCTGTTATGGAATGGGGATAAAAACTTTTCTCCTAGTCCTCTGGGTATATTCCTTCCTTGAAGACACTTTGCATTTGCCCTCATATTTTCATCTTCCGTCTACTCATGTAGTTTTTCCTACCTTCATCTCTTTAAAATCCTTTTCTATTTTGCTGCTGATTTTCTCCTGTTGAAGTAATCCTTCTTCACTTTTCTTTATCCTTACTTGTATCTAAAGTCATTGGTATGTTATACTGTTTTCTTACAGCATCATCACATAATCCCTCTGCCTATTCTGAAAATCCTTTGGTTTTATTTGTATTTTATATGTTTATTAGATGATACCTAGGCAGAAATGGGTGGTGGAATCAATGTCGAAACCATATTGATACCACGTGTTTCCACTTGGGTTCCACGTAGATTCTGCCACTCATTTCTGCCTGGGTATAGTCATGATCTGTTCCATCCATTTCATCATATATCTCCGATTAGCTACTAAATGATGATGAGGCCATGATTTGAATTTCTGCCACTTCTGTAAGATTTAAACAAAATGTACATCACAGATCCTTATGAAATGGCTGCTGATAGATATGGAGTTTCGTGCATCCCTTCTTATTTATTGCCATGGGTAAACATTCAATTTGGGATTGAACACTAGTTGTGATGGGTAAGTGGTAATCACCTCTCACCTTTGCATTCATAATTCATAGCGCAGTACTATTAACCTTGTCTTTCCTCACATGCCCCATACATCATATACTAGTGCAGTTACCGGAAAAGATGACTTATTTAGCACTTCATGAGAACTTTCTAAAAGAATTCTGAGTCGGAATCCTCACTATGAAGACTTAAAGAAGGAATATAGAATTACTAAATATAAATCCCACCAAATAAATTCCAATGCTTGTGTAATGTCATCATTTAAGGGGTTATTGTTATAGTTGATTTGGATACCAGTACATATTATAAATATTTGCTTCGTAGGAATCCTAAAGGATATGAATATAATGATAATATTCATGTTTAGATTACATTGTTTGACATTTTACTTCAGTGCTAGTTAGTGCATTGTTTCCTTGTCTGATGGGGATGTTTTATGCTTTGGAATTTGATAAAATTCAGTCATGTTGCTTAATATGCTATAACTAATGAAGGTGATGAGAAAATTGTTCAAGGTACCAAGCTTTCTCACCTGCTTCCCACAGCTAATTGCCAAATAAGTATTTTGTTCCCAGGCTGGGGCTGCCTGCTGCATTTAAATTAGGTCAGGTTACTTTTTAGTCCACATTTGCGTGGTGAGAAAAATAAATTGTACCCCTGTGTTTGGGTATCTTAAAAAAAGGTCATGAGCAATGGACTCACTCCAGATTATCATCAAAATAATGGATTTTGAATTGTTCCATCTTCTGATTTATAACTCAGGAGAAGTTTAGTTGGTATTGTTGATTAACTTAGCCCGTTATTGAGATTATGTACTCAATCAGGGTTGAAGTTTGAGTGAGATATCAATAGGAACAAGAGAGAGGTTAGTAACATATGCTTTAGGCAATTATTTTCTTTACTGACATGGTGATTGTTATAAGATTGACTTGGAAGACACCTAGTATCCTCCATTTTAATCTTGTTTGATATTTATTAAGTAGCTTGTGTTTTTATGCTTATTAGGTGCCCTAAAGAAGTATTTATTAAGGCTTTTACGTTTCATTATTTACTCCAGCACAATTTATTCTACCGTCCCATCAATTGCTTTGGGTGGGTGTCTAAAGAATATGAGATATCAGTAGGATACCTATATATCTATTTATATATGTACTGTTAGGAGCAGGGGTGCCAATCCCCCTCAAAAGCTGTAGCGCAAACTCCGCAAAAATTCCTATTTCTCCACCCCTCCTCCCCTAAAGTTTGGTTATTCCATCTGGCTTCCTCGTTTGAAATTAGAATAATATAAATTTAAATAATAGTGTCATTAATAGGTAAATAATGTTTTAAAAAAATAAAAGGATTATAGATTAGAGCAAAAATCATTATTTTTATCCTTAAAAATATAAATTTATATAAAAAATGCTTCAATGATACTTAAATGAGTTTAATAAAAGTTTTTTTTCTCTGAGAAGTGGCTAATGCAAAAGTGGTTAATTATTTACTCATTTTGAATCAATTTTAAAATATCTTTCTGATGCTGTAATTATTAAATTTGAAAGCCATATATCACTCATGCTAGGTATTTTGTGACCGATTTTTCATAATCTTTAGTCTACTCATGGTTTGTTCAGCAGAGAAACTTGTAACTGCAAGCCCAAGCAGGAGTTTGTACACAACAATTAGGGATTCCAGAAATGCGAACAGGATATCAATAAGCCTTTTTAAATCCACTTTTCCGATATTTTCTCATGCTCATTTTTGTTGTTTATTTCACCTCCGTCATTTGCATCTTCTTCTCCATGTTCTCCCTTCTCCTATATTTAGTTTTCTATTTAGGTCTCCTTCTATATTTAGTTTTGATTCATCTTCTAAGATATCATCAGGATTGTGAAGAACATTAGAAATATTTATATCTCAACAATT